>OZ035880.1:22308848-22908848 GCA_964034835.1 Muscina levida
CTTTGCTAACGCCCGTAGGGAATAAATTATATACATATATAGATGTGACTTAGATTTTGCCGTCTGGTACCTTAATAACAACAAAACTTCATTTGCCCCAAACCAACTCTACGGAAAGTGAGATGTAACAGAAATAAAAACGACCGAGAACTGGTGTTAAAACACACACCAAACACGTATGTGTGTGAATTTACAAAAAATTTTGAAGTGATATATTTTTTGGAGGGGTAATGGTGGCTACATCTTCTTTCCTTTACCCTAGGGTATTGTGGGTTCATAGGATTTTCTCTTTTCTTTTCTTTTTTTTGATTTGTAATTAAAAATCGAGACGTGAGTGAAATTTTAAAAACTGTCGATGATATAGATTACATTTGCACTAACTAAATTTATATTCGCAAGCATATGGGGGGGTGCGTCTATAGGCATTGGAATTTATACCTACATATGTGTGTTCACTTGGGCGTGTGCGTTTGAGTGTGGCAATGACTTGATATAGATACATGATGAGTCAATAGAAAATTTTAAAAGTTCAATGTAAAGCAAGTTAATGTATTTTGGCGTGTGTAAATTATATCTATCATCTATCTATTTTTATGCCCTCTCCCATGGGTATGAAAAGTATGTAGCATTTACTAGGGCAACAAATAGTATGAAGCTCAGGGGCTTAGCTGTTATACACGAACTCCCTGCCCATATTCTGATACCTCATTAGGTGTTGATTGTACTTGGAATTTAATATTAAAGAAAGTGATTAAAAGTTGGGTGGTATGAGGGATTTTCGAATTTATGTTTCTGATCATTATTCGTTTGCGAGTAACAATAATCTCTCTTTAGAGGTGAGCAAGTTGCTCAAAACGTCCGATAGATGGCGTGTACCTCAAGCCATAACAAACGTAAGAAGGCCCAATGTTGATCAATCTATGTGGCATGCTACCACCGATGCTTCTTAGGGAGGAGGTAATAGAAGTAACTTAAGCTCTACACAAAGGCTCTCTTAGTGGTTTTGGCAGCCTCAAGGAGCTTGGTCGGACCCAGTGGCTCTCCAAGCCACTAATAAAAATAAAGGAAAAATACTGTTATGAACCGTGACATCTTTTACATCTGCCATGCAAAAAGATAAGAATTTGGATGTGGATTCATAGTCGGCAAGAGACTTCGACATCAGGTCTCGACATTAAACCCTATAAGTGACCGAATACCCACTATCCACATAAATTCGAAATATTTTTACATCATACTGATTTGTGTACACGCCCAAACTGGAGACAAAGATGAGAACATTAAATATGCATTCTATGAGCGCCTGGAGGAGGAAATATATGATCGCTGCCCTGGACATGGCATTACAATTGTTCTGGGAGACTGGTTAAGCAGTCGGAAAATTCAGTCTATACAACAAACCCTCCGATAACGGATTTAAACGGGTTAGCTTCGCGTCGGCAAGAAACATGGTAGTAAATGGAATCAGATTCCATCATAAAGATGTACACAAATTAACGTGCACATAAAACAAAAAACTTAATTTGCCTTAACACCCCATGAATGAGGTATAATTTTAGATTCATAACAAACGGCACCTACTTGTTTATCGACGAATGTGATCGTCACTGCCAGTGAAGCTTTTACTAGATATGACGATAGACTCAATCCTTACATATACTGCGAAGTTGCTGTCGACAGCATCGAGGGTGCCGGCACTGAAAGAAAAATGTGGATGACTCGAGCCGAGAATTGAACCACGGATCTCCCGCTTACCAGTTGCGTGTTCTAACCACAATGCCACTTTGATTAAAAATCAAGATGGGTTATTGATAAAAGGCCTATCTCAAGCGTTATGGACGTGCATGTGATGCGCGGTGCAAATATTGACTCGGATCACCCCCGTTTGGCAGCCAAGGTACGTACACCGTTATGCAGTACTAAAAACTAAAAGAAAGCTAGACATCACAAAGCTGCTTACCACCGCTATAGCCAATGCCTCCCAACCAACCAACCAACTCTCTCAATTACTTCAAGCAAACCCCCCTAATTCTAATGTTCTCGACACCCAGTGGCTGCACATTGCGAATTCTATGGCCACTGTCGCAACTACCGTACTGCGTTATAAAAAAAACCACGTTCAGACAACCATTGGTATGATAACCAGCCAAAACTGCAGACAATAGTAACGCGTGACGGTGACGTAACAATATAATGAGTTGAGGTGGGAGATGAAATGCCTCTTTAGTCGGAAAAGTATCAATGGAAGAAAAGAGAGGGATGCAGGATGTCGAAAAGTACATGAATAGAGGTGAAGCCAGAAAGTTATATTAAGAAGTAAAAAGCCAAGTTTTTCGAACAGGGATCCTCACCGGTAAGGACAGAGATAAAAATCTGGCCACGGGCACTTAGAGTGTGCTGCAAATATGAAGGGAATACTTTCGTTTTCCGCTCCGATTCGAAGGCAGTATAAGAGACGAAGGCACGCCAATTAGCTGTTTTCCCCTTGTGAGAGCAATCCCAACGAGACCGTAAACTTCGCTCGAATTCACGGTTGTAGCAGGCCTTGGCAATGTATATTCTCTTTGGGTACCTTATATGTCCCCATGTCCTGGAACCCATGTAAGGGTAACCGACGATTGTCTCGCTATCTCCTCAAGAGACGATCGGCATTCTCGAACATATCTCGAAGTGGTGTACACGAATATTACCGCCCAATATCCCACGATACCTAAATTTTTCTACGGTTATTCTATTTAGGCCTGAACTATGATACAGTTATCCGGTAGACTGATTGATAGTTGCAAATTCAACTCCTCCAAAAAGATTCCACAGCCCGCTCTATCCTTTAATTTCGAACAGTCCGTGAAAATTTAAATGACATCCTCCCCAAAGTTTAAGGCATTATCATCATAGTAGGATCTATGTTCCTTATAAAACGTTCCTTATAAAACTCTGATCGAAGACATGTTCTAGAATGATGTAATCCGTGAGACAGATTACATTGATTACGTCCAGAATTTTGGCATGACTGTAGTTCCTGTGCATCTATGCTTTTGTGGCGTCTGAACCCATTGCGGTCATATAACCAGTTCACATTTTTGGGGCTAATTTCCTATTTAGGGCGATTGCCCTTTGCAGCAGTATAGGACCGATGTCGCTTTGCTAATCCTGGCCTGATTGATTTTCTAATTTGACACTATCAGAGAGTGTAAGTGCGACTTCATTTAATTTGGGTTTGCTAAATTAAGGGATTTTGTTTTTCCGTGTGAATAGCACCAGTTCCGTTTTACTCGGGTTTACATCTAGTCCACAATCATGACACCATTTTAAAGTAAGTTTCAGCGCAGATTCCAGAAGCTCAGAGAGTAGGTAATGGTCCTTGCTGGTAACTGCACGTTTTTTCTATCGTCATCTGGAGAGTGTTGATGTTGAGATTTCATAGTAGTGGAGAGAGTACTCCTCCTTGTGGAGTACCACAAACCCTATAATTGCGAAACTTTTGATTATGCAGAGAAATTATGTATGAACATATTAAAGGAATTTTATACCTTAAACATGGCTACAGGAGCTTAAAAAGTTTAAGCCCGCAGCGGCATAGGTTAACATACTCCAATCGTGCTCAAACTTTGCCTACCCTAAAATCTGCAAAGACACCGACAATTTATTCCCATATAACTTGCGAACGCCTCAGGGTGTGCCAACTACCGCAGGATCAGGCTTTTACCCATCGCATACAAGGGCCTGTCTAGTATATCATATGAAAGACTAAAGGCCAACCTAGAAAACCTGAATGGACTTTATCTGTGTGGCTTTGTACCTGGCAAGTCCACCACCAACCAGATATTTACACTATGACAGATCCTGGAGAAGACCCTAAATATGCAGATCGACAATTTCCATCTATTTATCGATAACAATACTGCATTCAGAAGTCCGACAGTGCTATTATTTGATATGGCTGATTTTGGTATCCCTGCGAAGCTGATACAACTTTGAGGATGACACTGGCCGACATGAAGTTTGCAGAGAAAATAGGCAGAAACCAGACAGACCCATTTTCTACCAAGTGAGGCAGTAGACAAGGCGATAGTCTATCATACGATCTCTTGAACATCATAATGGAGATGATCAAGCGGAAGGCGGCTATAAACCTGGCTGGCTTCATCTTTAACAAAAGCCACATGGTGATCGCGTATGCTGACTATATACATAGATATCATTGGACTGCGGGATGTTACTGCAGCTTTTTTAAGCATTGAAAATCAGACGGCAGAAGTGGGTCTGGTGATAAATGAGGACAAAACCAAGTTATTTGTTTCAAAGAACAAAGAGTCTACTTGTTTGGGACGCTGAGTGTCAACGTTCACAACTATTACTTTGAAGATCAGTATTAGATCAGTCAGAAAAATCAAGAAATGAGTATTAATCGCAAACCGTTGCTACTATGCGCTTAACAAACGATTTAATGACAAATCCCTCTCTTGACGAACGTAGAGCCAACAGTACTAGACACTGATCCTGCATGTCTTGCTCTACAACGCAGAATCCTGGGTAATGACTTAAAAAGATCTGTCTATTCTTGGAGTCTTTGAGTGAAAAATACTTCGCAAAATAATTTTATCCATAATCGTTAACGGCGAGTACCGTCATCGAATTAATCATGAGCTGTATGAAGACATCGACGTAGTTAAGCGCGTTCAAATATACCGAATGCGCTGGCTTGGACAAGTTGCACGAATGGATGAAAATGCTCACGCTCAAAAAGTATAAGGTAATAACCTCTATGGGCGGCACAGGATATGGCGACCAAAACCTACACTGTACAACACAAGTTTTTTGGACTCATTTCTGAGAATTGCACTTGAATGTAGCTCCAAAAATAATAACTTCTGTATCAGTAGTTTTGTGAAGTAAGCTGCATTAATAATAGAATGGCCATTCGCATTGCTCATGCTCGTGGTTAATTTTTAGCACTTTTTCTATATATTAACAAGGTATATACATATAAGCATAAAATTACTTCGTAATTGTGGGTTATACGTTATTGTGTCGCTATATGCTATTTATTAAGGTCGTAGTATCTTATGTGACGATATGAAGTTTACCAATGCCAGAGCGTATGAGTTATGTGGAATTTTCTATGTTACTCATACGTCAGTCAGTATACACGAAAGCAGTAAATGTAAAGGTTTTTGCGCTTTTTAAAGCAGTAGATGTACTTTTTTCGAAAAGGTTTGTCCCGCATTTTTTGTTTCTCCTATTCCATATTTATAACTTTACCTCAGACACAAAAGAGATATTCCGTACGGTACACAGAGATATAACCGTATTAAAATATACAAAAAGTGTCAATATTCCAACTTGAGCAAAAGTTCGAATTATGAGTGATGCATTAACTTATTAATGCAGCTAATTTGCCAAAATGAGTGATGCAGAAATTGTTTTTTTTTGGGGCTTCTTTCACGTGCATTTCTTAGAATTGAGTCCCAAACCAATGAGCTGAAAAGGTTGTACTGAGTTATCAAACCACCACAGTACAAGAGGGTTGTTATGATAACTTTTTGTGACGAACTACCAAAACACCAAAGTGCTTGTAGTTATTTTCTACGTACGGCTTCTGATGGATGAATTACTGTTCCTGGCGGCAGGAACAGCCGAAGAAGAAAATTAAGTGAGTGATCGAAAGTTGGACCCTCTGAGTATATCTCCTACGGCCTAGTCGTGCCCAACATTTGAATTAAATTAGCTTATTATTCTTTGAGTGTTTTATTCGACTTATGGTTTGTTATAAAATCCGATAATTTGATTGGTTAGACCTCGAGACTATATAATCATAACGTGGGATATTATTAAACCTCAAGCCTATTTAATCAAAACTTGGAATATTATAATAAAACTATATTTACATTTCAAATGTCAAAGATTGTTCTTTGAGTTCATAAACAAGGTTTCATCATCCTGTGCCATTTCAAGTGCTTTATGTAATATCAGAAAAAACAACTTCTAACTGAATCACCCTTACTATGGCATATTAATTTTATAATACTGCGAAAATTAGAAAGTTTTGTAAGAAGTACAAAAAAAATTGTATTCTTAATGTTAAAAAATACTGTTGTCTATCTATTGTTGTCTTCCTAATTTAGCGTAAAATGTTTTAAGTTTCTATTTTGATTTTACCAATTTAACTTTATAACAATAACATATTTTCACTATTTTAAAAAATATATAAAACTATACCTTAAAGCTTTAAGTATCACACACAAAATGCGGGAACTATAGTTTCAACAGGTTCTTTTATTTATTATTTTTAATTTAAAAAATACAATATGTTCACTCTGCTGAATTTTTCTCTCCACCAATATTTATTGACCCGTGCAGCGACATAACATGACTTTAGCCCAGTTGTTGTAGTACGTTTATTATCGAACAAACCGATGGATGATTTTTTTTTTTACACATACATGAAACCAGTAGGGGGAAATGAGAAAAAACAACAACAACAGCGACAACGACAACGACAACGAATCCCAAAACAACATATGGAGGATGACTATTGTTCAATTCTGGTGACTGCCAAAACAAATTTGCGTAAGTCTGGCGGCGGCTTGCTTCCCAACATATACAAAATACAACAAAATGCCAACAACAACGAGAACAAGGTATAAAAACAAATATACATATAACTTTTCATGTTTTCCAATCTATTGGCTGTCAACAAACAGCGAGAGAGACGACTACTGTACGTTGCAATATTGAAAAAAAGACATAAATGGCGGTGAACTATAAATGCAAGCAAATGTCATTTATTAAAAACATAATTCAATAGTAACACAATATTCATTGCCATTACATTTTGTCGCGTAGAGAATCGGTCGTGTTGTACATATGAGTCCTGCGGATATTAAGGTTTGTGATATCATGCAATATTAAAAAATTGTTTACTCAAATTGTTTTTGATTTAATTTTGCTGGCTTAACATGTTTAATAAATCCGTTTCACATATTAACGCATATTATGAAAACCTATTGCGAGGAATTAGCTTAGCTTAAAATTCATAAAATATTGAAGTGTATTTTATTGCAGCGGCAACAAAATCCAAGTAATTTTAAACGCTTTAAAAACCACTCTACAATTGCGTTTCCAGTAGTACAAATATGGTCCAAATTTTAAATTCTATGGAGAGGTTTTTTTTTAAACAATTTTAATTAAAATTATAAACCTTTTTAGACTTTACTTAGCTGGCTCTATTTTGCAATCTTCTGCCCTTCTACTTCAATAAGTCACTCCAAGTTCTGCAAGGTTCTCAGTAACCTGGTCTTTTCAACGGAGTTTTAGTCGCCCTCTTCTGCGGCGTCCATCGAGTCTATTGTCGAAGACATTTCGAGCTGGAGCATTTTCGTCCATGCGTACAACATGACCTAGCCAGCGCAACTGCTGCACCTTTATGCGTCAGACCATGTGTGATTCATTCGACGTCGATATTCTCCGTTAAAGATACTGCCAGAACCGATTCATCCGCTTGAGTCATAACCCATGATTCTAAACCATACATTAAGACAGGTAGAGCCAGTATCTGGTATAGCTGGAATTTTGTTCGTCAAGAGAGGTATCTGTCATTAGCATTTATTAGCAAGCAGGATTCTTCTCCGGATTTCGAGACTGAAATTATTTGTTTTTATTTTGATGGCAGAGCCTTGGTAGATAAAATTAACTACCACCTCAAAGTTATAGTTGACAACGTCCACGCAGTTTCCCAAACGAGTAGATTCGTCGAAACTTATATCTTCGTTTTGTCCTCGTTCGTCATTATACCCATTTTCGCCGATTTCTTCTGTATAATTGAGAAGGCTGCAGTCGCATCTCGCAGTTAGCGTCGTTAGCGTACGCGAGTTGCATGTGGCTTTTGTTGAATATTGTGCCACTCGTGTTTACTGCAGCTTTCCTCATTATCATCTCGATCACTATGTTGAAGAGGTCACACGATAGGCCGTCGCCTTGTTTTAGGCCTCGTCTGGTATAGAATGGCTCCGTGAGGTACTTGCGAATCTTCACTGAAGACTTCATGTCAGTCAGCGTCATTCCGCAAAGGCGTATCAGCTTCGCTGGAATACCAAACTCAACGATGGCTTCGAGTAATTGCTGCCGTATCGAGCTGTCGAAGGCTGCTATATAGTCGGCAAGAAGATGGTACGAGTCGATCTGTTTCTCTTGGGTCTTTTCCAGGACTTGCCGAAGTGTGAATATCTGGTCAGTTGTTGATTTACCAGGTCTAAAGTCACACTGATAAGGCCCGATTAGGCTTTAATCTTTCACATAGCACACTCGACAGGACCTTATATGCGATGGGTAAAAGGCTAATCCGCGGTAGTTGGAGCATACACTTGGATCACCTTTTTTCAGCACAGGACATATCGTCGGGCATGCACTCATTAAGCCAAACCGTGCGCAGGAGCTTTTGCATGTTCCTTATCAGCTCCTCGCCACCGGACTTAAAGAGCTCTGCCCGAAGTCCGTCGGCACTGGTTGCTTTATTATTTTTCAGCCGCGATATTTCTCTTCTTACCTCGGCTTGACTTGGAGGTGGGAAATCTAAGCCATCGTTGGCGTGATACTTTCACGTGCGCTGCCTTTTGGAACCAGCAGTTGCTGGAAGTGTTCTCTCTATATATGCAGCACTCTCTGCGCATCTGTAACCAGATTTCCACCCTTGTCCTTACCGGAGGGGAGCACATTACCGAAGCTTTTGCTTTTACTTTCTGTTAAAAATTTCAGGTGTCACCTCTATTCCTGTATCGCTATATATCCTCGTTCTTCCGTTCCTTCATCTGACGTTTTTTTTTTCGCTTAAATTGTTGTCATACCTGTTTTACTGTCTCCTTATGCCGTTCCCTAACAGCACGGGTTACAGTTGGCTGTAGCGTTGCTCTATAAGCAGCATTTTGTTCCTCAGACGCTATGCGACATTATGTATCGTACCAGGGCTTGTCTGAGAGTTGTTATTCATAACCCAGTAAGGTCGTTGCGGCAGTGGTCATAAAATTCTCAATATGCTGTAACTGTGTTTCGCACAATCAGAACTACGGGGCAGTAATTGAGAAGTTGGTTGGAGTAGGCATTGGCTATCCTGGTGGTATGCAGCTTTGTAATGTCTAGCTTCCTTTGCATTTGGTTAGGTGCGTTTTTCTCTCTGCTCAATTTTGAGCGCACCTTGACTGCAACTAGGTAATAATCCGAGACAATATTAGCATTAGGACCACACGCACGTCCATGACACTAGATGCATGCCAGCTATCAATTACCCCATGATTAATTTGATTTTTTGGTGTTTTGAACCGGTTCCGTTTTTTACTTTTACTTTCTCGTGTTTTCATAGTCAGGAAAGGACCTGAAGGCGGGTGGCTAGCCCATCATTCAGGGTTTGCCACTTACTATCAGCCGCTTAAAAGAAAACTTAATTTCCCTTTAGACCCCATGAATGGGGTATAGGATAGCTTCTCGCGTTGTTGTGAATTAACACGCTTTCTATTTTTAGATTCACAACTAACGGCACCTACATGTTTATCGACGAATGCGAACGTCAGTGTTTGAGAAGCTCTTACTCGACATGCCGATTGACTCGACACTAATACTGCGAAGTTGCTGACGACAACATTAGAGGGGAGCCGACAATGAAAGAAATTTTTTTTTATAAGTTGACTGGAGCCAGGAGTTGTACCTGTGATCTCCCGCATGGTAGTCGCGTGTTCTAACCACTATGCCACGGCCGGTCCCTATCTATTCTAACCACTATCTGCCGCTATTCATGATAAAAAAATATCACGAACAACATTACCAGGGAGGTTGTTAGTAGGCTTGAGATGCAAAATTCACTTTACATCCCCAACGGCACGTACGAATATGAATAATGTACACCCCAATTTTGTGATTCTAGGTTAAGTCGTTTGGCCGGTGCAATGATCTGTCAGTCAGCTAGTGAATCAGTAACGAAACAATTTTGTATACTGATATATCTTATACTTTAATTTTCATTGTTGCTATATTGCATAGAAGAATTCTGTATTTTGCTAAAAGTATTAATGGTACAGACAATTTGTTGTTACTTGTATTCGCCTGCTAACTTTTACTTGATGTCTGGTTACTTTTAACACTATGCACATTGTGGAAACTTTTTGCTGCTCTGAGTTTTCGAAAATTGTCCTGTGCCAACAAACACACTTACATTACACACTAAAGCCAAAATTCCTTCAAAGCTATGTACGTACATGTTAAGGCTAAGTTTAGATACCACGTAAGTCTACATGATGTTCTTCGTTTTTGTAAGTTTTTAAGTTTTCCCTTGAACACAAGTGCTAGTCGTCTTTCAAGCAAAAATTTTTCCACCAACACATTCACGTGATACGAATATTTTTGCTGGATTTTGTGAATTAGTTTTTCATGATAATTTTTCTTGTCCTTGACTAGTCGTTTGTGCAAGACTGCGAGTCTGTGAGTACAAGAGAATGTGTGAGAGATTACATGTTGGTGGCAAGTAAGAAAGGTGTTACCTCTGGTTACCTGCGTGAAATGATGAACTATCATTGTGCTATTGACTAAAATGAAGGTTTCGTTTAGTTTGATAATAGTAGGAAGAGTATATAAAGTGATTAGTTTAGGTTTTAGCACAAAACCCTGTTAAATTAACAGGGTTCTGTCAAATGCTTAGGATATCCATACAAAGGAATGTGTAGTAGATTACGTGAATTGTCTAGAAAGTGGAGAAATTGTGTCGCTTTGTATAGTTTTCAATTTAAAGGAAGAGTAGTTTTCAATGGATGAAACAGAAATTGTATACATATTTTTAAATTTGTTAGGCTATTGTGTCATAAAATACCTTATATGTACCACAAAGTACTTTATTTGTACCAAAAAGTACCTGTTTTCTATCAAATAGTACTACAACTGTAAAAAAGCAGTGTTTAGTGTACCAACAAATATTTTCATTGTATCAAAAAGTTCACTTTTTTTTACCAAAAAGTACTTTTATTGTGTCAATAGTCCTTCTGTTATATCAACTGTACTTTTGTCGTACCCAAAAAGTAATTTCGTCGAACCAGAATACTTTTTGATTAACCAAAAGTACAACAAACTTTCAATAGAATTTTTTATTAATTACAATTAATATAATTACAATTTTAACAATTTCTTTAATTGCATTGGTTTTTAAAAAATTCAAAGAAATCTATATAACTTTTGTCTATTCTGAGAATTAAATCCAAGTTATGGCCTTCTCGAGCAAACTGTTGGCCTGTCAATCATTTAGATTGCCAACACTAAGCTATACGATGTAATTTAAATTTCCTACACGTGTCTCTGCCATCACTTGTTTTTCTCTAGAATTCAAGCAGGTGATTATTCCATAGAAAATGTCCAATTGCGCATTTGTATAAACTCAAACTTTAACCTTGGGCAAAATGTTGTGCATATTAGAGGATTTATAGTACAAATATTAATTACAGTTATAGTTGAACCTTGAGGAATTAAAAAAAGAATTACATGAACAAGAATATTATTGGAAATTCTTGGGTTCAGGTGAATATATGTATTATGTTCAGGGCACATTGATGAAAGTTACTCAAGCCTCCACGAAATAACTCCCACATGTTTGGAGCTACTTTAAAAATTTACATTTGTGTACCTTTTCGACATTGACACCTATGTACAAAAACTTTTGTATGATACAATTTAATTTCTTTTATGTTTCCAACCGTAGCCCATACAATTTTACTTGATTCTAAGTGAACTTTTCCCACTCAAGCGAACATTAAGATTCTGTAATCTATATATATAAAAGTGAACAATTGTTTCTACCTATGACCGCTACAGACTTCGAAACCATCCAACGGATGTTCAACAATCCGGTGTCGATAGAATAGGTAATCTTCTGAGGATGGTTATAGGCTATTTAAACATTGCATTTGACACATTTAATCCATTAAATGAGTCGATTTTCAATTTTTTCCATACAAATATTATTCAAAATTTTTAAATTGTGAAAATTTATATACATACATAGTATGTCAATGTTTATTTTGTCAATATTTAAATTTTTAAATGGCACCGACAACATTCATTATATACATTCATGTATACACAATTTAAATTGAGTTTGTTTAAAGCTTGATGGATGCTGCAGCTTTCAACCGAAGTTCTTGAGGCGTGATCAAGCCAAAAATGGGTGGCCCTGCCCAATTCTGTTTTCCAATAGCAATAACTGGAGGACTGTTGCACCATTCGTCTTTATATTTGCTATGGAATTATTTAAGATCAGTGCTGTATGTGACCGAGATCTACAACAGTGTAATATTAGAAATAACAAATGAGCGTGGAGGATTTTATTTCCTTGATGTACCCATGGGTTTTGATATTGTTGATTTTGGAAAATGTTTGATCACAAAACGAATAGCGTTGGCTACTGTATCCTTCTGTATTGCGTAACCCTTTTTGAAGTTGCAAAATGGCGCAATAAATTACAAGTTTCTGAGAACCGCACATGTAATATCAAAATAAAAAATGTTGCAAACATGTCAAATCATAATGAGGGGTGAGTGTACACACAAATAATCCCTGAAACCCCTTGATGGCGCATTATAGGAGTTAGGAAGCAATACAGGATTAAGTTATCCTTCTTAAATTAATTTAACCAGAAAATATAAGGGAACTGATGTGTATCTACCCACGGATACCCACGGATTTGACGTTTGATTCAACTGATTACAGTTGCCAGTTCGGTTAGAATTTGCGGTGACAATCAGTCACGATGAAGGACAGTCTATTCAAGTTTGTGGCTTGAATTTGAAAAATCCATGTTTTTTTCCATGAACAGCTTTATGTTGCATGTTCACGTGTAGAATGACCCACTGATTAACATATGTACACTTCTTTGGTTCTCCCATACACGTTTTATTATCAAAAGCATTGCAATAAATTTATGTCATTAAAAATGTATTAATCCTTTAATATACCTCAAAATGTTTTGTTAAATTTCTGTGAGAATATCAAAAGAAACTAACACACAACAAAGATTTATTTCACCCAAAAAAGTTACTTTTAAGTCAATACTTCTTTAGGCAGGACGAAGTCTGCCCGGTCAGCTAGTAAAATATAAAACAACTAGCTGACCCGGCAAACGTTGTTCTGCCATACAACTTTGGACCCGCAAACTTCGTCTCGCTCATAATGTAACGCCTTCATATAATAGTACAACACAGATAGTTCAAGTGTTAATCTGATTTACTTGAATTTAATCGAAATCTGTGAATAACGATCTGATACACAATGTTTTTCGATTTGTTTCCGGAGTAAAACAAACAATGAAGACTGTTTGCCAGCACGCAAACAGACAACGCACAGCTGACCGTGTGAAAAGCAGCAAATTCGAGGTTGATTCCACAAATTTCCAACGATTGGCCTTACGATTTTGAGATTGATCATGATCGATCCCACCTTTGGCTGCAAATTACGCGTCGAAGTTTCTGGCACATCTAGAGAGTTCTAGTTGGTCGCCTCATTCTCGTTAAATCACCTCGAAAATTATTCATCGTTCGGTCATCTGCCTCCAAAGCTCGTTTATGCGCTATCGTGCATTCATTCCAAATAATGTTTTAGCATTCTCGCAACAATTTCGCTACACGTTGGCTTGTCAACAGTAAGAAGAAAGCGGAATGTGCAGTTCGATCGCCTTTCAACAATATGGAAGCTATACCAGAGAATGCGACAGCTAACTCAATTGCGATCTTGACCGAATTATTGCCAGAATCAAAGAAATTACGAATGTCTTGTCTGTCCCACCGGGATCATCGGTTCCATCGTCAACAGCCTTCATCAGGGAATCGTACACGTTCGTTTGCTCGGCATTTAAGGGCGGCACATTTGTTCGACTCTTTCAAGCTCAACTCGATCAAAGTCTTGAAATTCGCGATTGAATGCATCATGCATCGAATGATTTGGTGCTGGTATTCCCAATTTCGACAGTAGACTGCCTAAAATTAGCACGCACATGTCTTTGATCAGAAGATTATTTCAAACCATCTTAAAATTGAGGTGATAGCCATCCTTTCCACCACAGAACATTAACGGGTATTGAAGTGTATCATATGACTGATGAGTCTCGTACACGTGCCTAACTTGTCCGCCATCCCGAAGCTTGAGAACAATATCGCGTGGTACCACATTTTCCCCTACAATCACCACTGCGACTTCATTTATAGTGGGAGCATTGAATTTTATTGCATGGCATCCAGAAGGTCTTTTGTCTGCTCCGATAATGATTTTGTGATCGCCAGAATGCATTGTTCAATGCGATTTTGAACAATCGGACCAATGCGTTCTGCTCATGCAGAAGATTTTTAAATAGTTCGACCATTTCGCGTTTAATATTTTAACAAAATAAATTTCACAAAATTCCGAAATTTTTCAAGAATCATCAAATCAAGCGATACAATGAAAAATTTCGTCCAAAAAATCCAAAATTTTCGAGTTTTTTCCGGAATTTTCCGAGTTTTCCACCAAGTATTTTTCTATTATTCCATTCGAAAAGTCATTTCGAAATGATTATCCGAAATTTTTCACATTGACATCATTCAAAATTATCAAAACATACAGTAACATGTTAAATTTCGTGGAAAAAAATTTAAATTTTTGGAATTTTTCTATAATTTTTCAACCAAAATTTCTATTTTTTCAACCGAAAAGCAACAACGGAACAATTACACACAAAATGTTGTACAAAAATTCAATCTGCTGTGCAAAATGTTTCCGAAACAATCAAAATTTTTCGAGTTTTTCTTGAATTTTCCGTGTATTCCAAACGAGAATTTTTCTTTTTTTCCATTCGGAAAGTCATTTTGGAATAATTACCCGAAATTTTACACTGTTACATCGTCCAAAATTATAAAATCATACGATAATATGCAAAATTTTGTAAAAAAAAATTTTAAATTTTCCGGAATTTTCCAACAGAATTTTTCTTTTTTCCATTCGAAAAGCCATTTGTAACAATTACAAACAATTACAAAATTCCATACAAAAAAGCAATTGTAGATTTTTTTCAAATTCCCGACATTTCCGGTGCATTTTCCCAAAATTTTCTTTCACATAAACCATACACTGAAAAAAAATTTCAGCAAAATCGGTCCAGCCGTTCTCAATTGATGAATTACTATACATTTTTGCCACCATTTTTATATATATAGTTATACATAGCTTAATATTACACTTAAACATACATAATATCTTGTTATGACAAAGTAAATTAGGTTTAAATATTTGAACATTGTTTAAAACTTCATTTAAAATAAGGTTGCCTGTTGGTGTGTGTGTGTGTGTATTCATGATCACTTTATTAAATTAGACCAGCAAGCCATATTAAAATGCTAATTATCTATTATATTTGCAAATTTGGCTATACGAAAATGGCCTTTGCCTCTTTTGTATAGTAAGAGTATAAACATGGTATGAACCCTTTAAATAATATGTAGTTGAAGGTGTGTCTAACAGTAATGTTTGTAAAGTGTTTCATATTTATTAAAAAATTTTATTAAAAACAATAACGCCAATCATGTCTGGACTCTATACATTAAAGTTCTTAAAGAGATGAACTGCTTTTAACGTACGTATATAAGTATATTTATATAAATATAATAAATAGAAAGGTATAGGATATATTCTGAGTAAGATTTGTGACATGTACAATAGATGCCATGGAGGAAAACACAACTTATGTGCTGGACTCGCAATTAAAAGGGATATCTGCATTTTACTCGTTTAAACTACTTAAAAGCTGCTCGTCGCACAAAAGATAAAAAATTTGGGAGTCTTGTTTAATATACATATAACTTAACATAATTAATTTCTTTCATAATACAATCACTGGAATTTTGTTGTTGTCTGAAGTTGTAATAAAATAAAGACAGCATAATTTCGAAATTTGGAAATATTATTTTTTTTAGTAAGGCTATGCTGTATTTCTTTTTACATCTTACTCTGTAATATGTTTCAATATAAACAAACTGTAATTAAGTCGCATCAAATGCTCTTACAGTTTAGACGACTATTTTGTCCACACTTAAATTTTACAGCAATTTAAATTCCTTTGTTCTTCGAGAGAGCGCATAGTAGCAGCGGCTTGCGATCAATACTCATCTTTTGATTTCCATTTTTGCAAATTTTCACTGAAGATTTCGTGTCAGTCAGTGTCATCCCGCAAAGTCGAATTAGCTTCGCGGGGATACCAAACTCAGCTATAGCATCTTACAGTTTCTGTCCTATCGCACTGCAGCTTTGTAGTCGATAAACAGATGATAAGTTTCGATCTTCATTTCTTGGGTCTTCTTCAGGATTTGTAGTAGTGTAAATATCTGGTCGCTCTGTAACGTGGTTTTCTCGTCAGCTGAGGTAAGTCCAGTCGTCGCCAGGGTTGGCAAAACCTTACGGAATAAGAACTCAGTAGATTTTCCCTGACTAGGGCAAAATAACAGTATTGTTTTTTTGATGGTGTAAAGTTTTTAGATACGAAAACAATTCAGAATTGGATTCAGTGTTATCGTTGTTGTCTTGACCGGTATTTTGTACTCAGGCCGATGTTAGATGATCGAGAACTTTTAGTATACGCTCGCCTAGTATTGATTGACATTATTATTATTGACAGATTTTGGGAATTTTACGAATCGGTCGATTTGAGGTGATCGGGAACTCTATACTATACTCCCAAAACTGTAAAGGTCACCTCGGTCAGGATCGTTTTTTCCGACTTTCGATAATTTAGGCTCGTACCAGCAATTCTGCAATGAACTGATGATTCGGGTTCGTCGGAGGTTAAGATTAATATCAGCAGTTTGTGGTCAGCTTGGTGATTGGGGTTTTGTAGGAGTTTACTATTAATATCAGCAGTTAGTGGTCAGAATGGTGATTCGGTTCTTGTCGGGGTTTAAGTAAATATCAGCAAGTGTTGCTTGATGACTCGGGTTTGTCGGTAGTTCGTGTTAATGTCAACAATTCAGAAGGGTATTGGTGATTGGTTTTTATCAGCAATACTGGGTCATCTTGATGATTCGTATCGGTGGTTCAGGTTTATAATTCGGGAATATATTGTTAATTCGGAGTTGTTAGTAATTCAGCTTCGAATTCGCAATTCAGAATCATATTGATGCTCATGTTCTTTAGCAAATCGACTTTTGCAACTCGTGGTTGTATCGATGATTCGGCTTTCGTCGTAAATCAGTTTGATATCCGCAACTCAGGATCGTGTTGATGGTTCGTGTTTTTCAGCAAATCGACTTTTGCAACTCGTGGTTGTATTGCTGATTCTGTTTTCATTGTAAATCAGTTTGGTATCCGTGTTGATGACTCGTGTTCTTCTGTTGATCAACTTCTGCTTCTCGTAGTTGTATCGATTCGGAATTCACGACCGAACTAATAATCGTAACCGACGGAGTGTTAGTATCAAGATGCTACGGAAGTCCGATTCAACAGACTGAAGTCCGTTTTAACAGCCTGAAGTCCGATTCAACTGACCGGCCCTGATAAGGGCAATAAACTTTGCTGTGGTCATTAAAGTAAGTAGAGCTCCCGATGTAATGAGAATTACATCGCATCACACAGTATTGAAAAACACATTCCCTTGTGATGTCGTTTCCTTAATGTGTTTGGATGGATGCTGGTCGTCGCGCTCATTCGCCGTTCGTGCCGATTGCCGAATGTGTCGTTGGTTGCAGTCGCGTGCTTTGCCGTAAGCATCGTTTGCGGCGGTCGTGTGTTCGATGGTATTGTTGTTTGCACTTTGAAAAGTTTTTATTATTTAAGGCAATGAAGGTAGTAGGTGGCCGATTTTGTAGTTGGAGTTGTTGGCATTCGCCCTTTATTCCCTTGAAACACTGTATGCAGGTTAGGTTTGTTGGTGAAGTTTAAAGTCAAATTAAGGTTGTTTAGAGAAACAATTGAGTATGTAGGCGAATATATGTATATGTATATATATTACCACGTTAACAGCCCACACAGATAAGGTCCAATCAGGTTTAATAGGATGGCCGAAAGTCTTTCACAAAACACACACGACAGGACTTTGTGAACGATAGGTAAATGTCTGATCCCGCGATAGTTGGTAAACTCACTTGGATCGACTTTTTAATAATAGGACATAGAACACTCAATAAAATTTACTAAATTTCCCTATACGATACTTAATAACTTCAAATCGATATTAAATTATTATGGCATGTAACTTGACAAAACGAATGATGCAGAACTTCTTTATTTTGGGGCTACTTTTACATGCAGTTTTTAAAATTGAGTCCCAAATCAATGAGCTGTAAAATGTTGTACTGTGATATAAGACAGTTCACTTTAATGAAATTTCTCTACTGATTTGCCACGCATCATATGTTAATGGACCACCATACAAATCGACCCGGCCTGATCTACATTCATAAATATACTACAACTACAGAGTTATGTCAAATATCAAGGAATTTCAGAAAATAAAATTCTCTTGAAATGTCTCATCTGTGCGAATACGTAAAATCACACTTCCACACACACAATAATGCACCTGAGTGATGTTGGCAATGCTTTAATTAAATGACATATGAAATTACGATGATGAATGCATGTAATTTCAAACATGAAAAAGTTGATACTATAAAAAATGTTTACAACAACTCGTTGCTAATGCCGCCATCATCATCACACACTCTCGACAATTGTTTGCAAGTAACAAGTTTCGTAATTATGTTCTTCAACACAGCAATTCCAAATTCCAAGAACACAGAGTGCAAATGCTTAAAATGTGTTATTGTTAAGCTTGTGAATATTTCATACCACCATCAGGATTTTCAAGTGGTATTAAGTGGAAAAGGCTAAATGAGCTAAAAAATAATTTATATGCAAGCTAAGAAAAGCTACAGAAAATGTGTGTAGTAGCTAAAGGTTTGGGGGAACATTTAATTTTACGCTGAAGTGTTACACTTACAGCCAGTGTCACTTACATTTATATAGAGTTTGCAACGTTGTCCTTGAGCGATGTTTCTGTGGCGAGTTTAACATATTATTAGTAGCTAATAACGCTCTTAAAGAAGTAGAGGGGTTTACATAAAACACAGTACAACATTTTGCAGCTCATTAGAGCCTTAAACGTGACAAATTTCCCTATGCGATACTTACTAACTTCAAATCGATATTAAATTATTACGGCATGTAACGTGATAAAATGAATAAAGCATAACTTCTTCTTTTTGGGGCTACTATCACGTGCAGTTCTCTGAATTGAGTCCCAAAATCATGTGTTGTACTGTGTAATTGAATAGCATTGGGAATACTTTTTTAAACCTGATTTTTAAACCTTTAACGTGGGCAGTCTTTAATTTTTTGTGGTGTTGAGAATCACTTATGTCGAAGCCATTCAATGAGCGGCAACGCGGCGAAAGGCAGAGCGTTGAGTGGCAACAAATTAAAATATATGAAATACACCGCTCAGAAATGCCCCTCATTGCATGGCCACTTTAACAATAGTTTATATGTTTTAATTTGTTGCCTTTCACTGCTCCGCCGCTGAAGTCTTAGCTTAGCCTTACAGTAAGCTGCACTCTACGTTGTGTATGGTATTCGCTGCTATCCACTTATCTTCTAATCTTTTTGCATACCACAAAATTAAGCATTACTTTTACTACTTCAAAAGTACACCGAGTTGTCATTGGGATACACAAAATTTTATTGGCACTTTGCCAATTCTACTTGCATATTTTCTAACAATTGACTGTGGATTAGTTTAAATTTCTTTGCCAAATGTCTTTGGTGGTTACAAACAATCACACAATACAAGTATACTATGCTAAACATTTGCCATTTGCCATTATTGCTATGAATTTTTCCTTCTAATTCTTATGTTTCTTGCTTCTTAGCAAACTTAAGATTTAAGATTCTTGTATTATTTTAGTAAAGATGTCTGCTATAAGATATGACTTCCATGACATATTAACTAGAAGTAAATTAAATTTATTATCAAATTCCAAAGCAGAGTCAGCATTTTTGCAATTCTGTGTGCATTTTATTTATCAAGTACCTTTGAAAATTCTTTTGAAATTTTTGTGGTTTGCATTTTCACAATTTTGTGGTTTATTAAATTTATTGTTTATTATCTAATATTGCTGTAGTAAATGAATAGTTTCTTAAATTGAAATACCTTAAATTATTAAACCATCACCACTACGACTTAAGTTTCTTTTTGTTGTGGTTTACTGCTTAAAGTTTTTGCATGATTGTGGTTGTCGACCTATTTGAAATAGGTTTTGTATTATGGTTGTAACCGGTGAACACCATGTAGGTACATGTTAACAAAATGGAAATAAAGCGGGGGGAAATTTCTACTAAAAGAACATTAATAGCTGTTTGGAAGCCAATTCGTTACGTCTGTGGTAAATATTTGTTAAGGTTTAAATAATATTATATATAGTAAACATTAATATCTGCCATCACTCAAAGTTAATACTTTGTGGCGATTTGAGAAATGTGGTTTATTTTGAAATTGTTTAACTGTAACAAATTAAAATAGTTTTGTTCACAAATAAAGAAATATTGCATTCGAAGTACAAAACCTATAAAGGAGGCATGGTTACATACATACATACATGCCAGTCCGGAACTACTGGTATTAAATACAGTCAAACTTTGTCTGATATTGTTTAATATTTTTATTCGGCTGGCGGAAATACGTATATGAAAGAATTATTTACAGAGCGTACAAGGACGGCGCTTAAGCTTTCTCTTAAGTAGGCGTGCCAAACATATTATAGGTATTCGCCAAGTAAATAATAGCGAAACATTTCCGGGTCCACTAGTGTATATACATTAGACCTGACGTTAAAAAGTTTTTTTTTTGGAATCTTGAGTGTGGGTAGCGATTAAAATATGAGATTTGATGCCAAAATTAATATAGCAAATTTTCAGGCTGATCGGATGGTGCCAACCCGTGTCCCAATGAGGTCAAAGGTCAACATTAAAAAAAAACCACCAAAAAACTCTTTTTATTGCATTTTATTATTTTTTTAAATAAAATTACTATAGCTATAAAGATTTTTTTTTTAATTTTCATTAATACGGTTTATTAGTTTTATTTAAATCAGTGAAGATTTTGTAAAGACTGGGAAACCCTTACTGTAGCCCTCTACAATGTGCAACAGGTACTGTTTATCGTCTTTGTTGTGTGTTAAACATTTGTAAGAGTCAGTTATTAGTCTGACTATTTTTTCGGTAGCATTCACAACTGTAATGCTTGGCCTAAGAAATTTGATGGATTAAAGGGTAAGAAAACCATAGAAATCTCCAAACGAGTAAAAAAAAAATTGTTTTCGTAGTCAAAAAAGAGCTCAAATACTTGGATGTCAATAATATAAATTCATCAACATCGTCACCGATATAATGGTCTTAATCAGACTCAGACCATATTTTCTTTTATTTCTGAGTCTACATGTGGGTCAAAAAAGGCAAGTGCAACTGTTTTCTTCGATAAATACCACTGGTGGTTCCGAATTTTTTTCAATAGCACTGCATATAACTTTAGTATCAATACAGCCAATAATCCTCTATATTAGTTGCATATTACTATTTGGACTATAGAGACTTACTAAAAAAAAGTTCACATATTACGAGTTCCATTCAGCTGAATCGCAGAAAAATATAAATTTTTGGACAATAGATGTCCCTGTACATGAATCTTGCATGTGACGTCACTCCAGGTGCACGAAATGTGAAACTGGGAATGCTACCACCAAGAAATATATCATGCCTCTATAATCATGCCGAATATTTACTTTCGCTAAAAATTTAAGACAAAAGGGCCGTTACTTGCAGCAGTTGTATCAGAACATATAATTTTTAATGAATTCCGAATATCAATTTTTAGCAAATAGTCGTAGACTGATTGAGCTACTGTAGAACCAGTTAAATCTTCAATACTGGTACTAGCTATACATTTTTCATAGTTGAACTTTAACTATTCCAGCATTTGTTTGCCAGTCCCGTGGCATGATGGTTAGAACACGCGACTACCATGTGAGAGATCCCGGGTTCGATTCCCGCCCACATTTTTCTTTCACAGCCGGACCCTTCGATGTTGTCGACAGCAACTTCGCAGTAAAAGCTACTCAAACAGTGACGTTCGCATTCGTCGATAAACCAGTAGGTATCGTAAGTTATAAATCTAAAAATAGAAAGCGTTTTATTTCACAACAACGCGGGAAGCTATCCTGTACCTCATTCTCAACAAGTTTCATAGTTATGTCTGAACATGAAATTAAGTGCACAAAATTAGACATAATTTTATTTTCAACGTTTTTCATCTTCCTATCATTGCGTCTTTCTTTTTTATTCATTTGTGACATTGTGATCGACACAAGTCATGCTACCAACACGCCCATTTTTTGGCTGCTTTATTAAGAAGTCTCTATCTTGCTATATACTAATAAGCTTGAGAACGTCCACGTGGGCAAAGTCAACTAAATTGTTGTGAAATTGTTCCGGAGATTTTATAATGTTTAATGACTTTTGCAGCACATGTACTTTGATCTGGAGTTACGATTCTAGCTTTCTCTCAAAAAGGATATATTTTATTCAACACCAATCTTGCACTTTCTTTAACTGTTTTACATTTATGTTATAAATTATAATATAATAACATTTACATTTATACTATAAATTATCATATTTATGTATTTGATTCTTGTCGCATAGTGTACTTCATGGTTAATGAAACTGATAACTAATTTACAATTTATAAATGATGTTCTAATTTATAGTATTTTTATTTATAGAATTTTTCGTTAAAGAATTGATTAAATGCTAAAAACAGTACTTTGGTGGTTTTTCAAAATTTTGACCTTTGACCTCATTGGGGCACGTGTTGACACCACCCGATCAACCTGAAAATTTACTACATCGATTTTGGCATCAAATGGCATATTTTAATCGCTACCCACATTTAAAATTCCAAAAAATAAAGAACCCCATATTAGCAGCGCCAGGTCTAATATGTTATATATATACTATAATCAGCATCGAAATCTGAATCGATTTAAAGGTGACCGTCTGTCTGTCCATCCTCGCGATTACAGCCGTAGTTTAAGAGATATCTATTTGAAATGAAAGCTTATATCGTGAAAGCGAAGGTTAAGTTCTAAGATGAGTCCGATCGGTCAAAAACTACACACACCTTCCATACTAATTGCCCCATTTTTGTCGCTATCTGTCTGTAACTGCAATTACAGCAGCAGTTTCAGAGCTATTAAACTGAAATTTGATATACAAGCTTCTAATCTCTTTATTTAGATTATATTCTGAATTGAGTAATTTCTGACAAAAACTACTCCCACCTCCCATGCAAACAATTCCTGCGATTACGACCTAAATTTATGTGATATCGAGCTGAAATTCTGTATACAATATTCAATCTTCTAAGCTGAAGATATGTTATAAGATGAGGAAAATCGTACAAATACTACTCCTACCTCCCATACAAACACCCTCCTTTTGGATGTGTCTGTCTGTCAATTCCATGCCCCGCAGAGGGTCTCCCCCGGGAGGTCTTTGGGGTGTATTACCCCCACGGACCCGATAGAACCCCCAGTGGACCTCTTTCTGTCTCTGCAAGGCGAAAGAAGGTAGTAAAGTTGTCCGACCAAGGAGTCTTAAGATGGTGCAAGGTATCTATCAGAAGGTTGTAATTGCGGTCAGCTGAATGAGGAGCTTTGCCCCTAGCTGAAGGTGACAAAGTGTGAATTAGCGGAATACTTCGGTATTCTGATGGTAGATGGTGGCCGGCCGGATGGGGAATTTCGATTCCTAGCTGATGGCGGTAGTAGTGTGCTTTTCATTTAAAAGGACCAATATCTTAATATGTTACATCGTCTGGCAAAATAAGGAATCCTGAGAAACGCTTAAACACTTTTTAGATTTCAATACTAAAGTTAACCCAAAAATCGATATATTTCCTGAGGAAATTGGAAAAATTTTAGTTACACTCTCTTATTTTTATTTACGCATCAAAATATCATAAAACATACATAATTAAGCCTATTTATACATATGAAATGTTCATATTGCGATTTTAAGCCCTATATATTGCAAATATTATTTAATTTTGTATATGCGTTTAACAAATTTCCAAATTTTGACAGATAATGTAACGTATTATGGTATTGGTCTTTTTAAATGAAAAGCACACTACTTAGCCTACTTGTAAACATAAAGTTTTATTTTGTCAGAAGTTTAAAACTGCATTATTTTCGAACATATGCAAAAAAATTGCATGGCGACCTTCACTGATTTGGGTTATTTTTTACATACGACTTTCCTAAAACTTTTCCAGGTTGTAAATTAAGTTTTGTTCTAATCGGATAATTTTTATGAGCAGGACACCGAGTTGAAGTGTGAAAATAGTGCCTCCAAATATTTACTTGCAGTTGAGCCAAAAAAAATTTTTTGTCTTATGTTTTCATTGGGTTTAATTCGTAACATATGTTCACATTAATTAAGGTCAGTTTGAAATTTTTAGGACACGTAACCCAAAAAATATTTGACATTAAAGTCAAAAATTATTTTTTCATCGACTTTGACAAATTTTAAAAAAATAACGGTAAGGAATTCAGAATAAAAAAACGTACATTCTGTGCACAATTTTGTTTCCAATAATACAAAAAAAGAATTTTGAAAATCGGTCAAGAATTGCGGCCTAAAATTTCACATGTCCAAAAAATCTTTTTTTTCCCCACTGTGCCACATTAGAATCAAGCACAATTTGAATATTTCGTGGAGTGTTGTAGAATTAAATCCGGGCCTTAACAGCGGCATAGTAGTATGTTCCAGTGGGTTTGTGCCGACCTCTCGGACAGGTCATCACGGCGATACTAGATGTAAAACACAATGACTCATGTCTGTCCCACGATTACAGCAGTAGCTGAAATTCGGTATACCAACTTATATCCTCTAAGCGGAGGTTATGTTCTGAACTGAGTAACATCTGACAAAATAAATCTTAACTCCCATACAAACTTTTATTCCACCCCCGTCTGTGTATCCCTGCGATTACGACTTTATTTTAAGAGCTATCAACCGGAAAAAAAACAAATTTCTTTCATTGTCTGCTCCCGTCGAATGTTGTCGACAGCAACTTCGCAGTATTAGTGTCGAGTCAATCGGCGTGTCTAGTAAGAGCTTCTCAAACAGTGACGTTTGCATTCGTCGATAAACAAGTAGATGCCGTTAGTTGTGAATCTAAAAATAGAAAGCGTGTTAACAACGCGAGAAGCTATCCCATACCTCATTCATGGGGTGTAAAGGGAAATTACGTTTTTTTTTTATCAACCGGAAACTTGGTATACAAGCTTCGGCTCTATGAAAAATGCCCCAAATGCAAAATGCCCCAAAAAAAAAAACGAAAAATTACCCAAAAAAATTTCCATACAAAATTGGGGAATTTTTCATATGAAAAATCCCCCATAAATTTTGGGGAACTTTTCATTTATTTTAGGTAAAATTTCGTTTTTTAATTTTGGGTCATTTTTCATATGCAAAAGGACCCAATTTTTTTCCATATAAATAAAAATAAAAAAGCATGGTGCAGATGATATTATTTTTATTTTATTTTTCGACTTATGAAATATGACAGAGAGATAGTTACGATACTGACTTCGACGTATGCGGCGGGGGGCGTGCCCCCCACCGCATTCGTCTTTTAAAAATGCTAGATTTGTTTAGAAGAATATTTTTTTGGGGTATTTTTCATAAATTTTGTGGGGTATTTTTCATAATTTTTTTTTTTTCATAATTTTAATTTAAAGTTGGGATAATGTGTGGAGAAGGCACATCAAAGGTTGCTGATGATGATAGTTTGGCAACTATCGAAATAGCTATCCGCTCTGCCAGTTGTCAAAATAATCCATTTCACACAACTCTTGTATAATAAATTCTATTAGCCAAAATAGAAATAGATCTTGAACCGAACGATGAAACACATTAATTTTTAAATAGTTTACGTAGTTTGTCTAAAAGGAATTTGTTATCTTTTCTTTTACAGAAATATTTAAAAAAAACTTCCATTGAGGAATGTGGCCGTATTTTTCATTTGGGATTATGTCTGTCCTGGCATCTTAGAGGTCATATCCCTGCGGTAAGTCCACTAGTTTAGACAGTAAAAACATATAAGATTGTTACACAATTAATTATAATTTTCTATGTGCTACTTACTATGCTGATAACAGAGAATATCTTAGATAAATAGTATAGAGACAATCTGCATAATGCTGTCAATTTTCTGCTTTTAAAATTATTATTATATTTAACTATTCAAATGATATGTCCTTTTTATGTATTATTTAATATTTTTTTATTGCGACTACCAATCAAGATTAATGCCAGTTAAAATTAATACGATAAACATGTCTTATCTTTCTTATGTTCAATCGGTCTCTTATAACAAATTCACAACAAACAGCATTGTATTAATATTAACATTATATATATCTTAAGCACCAAATCATAATCATCATAATAAGGCATACAAATTAAATATTACATTTTATGGATTTCGTATGGTTGTTTTGTTGCTCCCGCAACAAACCAATCACAATTTGCTTTTGCCAACCGCACATGATTACTTTCATAAGCATGTTTGAAGCCAATTATATGACCTTTATATTTTATCTTCTTAGCACGCTTGATTTTCATCATCATCTCATCACCATCATCTCTCATTGAGCAGATAATGCGTATGAAATATCATTAGATTTTCATTATATTTTGTGCAGTAATTTGGTATTCATCTCCTGGTTCGTTCGGTCGTTCGCTGCCGACTCTTTGTATAATGTCGTCATAAATAACCATTTAGAATATGGTTTATTGTGTTATGTTTCCATATCTCACACTTAGTGTCGCGTTATCTTTAGCATCATCAGCATTGTCATTGTAATCGCCATAGCATGGGTGTGTGCGTGTGTGTGTGTTTTTCTATTATTTTCTTTCTTACAGTTTATTCAAAAAACATTTAAGAGTCTCTTCTATCTTTGTCATTTATGCCTATCTCATGTTTCATGTCGGTTACTTGTTGGTGATTGTGAGAATTTACTGTCAATTTATTTTCATGTCCTTAATTCCGTATTGAATGTCAAAATCAGTATTTATGGTTTATTTTTGTACTATCTTAGTTTAGCATTCGATATCATTTCCAATAAATCCAAGAAGACAAATGAATGGTGAAGATATGTCCTTAACAGGACAGCTAGTGGAACAATAAGCATGCAGATAGTTTTATAGCATTAACTTGATCGTTGTTAAGTGGGCGTGAATTCCAGAGCAATGAATCAATCACTTATGGGCACAAGGATAGAAAATAGTTTCCATTTAGTGGGGAATGTAACAAGTAACCTGTTTGGTAGGGATAGAATCACACAATTTTGTTATTTGATAATGAGCAGAGCATTGTTTTCGTGGGAAGTGCTCAAGAGAGCGATGGCACTAATTTATTGCACACATTCATAGTAAAGTATATTTGCCACAATTATCTAAAGTTCTGAAAAATTTCAATTCAATTCAATTCAATTCAATTCAATTCAATTCAATTCAATTCAATTCAATTCAATTCAATTCAATTCAATTCAATTCAATTCAATTTAATTCAATTCAATTCAATTCAATCCAATTCAATTCAATTCAATTCAAATCAATTCAATTCAATTCAATTCAATTCAATTCAATTCAACTCAATTCAATTCACTTCAATTCAATACAATTCAATTCAATTCAATTCAATTCAATTCAATTCAATTCAATTTTTTTTTTTTTTTTTTTTTTTTTTTTTTTTTAATAAATTTTTATTCGTGAAAATTTCAAAAATATATGTGTTTTGCCCCGCGAAGCCAATATTGGCTTGTATGCAGGGAATGTACATAAATTACATTAATTCATTAAACATATTATTACATATAACAATTTTAAATTAATTCAGTACATAAATTCAGGTTTTGTGAAATATATTTCGCTTCATTGCGAATTTATGAAATATTGTTTTATAATTTTTTTCTTTTTAAACTTATTCCTAATAGTAAAAATATTTTGTGGCATTTGATTAATAATGGTAGGCAGTTGGACATCTAGGGTGCATTTTCCATAGTGATTGTGATGGCTGGGAATCTTGTATCTTCCTTCCACGTTCAGCCGTGTATTGTGGTGATGGTCTATGCGTTTCAAAAATGTAGGGTCATCGAATTCGTTTAGTAGTGTGGTTTTGTAGATGCTTCTTATATTTAAAATGTTTTGGGTTGTTTGAAATTGTTGTAGATTCTGATCAGATGAGTTTATTTGTTGGTTTAAGTGTGTGCGATTGATTTGTGTTTGATTGTCGTTGCAGTTGATTTGTGTGTGATTATGTGATATTGAATTGGGTAGGTTTCGATTTCGATTTTTCATTAGTATTTTTATCAGTCTGTTTTGTGTTTGTTGGAGCAGTCTGCAATATGGGGCATTGCCCCAGGCTGTTATCCCATGTCTAACATAAGATTCCGCTAGTGAATAGTAAACCTGCTTTACAACGGACAATGGTGCGGAATTATTCAGATGGTAAAGAATGTAGGAAACTTTGCGTAGCTTTTTCTGCACTGTTACTATGTGGTCTTTCCATTTGAAATTATGATCGACGTTAACTCCGAGGTACATATAGTTATTGACGAGTTCGATGTATGTGGAGCATGAGTCGTTCTCATCGATTTGTGTTTCTATATTCGTCGAATGCAGGCAAGTTGTGTTATGAAATTTTAGTTTAATATCGCAGTATCTGATATGGGGTGGTTTAATGTGCATAACCTTGGTTTTGGTGGAATTTATCAGCAGTCCATTATCGTGGCACCATCTAGCTGTTATGTTTAGTTCTTGTTGTAGGATTTTGGTGGCAACATCAATATTTTCATGCGCTACGATGATTGCCGTATCATCCGCATAGGCGAATACTGAGCTCTGTTTAAGCATAGTTAGCATTTCGTTGGCATATATAATATAAAGGATAGGTCCTAGCTTGGATCCTTGCGGTACTCCATATGTTGAATTGACTTCTCTACTGACGTTGTTCTGGATCTTAACTCTGAACGACCTACAATCGAGATAATCCTGAAACCATTTCAGGCAGTGACCTCTTACTCTCGATCGTTCAAGTATTTGTAGCAGATTTGTATGCGATAAGGTGTCAAACGCTTTGGTAAAATCAATAAATAGAGCTAGGCAATGATTATTTTTATTAAGGCATCTATTTATGTGATTCGCGAAATTGCCTAGCAGTTTATTAATATTTTTACCTTTCTGGAAACCGTATTGATCGTTGCTTATGATTTTGTTTTTTATCAGGAAATCATTCAGTCTCCTTACCATTACTTCTTCCAGTACTTTTTCAACAACTGACAGTATTGAGATGGGGCGATAGTTGTCATAGTCTGATCGTGTACCTTTTTTGTGTATGGGTCGAACGAGCGACGTTTTAAGTATTTTAGGGATTATGCCCTCATCGAGACTTGTATTGATAAGTTTAACAAATACAGGAGTTAGTTTTTCTGCATTGTTTTTTAAGTCTTTTGGTCTTATTCCGTCTACACCTGCGCCTTTTCTTACATTTAAGTTTTTAAGAATGTTGTAAATTTCTCCTTCACTTGTTGGTGTAACATATATGGTTTTAGAAATTCTTATACCGGTACAGTTTATGGTTTTAATATTGCATTTATGTATTGCGGACAGAACATTTTCACTGAACTTTGTAGCAAAAGTTTCAGACACTATTATTAAATTTTCATTTTTAAAGTTTTTAATTAATGTTTCATCAATGTTTTCAACTTTTTTGCCAATAATAGTATTAATTACATCCCAAGTTCCTCTCATATTATTTCTGTTTTTTATAAATTCTCGCTTCAGATATTCGTTTTTGGTGTAAAATATTATTTTGTTTGTAAGATTATTAAATGTTTTGTATTCATTTTCTTTTCTTTTATTGTAAGGACTTTTTTTCCACTTCTTATAGAGCTTATCTCGAAAATCACAATAACGGATAAGCTCGTCGTTTAACCACGGATAAGGATTTCTTTTCTTTATCGGACGATTGGGTTGTTTGGCCTTTTCGTAAATTTCATTGATTTTGGTTTTTAGTTTGTTGTACACCTCATTCGTATTATTATTATCACACACTAATTCATTCCAGTTTACATCATTTATAAATTTATTTACTTTGTACATGTTGATTTCCGAACCCTGACTGCATTTTTGCCATTCTGTTTCTTTCTTGTTCTCTTCTTCCAAACACGCGAATATTGAGTAGTGATCTGATATCGTAGTTGTTATTATAGCTCCATGTACATTTGTTGTTGCTTTGCTGCTTCTGATAAACACATGGTCTATACATGTTTTTGTGTTGTTGTTCAGATCTTCTCTCGTTATTCCGTTTACTGCACTGTGCAACCCGTTTGACATTAACATATCGATGTATTTGGTTGTTATCGCACTATCCTTCGCAATGTCAATATTTATGTCTCCAACAACCAATACTGCCTGTTTTTTGTTAATTCAATTCAATTCAATTCAATTCAATTCAATTCAATTCAATTCAATTCAATTCAATTCAATTCAATTCAATTCAATTCAATTCAATTCAATTCAATTCAATTCAATTCAATTCAATTCAATTCAATTCAATTCAATTCAATTCAATTCAATTCAATTCAATTCAATTCAATTCAATTCAATTCAATTCAATTCAATTCAATTTTATATTTATTTTATATTTTTATATTTTTATATTTTTATATTTTTTTTATTCGATTTGAAATTTTCCGTAGATTGTTTGTGTTGAAAAAAATCAAATCCAGGTGGCGCTAGGGTGGATTTATATCGAAAATTTGAATGCATGTACCAATTCAACTGAAATTTAGAATGGATATTTGTTTGATCATGTGAAAACATTTTATGTACAAATGGACCCGGTAGGTGGCGCTGGGGTCGGTTTACAATCAAAATTTTAACGAATGGACCAATTTAACTGAAATTCAGAATCTATGTTTGTTTGATCATCAGAAAAAATCGTATGTACAAATGGACCCGGTAGATGGCGCTAGGGTGGATTTATATCGAAAATTTGAATGCAGGTACCAATTTAACTGAAATTTAGTATTTATGTTTGTGGAACCCTAAGAAATTTTTTTTTATAAATTGACGCGGTAGGTGTCGGTAGGGTAGAATTATAATGAAAATTTTAACGAATTAAACAATTTGACTGAAATTTAGAATGTATATTTGTTTTTTTATGTTTTTTGTATATATGGACCCGCAGTTGATTTGGCTGGGGTTGAATTATTTCGAATATTTATATCGATTGTCCGATTTTACTCAAACTTAAAATATAAGATTTTTTTGGCATGAGAAAATTTTGAATGTATGTTTGAAACCAGTTGCCGGTGTTTAGCTTATGGTACACTTAATTTTTGGCATGTCATTTAGTCACTTTTTTTAACATCATAGTTATTTAGAAGTCTATATATATAAAAAAAAGATGTACATTTTGATGTCACCGCTAATTGTGAAAACGGTTGACCCCATTTGTCCCAAAATTTCAGTGAAAGTTAGGGATGGGTTGTAGATGGTCACCCAGACCGCAAAATGGCTTTAGGTAGAATAAGGAACATTTATGTTGGTGCACTTCCTATAGAATTAGAGAGCTTCACAAAGTGGTTTTTCGCATTTCGAATTTAGGGGACAAACACGAAAATGGGAACAACTGTTGCTCTCACCCAGACCAAACGGTTAATAAGGTTGTTGAGCCAAATGAAGGGATTTTTGGAAACTGGAACTCCTTGGAATAAAAAGGGGCAAGGTACTATCATGGCTCAAACCAAACACCTAAAGTATCAATCACCCAGTACACCAATACAAAAAGTTATATGTCAGCCTATCGACTTAAAAATGTGGTTTTAGAATATATGCCTATCAATAAGTAAGTTTTTATCATATCCTGGACGACACTGCTGAAACATTTTAGCAATTCTTACAAATGTAATTTCTTAGATTTATATAGATTTATATAAAGTACTGAATATGTCCGGGAATACCTCGCCCTTTTAATTTAAATATTTCAGATACCAAGTAATAAACCAATCGTTATTAGATTTCAACTGCACTCAAAATCTTTTAAAATAATTTGGAGGCGGGACGAAGTCTGCCGGGCCAGCTAGTATTTTTATATTTTTATATTTTTATATTTTTATATTTTTATATTTTTATATTTTTATATTTTTATATTTTTATATTTTTATATTTTTATATTTTTATATTTTTATATTTTTATATTTTTATATTTTTATATTTTTATATTTTTATATTTTTATATTTTTATAATTTTATATTTTTATATTTTTATATTTTTATATTTTTATATTTTTATATTTTTATATGTTTATATTTTTATATTTTTATATTTTTATATTTTTATATTTTTATATTTTTATATTTTTATATTTTTATATTTTTATATTTTTATATTTTTATATTTTTATATTTTTATATTTTTATATTTTTATATTTTTATATTTTTATATTTTTATATTTTTATATTTTTATATTTTTATATTTTTATATTTTTATATTTTTATATTTTTATATTTTTATATTTTTATATTTTTATATTTTTATATTTTTATATTTTTATATTTTTATATTTTTATATTTTTATATTTTTATATTTTTATATTTTTATATTTTTATATTTTTATATTTTTATATTTTTATATTTTTATATTTTTATATTTTTATATTTTTATATTTTTATATTTTTATATTTTTATATTTTTATATTTTTATATTTTTATATTTTTATATTTTTATATTTTTATATTTTTATATTTTTATATTTTTATATTTTTATATTTTTATGTTTTTATATTTTTATATTTATATATATTTATATTTTTATATTTTTATATTTTATATTTTTATGTTTTTATATTTTTATATTTTTATATTTTTATATTTTTATATTTTTATGTTTTTATATTTTTATATTTTACCAATTATTACTTTCATCTCATCATAGAGATGACAGCACAATTTACATACCGATTCATGGCGATTTGTTAACCTGAAGAAAATTGGCGTTGATGGCAATTTAGCAACCCAAGACAGGATGAAATTTCATATATTCTTAGAGTTAGGCTGTAGCAAAACGTCTACGCCAATAGAAAAATATATTTTATTGACAGGCTGATAGACAGTTAGAACAATCAAGCAAAACAGCTGTGTGTAGAAGGGTAGTTTAACTAACAGACACTTCAATGTATATATGTAAAGGCAACAACAACGAAGCCCCAAGTAAATTCCCAACAACGTATTGGTATTAGTCAGACGAAAGTTATTAAAGATTAAACGTTTTTGTCAGACGAAATAATCGCCTAATCGCTTAACTTCCGTCAGCAACAACATTATGATTTCGCTTAAAATATCGGCTACGATAGACGATTTCAATATGCCAACGGTTATTTACTTAATGTGTTTTATTCTTACTTCCTTATAACAAATATTTAATGTATTCTCATTCCTCTTTGTTTTTTTGCTTTAGGACATAAGAAACTAATTAGTCCAACTTATTTTCTGACTTCCCCCCTTAAACATCATATAATATCCAGATAAACTCTAGCCGGAGTAGACAATGTACAATGTTTCGTCGTCGCCTTATCGCGACTACTAGAGAAAAAAAAAACGATCCAACCCAACCATGTGGCCAACCTGCCACTAACAAAAGCATAGAATCGTATAATAAGCTCAGGTTCTCATTTATGAAACCAAGAATAGGGAGAAACAGAAAAAGTAAAAAAACAGATATGAAATAGTGCCATGAAATCATTGACCTACAAATGCATTACATGAAACCGTCAACGTACAGCGTTACGCTGCAGATACTCATTAAAAGAAAAGCTACAGAATGGAATGTGTCATTGTTATACTCTTGCTTGTGCTTCTGCTTTTAAACATTTGTTTTCCGCTTTGCTCCCGGCGGAAGTTGGATTTCCTTCAATGGTTACTTTTTTATTAATTTACATAATTTAATCACAATCACACAAACACCTCCTACCATCTAGACAAAACGGCATTACTTGAAACTCCTGCACCTGCAGGTACTTTAATTTTCTACTGTTAAGCGTAATTCATTGTAGGAATTTCGTTTTTCACTTCCACTACAACAATAGAAATAAGAAAATAATAACGTATAATTTGGTACTAAATTGAGCATTTTATAGCTCGTTTTGTTTTTTAATTAGTTTTCTCTTGTGTTTTTTTGTATTTTTGTTGGCATGAAACTTTAGTGGTCCTTTAAGACGACGATAATAAGTACAATTTCAGTTTTGTGCAAGTGAAAAATACCTGTATACGTTTAAAGTGCTTTAATTATAAAAATTAACTCAAGAGTGCACAGCAGTTGACTAAATGCTAATTTCGTTGCTTATTTATACATACGTACAATGTTTTATGAAGTGACTGTGTTTTAATGTATAAGTGGTAATAAGGGTAAGCATCAGTCGCACGTGCATATTGTATATGATTTCATAATTTTTCTTACATTAGTTTCTGTTAATTTGCGTTAAAATGTCATAAGAAACAAGTGGTTTATGAATGTGGTAATATAAGTCATATCGAATACAGTTAATGTATACCTAACCTTGACTGCCTAAAAATTAGTCGCTGACCCACAATTTCATTTGAAATCTTCTCTTGCCAAATCTATTAAATCCATAAAACATAAAGCTGATATTGTTATAGAAAACACATGTCATAGTATAAAGTCAGATACATGATGCAGAAATTTCCAGTAGCGGAATTCATTTCTTGGAAGACCTTCTATCAGGACGATAGAAGGCATTCTAAACAATTTGCCATTTCCTTTCCAAATTGCACTAATTGACTTTGGCGGTCAAGGCCTTCTTCCCTCCCTTCCGAATAAAGGCATTCAATAATGTCTTCAAGCAGGCCATCAGTAAAAAACCTTCAAAAAGGAAATTTGACGATGCTTTAAAGATTACCTTCCGTTGAAGACTTTCATTTAGGCATTCTGTTGAAGTCCTGCAAAATGGTAGATTAACAAGTACATAAATTCATTACTCGATCGATTCTTCATACTCTGAAAACACTCTAAAATCCAAAGAAGTCAAAAAATACAGTTACTTACCTCCATTTTTAACCTTTTTCACTTAAACCACTTAAAAAACATAACGAAAAAACGCTTTCAATAGCGCATTCTGTACGACTTAACTCTCTCTCTCTCTGTCGGACTCTCTCTAGCCCTTCAAAAACTAAGAGAGTAACAATGCCTTAATTATCGAACTTCGTCGAAATTTGTGTACGCCCACAACTCCAAGCGACTACACCAAATTTTCAAAAATGATCGAACCTACAAAAAAGTGTATTAAATCGCATATCATGAGTAAGTGAAGCAAAAGATAGAAGTCCTTATCAAAAGTGCCAGCGTCAAATGTATTTGTTTGGGCCAGAAAAATAAAATGGATGCACAGAAAGTTTTGCCACTGTAGATATAAATATACTGGCCAAAGTGTTATTTTTGAGTAGTGGACGGAAAACGCGTTGCAATGGTTTTTTTTTTATATATATAGCAATAAAATTCAAAGCAAAAATAGTAAGTTAGGTAAGAGAAAGAAGTCCTTTTAAACGTGTCGGCGTCAAATTTTTTCACCCTAGGTAGCGCTGGAGTATATTTATATCGAAAATTTTAAAGGATGGACCAAACAGAAATTCAAAATATATATTTGTTTTATCATGACAAACAATTTCATGTACAATTAGACCCGGTAGGTGGCGCTGGAGTGGATTAATACTGAAAATTTGAGCGATTAGACCAATTTAGCAGAAATCCAGAGGGTATATATGTTTGATCATGAGAAAAATTTTTTGGAATATATGGACACGGTTTGTGGCGCTGAAGTTGACTCATTTCGCACCAAATTAGATAATTTTTTTAATTTGTTGCACATATAACACGGATGCGCAGAAAAGATTTGGCACCGTAGATATGAAAGTACAGGCCATAATATTATTTTTGAGTAGTAGACGGAATAAGCGAGGAAAATGTTTTTTTTTTTATCAACAGAGCAATAAAACTCAATGCAAAGGTAGTAATTTGCACTGTAAATATTAAGATACATTCCAAACTTTTAATGTAATTAGTAGGTGGAAGAGCGTGGTAAATGTAGTTTTAGCCCCACAGCGATAAAATTCGAGGCAACAAAAATATTTGACACTGAAGGTGTTCATATATAAATAATTGTTATTTAATAGTGGAGGAGGCGTGACACAAATATTTTTTAGTCGTAAAGAAATAAAATTTGATACACAGATACTACTTAGCACTACTCAATCAGAGGGCAAATAGGGCTAAGCTAAAGTTTTTCTAATTCATTGTTCCGATTCATTGAAAAGATCCAAAATATCCACTTTATTATTCTGAACAATAGAATGAATAAAAAGCAAATGTGGTTTTGTGAAAATTCTACACTCCAATTTATGTATTTGTTTTCTTACAAGTATGTACGTATCAATAACTTTGGAGGCAAGACGAAGTTTGCCGGGCCAGCTAAGTAAATTATAAATGCAAATTTTATTTTCAAAATTTAATTCAGATTTTCTATTTATTAGTGGATAGATTTATTTAACCACGAGCTGTATGAGCTGTACAACGACATCGACGTAGACAAGCGCATTGAAATAGAGCGCATTCGGTCATGTTATACGTTGTACGAATGGACGAAAATGATCCGGCTCGAAAAGACTTCGGCAATAAACTCGATGGGCGGAGCAGGAGGTGGCGACCAAAACTTCTTTGGTTGGACCAGGCTGGAAGAGCTGTTATCTAAGCTTGGTGTGACGAACTATCATGGGAGAGCAAAAGACCGAACCGCTTAGAATACTTTTCTAAGAGCGGCTACTGATGGATAAATTTCTGTTGTTGCTGCCATTAAAGCAGAAGAAGCGCATTGTACCAACGATTTGTAATCAATACTTGTCCCTTAATTTCCAGGCTGACATTATTATTTTTGTTTATGACGGGGCCAAGGTAGACAAAACTATCTACTATTTTAAATGTTGTAGTTGAAAATGTTTACGCAGCGTCCCAAACGAGTAGACATTTTGTTCGTTGAAACAAATAACTTAGTTTAGTCCTCATTAATCACCAGACCCCTTTCTGCCGAATGCTTCTCAAGGCTCGAAAAGGCCGCAGTAACATCCCGCAACCCTCGATCAATGATCTATATCGAACATCATATAATCTTTACTATTTAAAATAGTACCAGTCGTATTTAAGGCAGCCTTTCACATAATCATCTTCATTAGGATATTAAAGAGCCTTGTCTAAAGTGTTGGTGAAAAGTTGCTCCGTCAGATTTTTGCCTATTTTCATTGAAGACTTCGTGTCGATCTGTAACATCCCGCAAAGTCGTATCAGCTTTGCAGGCATACCAAACTCAGCCATAGCATTTATCGTATCGGACTGTCGAATGCAGCTTTGTAATCGAGGAACAATCGAGGAAAAGTCTGATCCCGCGGTAGTTGGTGCACACACTTGGATCGCTATTCTTGAGCACAGGACCTATAACACTCAGATTCTTATGACCCTGTATGCATTCCTTAGCTAAATTATGTTTATAAGTTGCTGCATTCCCGTTGCCAGCTCATCGCCGCCGGCCTTAAAGAGCTCCACCGGCAGACCATTGGCTACCGCAGCTTTATTGTTTGTAAGACGTGCTAAATCTGTGCTGATTTAATTTTGGCTCGATGGTGGACAATCTGCTCCGTCGTCGATGTTTGGAGTGATTTTGTCACTTTTGCTGACTTCGGTAACGAACAGAGTACGAAAGTGTTCCCTCCAAGTTTGCAGCACACACTGAGTATCCGTGACCAATATTCCATCACTACCCTTACAGGTGGAGATCCCTGTTCGAAAACGTTTGCTTTTTACCTTTTGGTTGAACTTTCGGTCTTTACCTCTATCCTTGTAATTTTCGATATCCTGGCCTTCTCTTTTTTTTTTGTAAACGTATTTTGCCTGAAGAGGCATTACATCTTCCTGCTTTTTTCATAATACAACATTGCGCGACATTTCTCATCCTACAAACGCTTTATAATCCTTAGCGTGGTTTTTCGTAACCCAGTACGAAAGTTGCCGCCGTTCATATCAGTAACACCAGAATTAGGTGGGTTTGTTTGCAGTAATTGAGCGAAGTAATTAGTTGGAATAGGCATTGGCTATCTCGGAGGTAAGTGATGTCTGTTTTTGTGATATCTAGCTTCCTTTGTGTTTGGTTTTGCGCGTTTTTTTTGTTCTACTTAATCGCGGTCGTACCTTGGTTCGAAAGAGAACTTCTGTTAATTCCCAAATGAGTAACAATCAGAAAGACTCAAATTAGAAAATTCCCCATTCCCCGGTGAAGTTTTCACTTTAACATAAAATAGAGATTAAGCAACATTATTGTAGAACATTTGAATGTTGTGATGTCTTAGTTTAATCTACTTTTCTAACTTTACTCAAAATAAGGACGAAAAGGACAAGTAAGGAGTAGAGAAGGAAATTTTTAACGTTTCCCTTTTAATTATCTTTGTATGCTCTATTAAAATCCTGTTCTTTGGCTTGTCTTAGGAATTTAATTTGTCTGTCTATTATTTTATTATTATTTTTTTATCCTTACTTCAATCAATAAGGTATTGCATAAATTTACAATGCCACATGCAATAATTTATGATTGATCATTTCTCAGTTAAGCAACAATTTCATAATCTTTAATATTCTTTCATGGTTACTGAAGTAGAAACTGAAAGTAATTGTGTTCTATGTACAGCTAAAGACAACAGATAGTCACAGTTAACAATAAATTCTCAATTACAATTAATTTAGCTTAAAAACGTCTTACGTAAGCATATTTCGAGGAAATTAATTGAAAATCAGTAAAATGTGTATACATTAGGGTGACTGATAAACTCACAATGGCGGCAGCTGCTTTTAAATCACTTGATATTTGTTGTTGACAATATAAAGGGACTTTTAATTGGTGCGGGTCGATGTTGGCAGCCTTTGACTGCTATGTTTTTTTGGCGACGTTTGTCTAACCTATGGTTTATTTTGCGGGTACTGATGGCAAATCACCATGATAAGTAATATGTTTAAATGATAAAACTTTTTTTATCAAAATCAATGTTTGTTAATCTTAACATTTGCGCCTTGCACGGATTTTACGGCAGATTCAAAATGGACTCTTGAATGTTTGGTCGCTATCAGTTCGGATCAGTGCCACCGTGTGAAGCCACGTAATGGCATGCAAAAGTGTTTATTTGGAATTCACAGTTTGGTCCATATCTCACATACATATTGTTTTGTTTCATCTTAACAGCGACCCGCACTTATTGAAAACCTATTTACAGGTCTAATACATAACTTCAAAATTATGTTTATTTAACTTGAAATAGGACAACCGCTATATTCTTAAAGACTTTCGACAGATTTCTCTCTCTCTCTCTCTCTGCTGAGATAAAATATTTCAGTTTTTAGTATTATAATTCATAATCCTTATGAGGCTTTTAACGTTTGCGTACTTTGTTCGTATCACTTTTTCCACGTGGGTCACTCTAGACTGTGTGCATACTGTTTGTTGGTTATGTTTCTTCCAAAAGTTTCTCAAAACTTGTGCAAGCCATTAAAACCACAAATTCTCTCTTACTACACAACACTAAATTCTTTAAATCATTTTCAATCCTTTGCTTTCATTTCCTGCCATTTGAGTTGGTCAATATCTGTATAAAATTGTTTATGCGCACAAAATTTACACTAATTCCATTTTAATTGGAAACTGAGTAGTAATCAAAATTTAATAGGAATACAATTTCAATACCATTTCCACTGATTTTATTGTGGTAGTTTCACAGTCTAAACTCGTTTGAGTTACTATTGTATGATGTGATCCTTTAAGCCGGATGGTAATTAAAATTTCATGGAATCATAAACATTAGAGATTTTAAATTTAGCTTAAAATGAAATGTTATTCAAATGAATAACAAATTTAAAGAATAACTTAGATATAAGTGCAGAAATTACATCAAACCATGCATTAGGTATTTAACGAGCTTATACTAAGCAATGTTACATATTGGAATGGACGAAAATCAATACATATACTAATTAATGATATCATTATACTTACAATATTATATAATCATAAAATCATGTTTACAAAAATGACTTTAATTCATTGCACAAACCATATACATATATATGAAATGGCATGGCCCTTAAGAATATTTCCACATCAAGTCATCACCCATTTCTTTGTGTTAATTTTTACCGCACAGTTGTTCACTAAGTTATGTTGAAGACAAAAATCCAGAGAAACATTATTTTCATGTCTTTTTTGAAGGTATTTCACTAAAGGACACCCATAGCCACATCCCACATTGAAATGCTTACAGCTTTACACTCACACTATGTCGTCGCCTTATTTAGTAATATCACTCTTAAATTCAATGATAAAAGTACACAAAGACATACTTTCTTTTGAGTTGAACGCATACGCACATTGTCTGAGAGTCTTATTCGATGCAAGAGCATACAAGGGCTGTGGTATGTCAGCAGGAATTTTGAAGCAGAAAAAGCGCACCATTAAACTATGCTCTGCATACAACGCTGCGAATGCTATTTCGCAAAAACGGTTAAAGAAGAGTTGAAATATCCTTAAAATTTTTGATATTGCAAATAGAAGCAAAAAATAAAAATATAAATTAATATACCAAATAATCAAAATATTCAAAAAATAAGAATTATTAAAAGTACTCAAAATATTAAAAACTAGCTGGCCCGGCAGACTTCGTCCTGCCTCCAAATTTTTTTAAAATATGTTGAGTATAGTTGAAATCTAAAAACGATTGGTTTATTTTTTTGACCTCTAAAATATTTCAATATAAAGGGCGAGGTTTTTCCGGAAAAATTCTGTTATTCATATATCTTAAAGATTATTATATAAGAATTGTAAGAAATGTAGGAATTGCTAAAACGGATCAGCAGTGTCGTCCATGAAAACTTACTTATTGATAGGCATATATTCTAAAACCACATTTTTAAGCCGATTGACTGACATATAACTTTCTGCGTTTGTGTACTGGGTGATTGTTCCTTTTTATCCTAAGGAGTACGAATTCCCAAAATGCATTCATTAGGCTCCGCAACCCCATTAACCGTATGGTCTAGGTGATATCAACAGTTCTTCCTATTTTCGTTATTGTCCCCACTTTGTGAAGCTCTCTAATTCAGTAGGAAGTGCGCCATTATAAAAGTTAGTCGTTATTCTGTAAGCCTTTTTGCGGTCTGGGTGACCATCTACAGCCAATCCTTAACTTTCGCTGAAATTTTGGGACAAATAGGGTCAACCGTTTTCACAATTAGTGGTGACATCAAAATGTACATCTTTTTTATATATATAGACTTCTGAATAACTATGATGTTAAAAAAAAGTGACTAAATGACATTCCAAAAATTAAGTGTATCATAAGGTAAACACCGGCAACTGGTTACAAACATACATTCAAAATTTTCTCATGTCAAAAAAATCATATATTTTAAGTTTGAGTAAAATCGGACAATCGATATAAATTTTCGAAATAATTCAACCCCAGCCAAATCAACTGCGGGTCCATATATACAAAAAAAATTCTCATAAAAAACAAATATACATTCTAAATTTCAGTGAAATTGTTTAATTCGTTAAAATTTTCATTATAATTCCACCCTAGCGACTCCTACCGCGTCAATTTATAAAAAAAAAAATTCTCAGGGTTCCACAAACATAAATACTAAATTTCAGTTAAATTGGTACATGCATTAAAATTTTCGATATAAATCCACCCTAGCGCCATCTACCGGCTCCATTTGTACATACAATTTTTTCTGATGATCAAACAAACATAGATTCTGAATTTCAGTTAAATTGGTCCATTCTTTTAAATTTTGATTGTAAACCGACCCCAGCGCCACCTACCGGGTCCATCCACCCTAGCGCATCTACCGGCTCCATTTGTACATACAATTTTTTCTGATGATCAAACAAACATAGATTCTGAATTTCAGTTAAATTGGTCCATTCTTTTAAATTTTGATTGTAAACCGACCCCAGCGCCACCTACCGGGTCCATTTGTACATAAAATGTTTTCTCATGATCAAACGAATATCCATTCTAAATTTCAGTTGAATTGGTACATGCATTAAAATGTTCGATATAAATCCACCCTATCGCCACCTGGATTTGATTTTTTTCAACACAAACAATCTACGGAAAATTTCGAATCCAATAAATGAAAAATCAGGCAAATCGCTCCAGCCATTCTCAAGTGATGGTATGACATACGTGGACCATTTCATTTTTATATATATAGATTAGGTACAATAGAATTTTTTTGGTACAACAAAAGGTTTGCGTTTTCCATTCCTGTAACATGGGGTTAACCTTCTTTGAAAATACGATGATATTCAATCAAAAATACCCTTACAAAAGCATTCAGGATCATGCCAATATTATAAATCAATTTTTTTTTTGGAAATTCCCGTAACATTTTCTGATTGATCCAATTGACCTAATTGAATTTGACGGTTTTTTAAAGATCAGAAATTTTCTCAAAAATTTAAAAAAAAACTGGATGTTGCTTCCCTAGATAATTTCGAACCATTTTTATACTATGAAATTTTGGCTCAAAGTTCGCCAAATACAATAAAAAGTGCATGAAAAAATTCTCCGAACCTTTAATCTGAATAGACATTTTTGCCATGGAATTGGCCATATACATTATTAGATAATGTCTCCGTATTGATGTCCAACCTTGGTCAACGATCTTTCAATGTTTTTCCCAGGGGGTTGATAAGTCAAGATGCCGCCAAAGGTTTTTGGGGGCCACCAACCGACACCTATAAAAATGACTTCTTTATTTTGCCTCACAAATTCTTTTACTCTCCAGAGTAAGAAATATCAAAAACTTCTGCGAACTATATTTTTTTTTTGAAAATTTGGTGCAGTTGCTTGTGGTTGTGCGCATACACACATTTCGGCGATTCATTCTTGACCATTAAACTATATTATAATCGAAACATTTTTGATGATATTCCACTTCGATTTATTAAAAACATTCACTAAATTCACAAAATTTTTTCCATTCGTTCAAATTTTCATTTTAAATCCACCCCAGCGCCACCTACCGGGTTCATTTGTACATATTTTTTTCATTTTTTCAAATTTTTTTTCTCAAGATCAAACAAATGTACTTTGGAAATTTCATTTAAATTGGTCCATTTGTTCAAGTTTTGAGTATAAACCCTCCCAGTTATTTCAGTTGTTTCTTTTCAAACAAACTCCTGAAAATTTCGAATCGAACAAAACAAATTTCTGCCAAAGCGCTCCAGCCGTTCTCAAGTGATGGGTTTGCATACGTGGACCGTTTAATTTTGATATATATAAAAGATATTAAAAATATTAAAAATCTTAAAATTAGAAAAAATAAACTATATTTCACATAACGCCCTTGGCAAGGAGGCCCTCTGCCATCTGTCCAAACCAATCGGCTTTGTTTTATATACTCTTAATTTGTAACAGTTTGTTTTGTTACATAGCTGTTATTGCATTTTCATCTGTGCGAAGTCTGTCACATGCTCACATGTCAATGGTAGCATTGTTGGCTTTGCGAAAGCACAACACGGTCACACCGATAACTACATACAAACAACGAGGACACTGGGTTAATAAAAATGTAAACGTTTTTATTAAAACGAGTCAAAGGATAAATGTGCAGCCTGGTGTCCTTTATTTTTTGTTTTCTCTTTTTGTTGTTGTTACAGGATACCAACGCCAAATGTCGCAATTGTAAACAACGAAAACGCTCACATTTGATTGACACTAAATGTAGCACATCAAGAGTTGCAGCAGCACCATGACACTGTCAAAAAAAAAACTGTAGAGTAAGGGAGGAGATCATGTACCCCGTCGAATGGGTTTTGTAACCATATTGTGCATCCCCGTGTGACTTTTGTATATCAAAATAGTTGACACTTTATGTGCGCAATGTTGCATCCGTGTCAGGAGTATAAAAACTTAATAAATTTTACATATCCATACATAACATACACACGCAAAATGCATGTTATACATTTACAATATCCACTGACATAGATTGCTATTCGTACGCCTATAAGTTGGACACAGCACAGCTTGTAAATTTCCTGGTATAATCAATAACAATAAAGTACAATAGCAAATATAATAATGAGCTTCTATTTATTTTAAAAGTATCTCATTACTGTATTAATCTCTTATGCGTAATGTTAAGTTATGACCTCGTTCAATCACTGTAGTTATGCATAATGAGAGGCAATAAGTTCCAGGAATTGTAAATAATTTTCTTTAATGCAAGCTCAGGGATTTAAAGATAAGGCATGAGAGTGTGATGGCAAATAATTATTTAGTAGTAATTGGAGGTATTAATGTAGTATTTTCGTTAGGGTGGGGTTGATTTACATACCTATGTCTCCTAGACCATTTTCTGGTGGGGCATGACAAGTTATGGCGTAAAAAGAAAGAGTGAAGTGTATTTTTTGTGTATTTTGTGAATTTTTCTTAAGGAATTGCTTAAGATTCATTGATTTGGGACTCAATTCTGAGAACTGCACGTGAAAGTAGCTCCACGAAGAAGAAGTTCTGCATCATTCGTTTTGTCAAGTTACATGCCATAATAATTTAATATCGATTTGAAGTTAGTAAGTATTGTATAGGGGAATTTGTCACGTTTTAGGCTCTTTTGTTTGACAACTCGAGAACCACTAGTCCAATTTAGCTGAAACAAATGATTTTGAACTGTGTTTATTTTGTAGCAATTACAATTAAACTGTTGTACTCCTTGGCGTATGATTTACGTGGATTATTACTTATGATAATCATACACCACCATATAAAAATATAACAAAAGAGCCTAAAACGTGACTAACTTCAAAACGATATTAAATTATTATGGCATGTAACTTGACAAAACGAATGATGCATAACTTCTTCATTTTGGGGCTACTTTCACATGCAGTTCTCAGAATTGAGTCCCAAAGTCATGTCTTGTTCTGTGTAATTATTATAAATTTTTTTAAAAAAATACGATACAATTCCAGCAACTCTCCCTTCCAACTATAATAGAGTTCTGTAATCCTATCCCTTTCGATGTCAATCTTAAAGCAAAATTCACCTAATGAAATTTTGAACTTATAACAACAGCAAACACTTTGTCAAATGATGCGATTGACAGGCACACACTCAAAGCTGACTGACATCTTTGGTAGACACAAAAATCCAAACAACCTCTATGTCACAAACACTACACATTCTGACAACACCAGCACCATCAGCCATATTCCTATCTATAAAGAACACTTTGGCAACAACAACAACAAAAATTGTGAGACAAACAAAAATCTAGTCATTTGCCCAGTCAAAGAAATAATCAGATACGACGATAAGTCGCAAATCACTATCAAACACAAGGTCCTTCTTCTTTCTTCGTCATTCACTGATGCTGAAATAAGACACAGACAGACAGACAAACAGACAGTTGAATTTACCAAATCCAAAGTCATTGAAAAGCCATCATAGTATTAAGCAAGAACGAGAGCCAAGCATTGAAGACAAAATGTGGAACAAATCAAACAGACCATATTCGGAGCAATCATCGTCAATGAGCAGCAGTAGCATCGGCAGAAGCTAAGATTAAGAAGAAATCAAAGACAAGAAATTCTATCAAATCTCATTTGTAAAAGAGGATTAAGCAAATTATTTTGTGCTCAATAGAAAATATCAAATAAATGAATTTGAGCAGCATTGTGCACATGTACATATTAGGGTGATCAATTATTCGGGTTTTTGCGAAAACCGGTTTTCGAATTATTCGAAAATTGGCATTTAAAAAAAACCGGTTGTTTTTTTTGAAATTCACAAAAAACCGGATAATCCGGTTTTCAAAATTATGCCAAATAACAAATTAAAACACAATTTTTGACAAAAAATTTTATTAAAAAATAACAGAAAACAAATCAATTATACCTATAAAAAGTAAACTTTTAGTTCAATTATAATTACAACGCAAAACATAAGTGAGATCAGTTTGTTATTTTAACAATGACAAACGAAACAAAACAATTCATTTGTAAATAATTTATTATATATAAATATATTTAATTTGATCTTTAGTTTTACCTAGAGTAACATTTAAGAAATAAGATACAAATTAAGTGCTTGGGTGTATACCTATTTTTTTCTTTGATTTTTATAAAACTTGACATTGAAAATGCCCTTTCACAAGGCGTTTAATATTGAATATTTTAGAAATGCGTCACTAATTGGGAGTTTACTCGTACTTAAATACAAAATGAGAGTATTCAGGGTCTGAACACGTCGTTCTGATATACGCCTTTTGAAAATTGCATATAAATTTATTGATAATTGGTTTTGAATTGATGAAAAGTGTTAAAGTAAAAATTTAAAAATACCTTCAGCATCAGCTAAAGTCGAGGAGTTTGCAGAAAGTTTTTGTATAGACATGTCCAAAGGTTTAAAGGTATCACTAAGCACAGACAAAGTTGCGATATCATTTTCACTCAATGGTGTCAGTCCTAACTCCAATAAAGTATGATTCACACATTTGTGCAATATTAAAAATTGAGAAACCATATTGGTTATAGAATTCCAGTGGTGCTTAACATCATGGATAAGTTGAAGCTCCTTATTAAATTGGTCTTTTACAAACATTTGTAATTTCTTTCGCTTTTCAGCCGACTTATTAAACATTGAAGATTTATAAAACTAACAATTAGGTTGTTCTTCCGAAACACTGGAAAAAAAAGAAGTACGAGAACACATTTAACACAATTATGAATAAATTTAAATAAAAAATATCGAACGCCAAAAAACCGAGATTCGACAAAAAATAACCGGATTATTCGATATTCGAAAAATAGGGATTTAAAAAAAACCGGCGGTTTTTATGAGTGAAAAAAACCGAGTAGCCGGTTTTTGAAAACCGAACTGATCACCCTAGTACATATACGTTTATATGTAGTTGTAGTTGTGTACACGATGGTATAAATAGAAATATAAAAACCTCCAAAGGAAAGGGATATAATTCACATAATCTGTGATGAAATGTAATTTAATTCTTAATATTGATTAAATGTGAAAACGAATAAATGAGAATAGCTATAAATATATAAATAGTTCTTTAAAGATACCTAAAATACTGGCCACCCGTTTGGTTAAGCAATCAAAGTTGTTGTTGTTTAAATATACAAGATTATTGCTTAACGGATGGGTATTTGATAGAATCAGTCCAAACAAACTGAGCAAGGACTATGGTCTTTGATAAGTGCTGAGATGTGAGACGTCTTTTTTGGATTTTCTCAAATTGTTAATATTAGCTTTTGAAAGAGGCTTGCAGAGTAGAGTTGCGAAGTTGGTATACATCAATCTTTGCGAAGATGTGATATCATATGCATTAAACTAGAAGTTACATCCTTACTATCTTTTCATTATTTCCGGATTTTCAATATTCAGTCGTACACTCAACTACACTAACAACCATAACTTTAGCTAGTATTACCGAATTAGCAATTCTAACACCTTTAAACTGAAGGGAACACATTTAAATGTCACCGTGTCAAATATGTACAATTACATGTAACATGACTGTTTGACGTAAATTTTGTTAATTGTAAATTTAATGATAGATAAATAAATCCCAGAAGTATTCTGGTGTGTATTCGCGTGTGCATACCTAAGAGTGTGTGTGTAAGTGCATGGTGCGTGGTGCATGTATTCTAAATTGCATTGTAATTTTTGGCAATTTCATTTAAACAGAGCCAACATTGCACATGGGTAAATGTAAACGTTTGTAGAAATGTTTTATAGAGCACAGTGGGAGAAATTAATAAAAGGGTTACAATGCTGCATCGTGTTGAACGCGCGACTTTCATATGGAGGACGGGGTTTGGGCGAGTTAATCTGTATTTGTGTAGTAAAAGCTTATCAAAAAACGTAGGACTTGTGAGTCTAAAAATAAAACGCTTTGCCCCACTCAAATGCCAGAAGCTCTAACAAATCTCATTAACAGGATTCGTAAGAAAAATTATTTCTTTAAAATTATGCACTTTACTACAACACGACATATTCTTTTTATATATATAGCGGGATTTTCTCCATGTTAAAATTCTATTTCCCCCAAAGTACCAACAATTGTAGACATATGCTAAAACCTGCGCGGTGTATGTGTATGTTTAATGTATGTGGTCATGTACAGGTAATGCTCTATTTTAGTTGTATTACACAATATCCTTTGAACCCATAACAATTTTAATTACTTAGATCATTGGAGGCAATCAAACAGCAAATTATTAAGTACGCATGGGCTGCTATACATACTGTTTACGCCTTATATTGCTCTGAACAAAAATAAATTGATTTATCTTGTTTAAAAGTGGTAAGCATTTATAATACTAATAACGGATTTAGTTAGAACTGTATTTGGTGGTGACCTTTAATGTAACTAGAGATAAAAGCTACTTTATAAAATGCATTTAATTACAATGCAATAGTTTTTGACAAAAAGGCCGAAGGAGAGTATTTTCACCCTAACTTGGGTACGAGGAATCAAACTGCATCATTAGTTTTCTGGAGTTACAATGACAGTTAAATACAATTTAATTTTTTCATTTTTATTTTTGTTAATACAATAATTTTTTTCTGATTTTTCGATTTATTATGCATTCTCTTAGATTTACAATTATGATATGGATATCAATAGGGCATGGAATCTTATGCAAATGCATGTTTTCGCTGGACATACTAAAATAAAAACAGTTAAGTTATCTTTACGAATCATGAAATTTTCTTTAATATGGCATCCATTAATTATTGCATATTTTGCATTTTTTACGATATATACGTGTTTTAGCTTATTTATGTGCATGTTTAAGCAAATTTTAAAATAAATGCATGTTTTTGGCGCACATTTTTGCTATTTTGATTAACAAACATTTTATAAAGTAAAACTACTTTAACATTTTGTGGGACATCTTTTGGTAAAAGTTTACTTTTATTTGTTACACAATATTCATTTTATTTGCCCGTTTACAAAGCGACAAGCACGAGTTTGGAAGTGGATTTGTGGTTGGCAAGAAACTGGGACACCTAGCCTCATGGTTCAACCCGGTGTGTGAACGCATAGCCACCAAAAGAGTCAAAACAAAGTTTTTCCACATAACACTTATATGTGCCCAGGCTCCGACAGATGGGAAAAATGATGAGGACAAAGAAGAGTTCTACAAGAGCCTAGAAAATGTATATGATCGTAGCCCAGGCCATGACATCAAAATTGTAGTAGGCCCATTTGAGCCTACTACCGAAACGTCAAACAATGGCAAAAGACTGATTGATTTCTCTGCAGCAAGAAATATGGTAGTGAGCAGCACTAGATTTGACCATAAAAACATTCATTCCAGATCAATTGACGAGAAAACAGATAGATCACGTGGTAGTCGAGTGTTCTGAACGTACGAGTAATCAGCGGTGCAAACATTGACTCCGATCACTACCTTACTGTAGTTAAGGTACGCACAAGGCTATGCATGGCGAAAAACATATGTAACCAGGCACAACGAAAGCTGGACATCGGTAAACTGCGGACGACAGAGGTAGCAGACGCCTACTCCAACCACGTAACTCAACTGCTACGGAATCCTCCAACCCTTGATACTATTACCTAGCAGGGGCAACATATAGCCGACTCCATAGAAAGGACTGCGAGAAGCGTACTTGGTTACTCAAAGCCGTCTTAAGAAGATGCCTGGTACGATGATCAATGTCGCAATGCCACGAGAGAGACGGATGCTGCATACAAGGCGAAACTGCAGCCAATGGCAACGCGAGCTGTTCGTGAACGACACAGGGAGAAGAGACGAGAGGCAACTTGTCTTTTTAGACAAAAAGGAAGGAGCTGACGTAGAGACATGATGAGTGCACAGATTTGCTCCCAAGTAGAGAGGAACCTCGAAAATTCTAATAGAGCGTTAAGGCGGAAATGCGTGGAACAGGGTTGCACTCCTGTAAGGACAGCGATAGCCAGCTAGTGACGGACCCGGATAACGTTCTGAAATTATGGAGAGATCATTTTATAAATTTACTGGACACGGACACCACTTCAAAAGAGCCCGCTCCAATCCATTACGATGGTAATAACTGTCCACCTCCGAGCTAGAGCGACATACGTGTGGCAATCTTCCGCCTTGAAAACAACATAGCTGCTGGAGCCGATGCTCTCCCTGGTGAATTGTTTAAGGCTGGCGGGGAGGAGCTGATTAGGAGCATGCATCAGCTCATGGAGAACATCTGGCTAGAGGAGAGCATGCCCGAGGATTAGAGTCTCAGTCTGTTATGTCCCATTTACAAGAAAGGAGATCGTAGTAAGAACTACCTTGTATTAAACCATATTGTGTGAACGTCTCAAACCAACAGTAGAAAAAGTAAATGGCCCTTATCAGTGTGGCTTTAGACCTTGTAAATCTACGACGGATCAAATATTTGCCTTACGACAAATCATGGAAAAAAAACCATGAAAGCAGATCGACACCTACCACCTCTTTGTCGACTACAATGCTGCCTTCGTCTCTCCGATAAGGAATAGGCTATATGAGGCCATGTCTGAGTTTGGTATTCCTGCAAAGCTAGTTCGCCTTTGCAGATGTATCTTGGAATACACCAAATCCTCGGTTAATATTGGTAAAGATCACTCTAAACCACTCAACACGGAAAGAGGTCTCAGGCAGGGTAATAGCTTGTCCAGTACACTATTTAATATAGTTATGGAGAAGTTGATGAGAAAGGCTGGTGTCAACATGTCTGGCATCATATTCCACAAGAGCCACATGCCACTAGCCTATACCGATGACATAGACATCATTGGCCGAAATTTGCGGGATGTTGCTGCAGTTTTCTCATCCCTGAAAAAGGAGTCAGCTAAAATGGGTATAGCGGTCAACGAGGACAAAACTAAAATAATGATTTCGAAGAACAAAGAGTCCTCTCAATGGGGACGCATCGTCAACATTGAAAATTATTGTTTTGAGGTACTAGATGAATTTACCTACCACTGGTCTTTCTTCAATAAGAAAAATAGTGTCAGCCAAGAAATCAAGAGGAGAATAGTGCTCGCCAATAGATGTTTTTACGGGCATCGGTAGCACTTTAGTAATACCACCTTATCTCGATCTACTAAGAAACAGTTATACCAGGTGCTAATTTTACCCGTTCTGTTGTATGCTGCCGAATAGTGGGTGCTTTCGACAACGGACATACAAAACCTGGGAGTATTCGAGAGAAAAGTACTCCGAAATATATAGGAACCATATAATGGGCCATTTAAGTAAGTAAGATAAAAGTTTCGGCAGTATGACCGTAACTGTAGTGTCAATAGTAGCCGTGTATCAAATTCTGAATCTGTAGGCCTGAAAAAAAATGGAAAATTTTTGTTGAAAAAAGCGGAAAATTCCAGAAAAATTTTAATTTTTTTTTCTTACGAAATTATAAATTCTTTGGTATCAATTGTAACTGTAAAAAATTTCGGATAATTATTTTGAAATGACTCCGAATGGAAAAATAGAAAAATTCTCGGTGTAAAACATGGAAAATTCCGGAAAAACACGAAAAAATTTGGATTTTTCGGCAAAATTTTGCATTGTATTGCTTGATTTTATAAAAATCTCAAATTTAAATTTTGTGCAATAGTTCCGTAGCGTCTTTTGGAATGGAAAAACATAAAATTTTGGTTGGAAAATCATGAAAAAATTCAAAAATGTTTAATTTTTTTTCGGCGAAATTTTCCATTTTATTGTATGTTTTGTTAATTTTGGACGATGTAATGTAAAAAATTTCGGATAATTATTATTAAATGACTTTTCGAATGGAAAAATAGAAAAAAATGTTATTGGAAAACTCGGAAAATTCAGGAAAAAAAACTCGACAGATTTGGTTTTTTTCGACAAAATTTTCCATTGAGTCGCGTGATTTGATAATTTCAGGCGACGTAAGGGTGAATAATTCGCTATGACGCTTAGAAACTTTCGGATAATTGTGAAAAAAAATTGGTGTGAAAAATTTATAGTAATTTATCAAGATCGATTGAAAAATTCGATAATTGCTTTTTGGTATCGAATTTTGTGTGCAAGTGTTACGGAATGGTTTTTCGAATGGAAAAGTAGAAAATTCTTAGCGAAAAACTCGGAAAATTTAGGAAAAACGCAAAAATTTTAAATTTTTTTATCAACGAAATTCTTGCAGTTTTCGCATGATTTGATGATTTTGAACGATGTTAAGGTGGAAAATTTCAGATAAATTTTGGTTGGAGTATTTAACGAGATATAAAATATAATATTTAGATAAAAAATATATATCGATATCATAAGCAATATTTATAAAAATTATCATTTTTTCAGAAAATAAGTTTATGTGTAAAAAATAAGGTTATCCAATTGTATTGCGGGCATTCATTCCGTAACGACTGTAGTTTTTTAGGGAGAGTTATTTGCTTGACTAATGCCTCCTATTAGACGACAAAACCTTAGATGACGTAAACGTCGTGCAATAATTAGTCAGACAATACTCAGTTCATCCATTTGCTATCCCTGCATACTGTGTATGCTGTGCTGTGCGCCGCATTTCGGGAGGCTTGCCAAAATTTAAATTTGCTTGAAAACAGACTCTATGTGACCGTTTCTGCGTCAGTGATTCAAATTCTTACATTGTGTCAGCTCATGTGCAGCAATGGAATGCCAGCACCAAATCGTTCGATGCAAGATGCATTCATAATCAAGATGAGCCGACCGAAAGAGATCGAACGAATGTGCCGCTGTTAAATTCCGAGTACAAGAACGTGTACGATTCGCTGATGAAGGTTGTTGACGATTAAACGGGAGGCATTTACTTTGCTCCCGGTGGGACAAGCAAGACATCCTTTTGTTGATTCTGGAGGCAATTCGGTCAAGACCTCAAATAACGTTGGCCGCTGCATCCTTTGGCATGGCTGCCACATTGTTGGAAAGCAGTCCAACTGCAAATTCCGCTTCGAAACTGTCGATGAATTTTTTAACGGTTGAAAAGCCAAAGTACACAATGTCTAAGAATTCAGCAACAGCGAAATTGATGCGAGAATGCAAGACGACGATTTGGTGGGGCTATGATATTGCTCACGACATCTACTGTTGCCGATTTTCTTATACCATGCTTGAAATCGTCGTCAATGTCAGGAAGTTGAAATTGACCACGAACATGAGAGTTGCCTTGCAGAACCTCAAATCGTCTGCTGAATTCTCGAGACAACTGCTGGCACTTGGCAATGGCCAAATTTGTGTTGATGTTTCGACTGAAGTGTTCCCCGCCATGGCTCAAAATTATAAAATTCTCGATTGGAATTATCAACGGGCAGTACAGCAGCGAAAAATAAGGACTTCGATAGCTTGAATTTCATTTTAGAAAGTCAAATCGCTGGAGAACTGCATTCGTACAAATCTGATTACATCGTGTCCAACAAGGGATAAAGCAACCAATAATCCGACCTAATTTTTCAACTCGCTTGATGTGACGCATAAGTTACAGATGAAGGTGGGATCGATCATAATCATATAGCGGAATCTGAAACAACCGAAATTGTGCCGACAATCATCTCACAAATTCCAATTATTCCAACTGATCATCTATTCCAATTGGCTTTGGCAATGACAATCAATAAATCGCAAGGCCAATGGGTGGATGTATATGGGATTAATATCGAATTTCCCTGTTTTTCGTGCGGTCAGCTGTACGTTGCCTTTTCGCGTTTTAGAGAACCGTCTTCGTTGTTTGTTTTTGGGTCGGAAAACTAATCGAAAAACATTGTGTATCACATCACTCTCTACTGAGTTTATCTGAAGGCATTAAATTAGGGCGGGACGAAGTTTTTCATAAATTTTGTGGGTTATTTTTCATAATTTTTGGGGAAATTTTCGTTCTTGAGTTTTCTGTCATTTTTCATTTTTTTCCGCCCAATTTTATTTTGGGTAATTTTTGGTTTTTTTTTTTTTGGGCATTTTGCATTTGGGTCATTTTTCATAGAGCCTATTTTTTTATTATATCGAGGATATCAATATTTTCTGAAATTTTTAGTGTAAAAAAAATTGTGCAATATTCACATCGGTCTTCTATTTTCGTTCAAGTATTGCTTACAATGTCCAAAAAAAATTATATTAATTAGGTAACAAAAACTTCAAAAAATTTTACAATGAAATTTATGAGCATAGAATAGCTCTAATTTCATATCTTGAAACGCAAACGTGCGCACATATGCCAAACGTGCCTTAGCTGCAATTGGCGTAATGCAAATACATTTTACATTACATCAACACAAATAGTATGTTGTTAATTTTACAAACAATAATATAGGTCACATCTGTGGGCTTAAGAAATTTCCTTTTGCCATAGAGAAACATACGTATATCTATAGTTTCTAACATCTGAATAACAATGAGTTGGTATGATGTGACCACGCATAATCCTCCTGTAATTGGGTCAAAGTCTCTAAATAAATGCATAAACAATTTCCCTTCTATATGAACATCATCACAATGCAACAAAGAGAAATGGGCAAGGCCTAGTCGGTAAAGGGCCCTATAGACACAATAAAATAATAGTTGTTAGATGTATCTTTAGATATGAATCAGCAAGACAATCAAATAAGTGGTAACTATTACAATTTTGCGAGTTTTCTGTAAAAATGTATTGTATTTGCCGATTTTTTTTACAAAAATTATACAAAAAATATTTATCCAAAATTTTCACTTAAACTATAATATGCATACATATATTTGCTTTAAATTAAAAAAGTGGTTCACATATTATTTTATTTGAAAAATCCTTACATCCTTTTAATGAGAATTAAGCAACACTTCTGCGGCTTAAGACCCCACTAGTAAACCACTGCTCGTATCCCTGAAATTTTATCTTATCTAACCCAGGCCCTTCAAATTCCCTCTATGCACAAGTGTGACTCCCTCCCCTTTTATACTTGCATGTATATAACATATACACATTAACATATGCATGTCATATAATTGTGTTACTTACGTAGAATATTTGATACATCGTACGACTAAGACGTACGAACAATTGAAGGAGTTACATGTCAAGTGTATAACTAAATGAATTTTGCATTCAACAAACACACACATCTAAGAATGTGTGATACACGATACGTTACAAATTCATTTGTTATTTACAAAACTAACACAAACAATGTGAAATATTTTTCGAAAAGATAATTTTAAATGGAATTACATGAATGTAATACATGATTAAAATATTTGTAAAGATTAAGAGATATCACAACGGGATGTGAGAAAGTAAGTGAAAAACATTAAGTATTACTTCATGTTTCTTCCTGTTATGTAACAATGGGGATACATAAGAAAACAATAAACAGAAGAATTTGCATACGATGACAATAAGTACAATATAATGTTAACTAAAATTACTTAATTGCTAATTGAGTGTTGTGTGGTGAACAGATGACAAAGGTTGCTTACCAAAGTTCACTGGGTATAACAAAGTATATTGGGGATATGATTGTGTTTGAGGTAGCCAGTTAATGTCAAAAATTTTAGATATTACCATTTGTGAAAAAGAAACATTATGCGATCTGCAACCACTGAGTCGTTGGAGGTACGACATGTTGCCCCATCTTGCTGATACCACGATGGTTGATTAAAATTATTGAAATTATGTATTGCTGGAGCAAAAAGTTTTACAGCATTGAAATATACCGCTCCTTATTCAGAACAACAGCATAAATTGGCGAAAAAATTGCCTTAATCTTAAGAAAATGTAAAGCGATTTGATGCTTCAATGCAATTTGATTTCTTTTCATGCCTTCATCATCTAAAAAACACATGTTGATAAAGCTGGTGAACGACTCTGTAGTATTTTTATTTAATATTTTCAATACTTTTAATACCTTAAGCATTTTTATAATTTTATTATTTTTTTGATGTTTGTTATACTTTTAATATTTTTAATGTTTTTAATATTTTTACAATTTTAAATATTTTTTGATATTGTTAATTTAATATTTATATTTTTTTATAATATTTTTGATATTTTTAATATTTTTTAATATTTTTCATATTTAGCTCTTGTTCTGTATTGTTGATCTATGTATTGAAATAATGAGTTTGGTTTCATCGATTGGTTCAAGATGTATTATATTATTGCTAATAGAATCTGTTTTACAAGAAATGTGTGAAATGGGTTATATTGACAGCTGACAGCTCATAGACAAGAGCTTGTGTGGATTATGTTGACGTGTGGTCCTCGTTGATACCATTTACGCACCGGTGTGTTTGGGCATCTCTCTTTTTGAAACTTTTAAGACTTAAGGTTGTCAGAATGTGTGGAGAAGGCACAACAAAGGGTGCTGATGATGATAGTTTAGCAACAATCGAATTATCCGCCCTGCCAGCTATCAACATAATCCATTTCACACAACTCTTGTAAAACACATTTTATTGGCAATAATAGAACAGATCTTGGACCGAACAATGAAACCAAAGTCATTATTTATCATATTTTTACAATTTTTAATATTATTAAAATTTTTAATATTTTTAATATCTTAAATATTTTTAATATTTTTAATATTTTTTGTATTTTTAATATTTTTAATATTTGTAATACTTTTAATATAATCAATATTATTAATATTTCTAAAATTTTAAATATTTTATATGTTTTTTATATTTTTTAATATTAACATTATTTTTACTATATGTAACATTTGTAATATTTTTATTATTTTTAATATTTTAATATATTTATTTTGTTATATTTTTAAAATTTTAAATATTTTGCGAAGTTTTTCGAGTCCATGTACTCAAGAAAGAATTCTCATTTTGTTGTGAATTCTGGTGCATAAGACTTGATAAACATTTTGCAATTATTATACCAAAGTCTGCTGATGAGGATTCGTGGCTGAATCCGAAACAGCTGTACAGACTGCCTGGCATTATGAGAATATCATTCTGCTAAAAAAAAAAAAACTTCTTTCATATGGTCTTGAGCTTGAAATATTTTTATAATATTTAATATTTTTAATATTTTTAATAGTTATTACATATTTATTATTTTTAATATAATTAATAATTTTAATATCTGAAATATTTTTAATCTATATATATAAAAGGCTTGGGTGACTGACTGATCACCCCCCAGCCCAAACGGCTAAAGCTAGAACCGTGAAATTTAGAATGTAGATTTCTTTTATGACGTAGGCGCGCACTAAGAAGGGATTTTTGGAAATTCGGACTGCAAGGGGGTAAAATGGGCGTGGCACCGCCCCATACAACTGGAATTTTAAAATGGCTGTATCTTTTAAACCATTATAGGTAAGAAGTTGAGATTTGGTACGTATATCGGTCGTATAAGAAAAAATATTTTTTGTTTAAAGAAAGTGGGCGGTGCCACGCCCCTTATTAAAAAATTGTTATAATGGCTAAATAAATGGACCGATTGTAATAAAATTTTCACTGTGAGGTACTGTCCGCAGGGCCTCTATCATAGGCTACATGAAAACAAAATTAGACAAAGGGGCGTGGCACCGCCCACACTAACCGAAATTTCAATCGGTCATATCTCAATAGCCATTAGAGGTATAACGATGAGATTTGCTACATATGTAAAGGGTACATGGGGTATTACGTTTTGCTGGGAAATGGGCAGTGCCACGCCCCTTTTGAAACTATCGTTATCTGGGCGAAATGAGTGAACCGATTGCAATGAAATTTTCACTGTGTAGTACTATCCCTAGGGTCTCTATCATAGGCTACATGAAAACATAATTAGACAAAGGGGCGTGGCACCGCAAACACAAACCAAAATTTCAATCGGTCTTATCTCAAAAGCCATTAGAGGTATGAAGATGAGATTTGCTACATATGTTACTGATATAAAAAGAATTACGTCTCGCTGGAAAATGGGCGGTGCCACGCCCCATTTGAAAAAAATCGTTATCTGGGGGAAATAAATGAACCTATTGCAATGAAATTTTCACTGTGTAGTACATCCGTAGGGTCTCTATCATAGGCTACATGAGCCATTTAAGGTATGAAGATGAAATTTTCTACATATGTAAACGGTACTTGGGGGATTACGTCTCGCTGAGAACGGATTTTTGGAAGTTCGCACTTTTAGGGGTAAAAATTACCAATAAGGGATAAAAGTTATACCATCACCCAGACCAATCGGCTAATGCTTTAAATATGATATTTCTAGGTAAAAAAAACGAAAAAGGGATAAAAATTTTACTATCGACAAGAAAAAACGTCTTAAGATGTAATCATGAAAAGTTATATAGGCTTGCTCCCTATGGAATTAGAACGAAGCAAGGAGGGTTTTCGAAATTCTTACCTTTTAGGGGTAAAAACGACTGAAAAGGGATAAAACTGGTAATAAACGGCTAAAGGTATAGTCACAAAAATTGAAGTGAATATTTTAGTTGTGCGATGTGAAATTATTCTTCGAAATTCATTCTTTAGTTGCAAAAATACCGAAAAAGGGATAAAACTGGTATTATCGCCCAGACCAAATGCCTAAAGGTAGAGCTACGAAAATGTATATAGAATTGCTCCCTATAGAATTAGAGAGTAGCTAGATGGGATGTTTAGAAATTCGAACATTTATGGGTAAATAGGCCGAATAGGAATAAAACTGGTATCATCACCCAGACCAAAGAGCTAAAGCTATAAACGTATATGGGCATGCTTCCTATAGAATAAGAAGGGATACCAGTTCATTTGAGCTGTGCGATATGAATGTATTTTTTGAAGTTCGTACTTTTAGGGATAAAAAGGGACTAGAGTGGTACAAGCACTAAGACCAATGAGATAACCTTACAGTCACATAAATGGGTAGTTCGTTCATCTCTTGAAGCGTCTGCATTCTGCCTGTATTGCTAATATTCATAAGAAGGTTCATTGTAAGTACGGGCGAAGCATAGCGAGCCGGGAAAGCTAGTATTCTTAATATTTTAAATATTTGTAATATTATTAATATTTTTAATGTTTTTAATATTTTTAATTTTTTTGATATATTTAATATTTTTAAAAATTTTTATAATTTTACTAGTTTTAACATTTCTAATATGTTTTTTTTTTTTTTAATTTTTAATATTTTTTATATGTTTAATATATTAACTGTTTTTAACATTTCTAATATTTTAAATATTTTTTATGTTATTAATACTAAAAATATTTTTAGTGTTTTTAATATTTTGACCGTTATTTTTTATATTTTTAATATTTGTAATATTTTTAATATTTGTAATATTTTTAATATTTTTAATATTTTTAATATTTTTAATATTTTTAACATTTTTAATTTTTTTAATATTTTCAATATTTTTAATATTTTAAATATATATGGCATAGTGGTTAGAACACGCGACTACCATGCGGGAGATCGCAGGTTCAAACCTGGCTCCAGTCATCTTAAAAAAAATATTGTTTCTTTCATTGTCGGCTCCCCTCGAATGTTGTTGACAGCAACGTCGCAGAATTAAGTGTCGAGTCTATCGGCGTGTCTAGTAAGAGCTTCTCAATCAGTGACGTTTGCATTTGTCGATAAACAAGTAAATGCCGTTAGTTGTGAATCTAAAAATAGAAAGCGTGTTAATTCACAACAACGCGAGAAGCTATCCCATACCTCTTTCTTGGGGTGTAAAGGGAAATTAAGTTTTTTTTAAGTAATATTTTTAATATTTTTAATATTTTTAACATTTTAAATATTTTTATAATATTTTATATTTTTAATAATTATAATATTTTTAATAGTTTTTACATATTTAATATTTTTAATATAATAATAATTTTAAAATCTGCCATATTTGAAATATGTTTTATGTTTGAAATATTTTAAATATTTGAAATACTTTTAAGTTTTTAATATTTTTATATTTGTAATATTTTTAATATTTTTATTTTTATATTTTTATTTTAATATTTTGAATTTTTTTAATATATTTTATATTTTTAATATTTTTAATAATTTTACTATTTTAAACATTTCTAATATTCTTCATATTTTAAAAAATTTTAATATTTTTTATATATTTAATATTTTTACTATTTTTAACATTTCTAATATTTTAAATATTTTTTATGTTATTAATATTGTAAATATTTTTAGTGTTCTTAATATTTTTACCGTTTTTTAGCATTTTAGATATTTTTCAAAATTTTAATATTTTTTATATTTTGTCTTTTTAATATTTTAATTATTTTTAATAATTTAAAAATATATATTTTAAATATTTTGAAAAATTTATATATTTTTAATGGTTGGTTGGTTGGTGTGCAATCATCTCCTTCTTCGAGGAGACCACCTAGGTCCCTATGGTCCCATTGTGACACCCGTTGGGAATTTACGCCATCCCTACAACCTATGCTATCAGCGCTTGTGCTGCCTGATTGCGTTGCCAGTTGTCGATTGGGAATCCGGAGTTTCGATCCAATCGGTCCAATTGACGATTTTACAATAGTTGTTGATCCTTCCGATATCCAAGGATGCAAGTTCCTCTACACCATTTATGAAGGGTTTCCCCAGGGTTACCAGTCTCCTTCCGCATAGGGCTGGGCAATCGCATATAATGTGGTCGGTAGATGGTGCACTGCTGCTATTCCCGCAGTAGTTACATACGTTTTCGTTGCGAATTCCATTCAGCTCGCATGTCTGCCTATGGGTCTAAGTCCCGTCAGGAAGGAAATAATTTTTCTTATCTGGTCCCTCTCAAGACATACCACATACGACGTACGCTTCGCGTTGTATTCTGGCCATGTCTTTTTGGCCTTTCTACAGGTTTCTTCCTTCTTCCATCGTTAGATTTCCGATAGTACTTTTACAGATGGATATAGGGCTATGTGCTACGTGTTTCAACTTCACTTGCCTACAGGGCGGAGCCCTGTCGGGCCTCTTCGTCCGCTCGGCAGTTGCCCCCAATTCTGCTGCGTCCAGATATCCACGTAACCAGAACTCTGTTATTCCTGGATATCTCTTTAAGAGATTTCCGGCAGGCACTGACCACTTTCGATTTGATGTAACAGGACTTTAACCACTGCTAGACTATCCGTGAACAGGAGAATATCCTTATGTGATATCTTTCTCACATTGATCACGTCCGCGGCTCGTTTAATAGCAACTATTTCCGCTTAAGAAATACTAAGTCCGCGGAGTAGATACCATAACCGACATTGTCATCCAGTTTGGACCCATCGGTAAAGATGTTTATTGGTCCATACATAGCGTTCTTGTTCTCTGTCTACACCTTTCTGGCGGGCATTCTAGTTTCATAGAAAATATTTGATTTCCATGCACTAAGCAAGTAGTCAGTGTCAAGTGAGATACTGATCTGGTACAGGATTCTTGAGTGTCCGATGGAGGGATCCCAATGTTTATTCTCGTTTAGTCGAATGGCTGATTTAATGGCGTAGCAATTGCAGCTCAGATCAGGAGGTAGTAGATTAAGTATCGTATGTATAGAGGGCCTTAGTAGGAGTCGATCTCATGCACCCTTTTATTAGAAGATAAGAGTAACGTTCAACACGATGAATTTGTCGAAATTTGCTCTTCTTGTCGAGCGCGTACCACCAAACTATAGAGATATATTGTAGTATTGGCTTCACTAAAGCATTGTAAATCCAAAGTGTTACCTTGGGTTTAAATCCCCAGGTTTTCCCAAAAGCTATCCGGCATGTATATAAAACTATGAATGCCTTGTTGGATCTGCTTTCTATTTTCTGTCTCCAATTAAGCTTTTTGTCCAAGATGATGCCCATGTAGTTCGCCGTTTCGGAGAAGTTGATTTGCTTATTGCTCAAATGGATGTTGGATGTAGTGACCGATTTCTGTTTCCGACTGAAAAGTTTTGATTCTGTTTTATCATTGTTCGCGTTAAGTTTCCTGCTGGCGCTCCAGTTTGCCATGATGTTAATATGGTCCTACATCTTTTGTTCGGGGCGTTATAAAATTTGCCCCAGAGACGCAGGGTGTTACGTCGTCTGCGTACGCTACTGCTGTGCATCGTTGAAACTCCAGCTTGCAGAAAACGCTGTTGACGGAAACATTCCACAATAGCGGCGATAATACTCCCTCTTGTGGGGTGCCTCTAGTCACCCTTCTAGTTAGGGTGTAATTTTCCAGATTTGAGGTGATGCTTCTCTTTAGTAGCATGTTGCGAATCAGCTTGCTAGTATGTGAGTTGATATGCAGGCTATTGAGCTCTGTCATAATACAGAGGGGTTTGATATTGTTAAAGGCCCCCCTATGTCCATAAAGGCTACTAGACTAAATTCCTACCTATCTAATGATTTATCTAAAGGACACAATTAGGGTTGCCAGACGGATTGGATTCGGCTGGATTGTCCAGCTTTTATTATACTTGTCAAAACTTAAACTTAAGTTTTTTTCGAAAAGAAATTTTTTGAAAATGTCCAGCTATTTTTGCAAAATCCAGTTTTTTTAATCCGAATGTCCAGCTTTTTGCCAATCTGGATCTGGCAACCTTAGATACAATAGTGCATGCAGTGCAGTTTCTGCAGATTTTATCTTAGTGTATGCGTGTTAAATATTTAATAGGAAATGCGGAAATCGATTGCATTTTTGATGATGTTGTCCATGATTCTCTCAACGGTTTTGCCTTTGGGACGAATACCACCTTAGCCGTTCTCCATCTTTTTACAGGTAGGATAGTTTCATAAAGCCGTTAAAGGTAACCTTTAGCCATGACAGAACGTCCTTTGGCTTTACGTGAATACCTGCCCATGAGGGCTTAACTCCACGGTGGGCTCAACCCCACTGGAACATACTACTAGGCCGCTGTTAAGGCCCGGATCTAATTCTTCGATCCAAAAGGGATGTTCAAACCGTTTGTATTCCTTTTGTGAGGGTACCATATTGACTGACAAGTACAAGCTCAAGTCTTGCACTACGTCATATTTGGCCCCCCACTTCTAATTATTTGCTACTTCAAGTTACATGTACAAGTACATGCACTTGTTATTTCAATCAAATCATGTCCAACCTCATCTTCCTCACGCCACAAGTGCGCCCACGCCGCCATCTGCTAGGAACCGAGGTTCCCCATCCGGCCGGCCTACATCTGACATCTCTACATTTTAATCCTCTCAGGATAAAACTTCAAAAATCACAGACCTGTATCCCTTTTGCTACCGTCGGCGAGCGGATTACCACTCCCTCAGGCTAGCTTCCAACGATACCCAGCATTCCTTCCACTGCCATCAGCGAGCGTATTACCACTCCGTCAGGCCAGTTTCCAACAATACCAATTCATTTCACTTGTATTTCCTAGGAAATACAAGCATTTTACCAGCAGGACAATCACAACATTTAATCTGAGATTGGACCTGATTTGATATCTATTTGTAGCTCAAAGGAGATACAAACAATTATATCCTCCCCTTGGATATTAGAAAGTCACCGTCGCAAAGTGCATACTTTACTGCGGTATTATGCACGCACTTGTTAAGTGCTTGAATCTATCTAAAATTCTTAGTTATGTTTTCGACCAAGATAGTGTTTGATGCGCAATGAGAGATGCAAGACTCGTATGGTGTCAAGGGACACCCAGCTCCATTTATCTCGAACATCAAACGCTTAGTCTACTCGCGTAACTTTGAGTTTTAACCAACAACCACCACGAGGCACAGAACACTGTTCCATACCCATTCGGTGGGTAAGTAGTTTTTACGCTACTTAGGGCCCCCAGCCGCCCGTGGTACCATCTTTAGACTCCTTGGTCGGAGCTCGTAAAGATAATACCTCCCTACTACCTCTTTTCGCCACACGCAGAGCCAGGAAGAGGTCCACTGGTGGTTCTCTCCATGACAATAGTATCTCCAGGGCCCGTCGAAGTTCGGCGGGTATAATGTCGCCCGGATCGAGGGATTTGTAAGGATCAAATCCGTTGATTGCGCCCTTGATCTTGTCCCCTTCAATTACAGGTAATTTATTACAGAAGTCGGTAAGTGCTACGGTTATGAAGTTGGCCCTCCGCTAGGGAAGTGGGTATACAATAGAATTTCCAAGGTTTCCTTAGAGGATTCAGTCCAGGTCCCACCATTTTTCATTCTATCGGCTTCGTTATTTGAGCAAATGTTTCAAAGGAGATTTACTGGTGATCGGAGAAAGAGTGAACATCTTTAACCGTCGTTTGATATTAAGCCGTTGTCGGCCTCTGTTCGGTGATTGAGTTAATAAAGGTAGGCGTATCTCCCTGGTTAGTAGTGCATAAGTTTCTACTTTCTACTAAGAATTAGAATATAATCAAAGAGAGTGATTGATTTACCTCCCCGCAGCGTGAGGTGTGCGTTTGAATCCATTCCGACAATGAGGGTCTTGGTCTTCTTGTGTTTCGCCGTTAGTACTGAATTTTTCAGTTCCTCTGATAGGGGTCTTGTACTTCATATGGAAGATATGCCGTGGCTATCCATATGGTAAACTGTTTTATTTTCAAACCTATAATTGTAAGATCTTCGTTACCGAAAGTATTCAACAGGAATGCGTGAAGCTGTTTCCGTACTAGGTTACATGCTCGTATTTTACATTTCCTTACTTTGATAGAGTCTGTAATTTCTATGGTTCAGTCCACAGACTCTGTTTTGAATTATCCAAGGCTCTAGGGTAAGAAGTATATTTTAAATATTTTTAAAATCTATATATATAAAAATGAAATGGTCCACGTATGTCATACCATCACTTGAGAACGACTGGAGCGATTTGGCTGATTTTTTTTTTTATTTGATTCGAAATTTTCCGTTGATTGTTTGTGTTGAAAAAAATCAAATCCAGGTGGCGCTAGGGCGGATTTATATCGAAAATTTTATTGCATGTACCAATTCAACTAAATTTTAGGATTTATGTTTGTTTGATCATGAGAAAACATTTTATGTACAAATCGACCCGGTAGGTGGCGCTGGGGTCGGTTTACAATCAAAATTTTAAAGAATGGGCCAATTTAACTGAAATTCAGAATCTATGTTTGTTTGATCATTAGAAAAAATCGTATGTACAAATGGACCCGGTAGATGGCGCTAGGGTGGATTTATATCGAAAATTTGAATGCATGTACCAATTTAACTGAAATTTTGTATTTATGTTTGTGGAACCTTGAGAAAAATTTTTTTGTATAAATTGACCCGGTAGGTGTCGCTATGGTGGAATTATAATGAAAATTTTAACGAATTAAACAATTTGACTGAAATTTAGAATGTATATTTGTTTTATTATGAGAATTTTTTTTGTATATATGGACCCGCAGTTGATTTGGCTGGGGTTGAATTATTTCGAAAATTTATATCGATTGTCCGATTTTACTTAAACTTAAAATATATGATTTTTTTTGGCATGAGAAAATTTTGAATATCGATTGTCCGATTTTACTTAAACTTAAAGTATATGATTTTTTTGGTATGAGAAAATTTTAAATGCAGTTGCCGGTGTTTAGCTTATGATACACTTAATTTTTGGAATGTCATTTAGTCACTTTTTTTAACATCATAGTTATTCAGAAATCTATATATATATAAAAAGATGTACATTTTGATGTCACCACTAATTGTGAAAGCGGTTGACCCCATTTGTCCCAAAATTTCAGTGAAAATTGGGGATTCGCTGTAGATGGTTACCCAGACCGCAAAAAGGCTTATAGAAGAATGACTAACTTTTATAATGGCGCACTTCCTACAGAATTAGAGAGCTTCGCAAAGTATTTCCCATTTCGAAATTTTAGGGGACAATAACGAAAATAGGAATAGCTGTTGATACAACCCAGACCATACGGTTAATGGGGTTGCTGAGCCTAATGAAGGCATTTTTGGAAATTCGTACTCCTTAGGATAAAAAGGTACAATCACCCAGTACACCAACGCAGAAAGCTATATGTCAGTCAATCGGCTTAAAAATGTGGTTTTAGAATATATTCCTATCAATAAGTAAGTTTTCATCACATCATGGATGACACTGCTGATCCGTTTTAGCAATTCTTATAATAATATATAATAATCTTTAAGATATATGAAGAACAGAATTTGTCCAGGAAAACCTCGCCCTTTAAATTGAAATATTTCAGAGGTCAAAGAAATAAACCAATCGTTATTAGATTTCAACTACACTCAACATATTTTAGAAAAATTTGGAGGCAGGACGAAGTCTGCCGGGCCAGCTAGTTTTAAATGTTTGTCATTTTTAAAATACTTTTCTTATTACTTTAAATGTCTGTCAAGTTATTCCCACTAAGCATGTTCTACCAGCCAGTTACTGTATTCACCAGCGACTTGTGTTGCTCTTAGCTTACCCATACTTACGCTTCTTCTCAAATGTAATTAATGCAATTTTAATTAACACTCAAATGTCAAATGCGCCACCACTAACGAACAACAAGCGTGCGACAATTGTAAATGTCATTCTAATCTTGTACTTATACTGTTCCTTAGACCAATATAGTATGTATATCCCTGTAGTGGTTAATGTTGTAATGACTTCCATGTAATTTTGCTCATTATGTGCGGCCAACACTGCCACCACAACCACCACCTCTACCAAGGGATCATCAATTTACATCGTCGTTTTCATTGGCAGCTAAGGCCAACACGAGCAAGAGGCTATGATAGGGGCCATTTGTGCAATTAAAAATCGTGTTTATTGTACCCAATTGTATTTGCCAACCATATAATATGATAAAGCGAGAGCTGTGGTAGAAGTTAGAAAAATGTTCAACTAAAATTCAAGATGATGGCAATAAAGCCCTCTTGAACTAAAGCTAATGTGGTAAAATTGTAGGTTACATTAAGATGTTATTACATTTATAATGAGAAATTTAAATTAGTTTGGGAGGCAATACAAAACTTTTGAATTAATGCACAGTTCATATTTAGTTGTAGAATTATAGAATCATTCACTTTTATAAAAAAGATGTAGATATGTCATTTGTATGAAGTAATGGTCTAAGCGCCCTGCTTGATTATGTATGCTTTTTTATTACCACCATGTAACTGCTTTAGCATACATATTCGCCTTATCCTTTTTCCGCAATTAATCCCCTCGTTATATTTAACATATTCATATATACACTTAAAATTGTGCACAAACTCACTTACGCACACGCGCTATTTACACATGCTTATTAAAATTCCAATGATGTAACAACAACAACGAATGTAAGTGGCAAAGAAATCGTGCCACAAAATGTGGCACAGCGTGTTTCAAATCCTGCTGTCCCACACAAAATAAGGTCAAACGATAGCAATAGCAATAGTAACAACAATAACAAGTCTGTTAATGTTGTACGAAAGCTCATCTGAAATCATCATTACGATAATGATAATGTTGATGACGATAATGATAATGATGATAATCATGACAATAATCACTATTGGTTTCTAAACCAACACTAAGGCTGAGGTCGACAATAGTGTCTGTGCTAAAATTGCCGCATCTACTGCAGCTGTTGTTGGTTAGTTGGTTACACCTCTCTCGCTCTCTTTCGGTTGGGTTAGCTCTGTTTAATTTCGCTTACAGTAAACCAGGTGCCCAGTGTCAACATCAATAACAACGGAAGCGGAAAAAAACTATCCAACACTTGGTGCATATCGTTGGGGGTTTGCGATGGTATGGCAAGGAGACTACCTGCTGTCCTGGAGTGATAAACATTATGTAGGAATTTATTGAATACAATTGAAGTTGCTTAAAGAAGGCGATAGCTTTAGTTAACAAATTTAAAATTTTGTCAAGAGTGTGTTTCATTTTCGTTTATGAGAATCAATTTACTTAAATGTATTTATTGAATTCTAGAAACCTGCACAAATGTATTTGCTTTACTAACACAGTACAACACATGATTTTGGGACTCAATTTTGAGAACTGCACGGGGACCTTTTAGGCTCTTTCCACGTAAATCATACGTCACGAAGTACGACAGTTTTATGGTAACTGCTTTAAAATAAACTAAGTTCAAAATCATATGATGAATGGAAAAGTGAAACTGTTGCTTACGTAGGGAAACGTTGTATGAACATATTAAAGGAATTGTAATATTTTTTTTTAAATTTGTTGCAGCTAAATCGGACTAGTGGTTCTCGAGTTGTGTCAAACAAAAGCGCTTAAAACTTGACAAATTCTCCTATACGATACTTACTAACTTCAAATCGATATTATTATTATGGCATGTAACTTGACAAAACGAATGATGCAGAAGTTCTTTTTTTGGGGCTACTTTCACGTGCAGTTCTCAGAATAAGACAACAGATGACTGACTGCATTGAGTAATGCTTACAAGACTATCGCGACCAACTGTTATACTCTAATTTAAGGAGACAAATAAAACTTCATTGTTTATGTTTTGTTGTTCCAATCTATGAACAATTCATGTTCTTCTCTCGAAACCAATAAAAAATTTCTTCTGTCAATGAATTTAGTAAATCATTTGAATGTTTGGAAGTTTACTTTTTGTATTTTGCTATAAACAAGTGACTAGAAGTAAAAGAGAAGTAAAATGTAGTTCTTGCTTTTGTCACAACAACAAAACTTTTTGATACAATAAACGTAATTTCAGATGCAATGAAAATATTAATTGCACAATTAAGATAATTTTGGTACAACAAAAGTAAATTTAAAGACAACAAAAGTACGTTTTGGTTCAACAAAAGCACTATTGGTACAATAAAAGTACTTTTTAGTATAATTAAAGTACTCTTTGGACTTTAATTTGTACCTTTTGGTACAACCAATGTATTTTTTTGTAAGATAGAACGATTGTACTTTTTGGTACAACAAAAGTATATTTGTGTAGAAAAAATTAAACTTTTTTGTACAATCAATGTACTATTTGGAACAAAAAAAGTACTTTTTGGTACAATTAAATTATTTCTTGGTACAATAAATTGTACTTTAGACACAATAAAATACGTCTTTGTGCAACAAAAGTACTATTGGTTTTATCAAGGTACTTGTGGGTCCAATAAATGTACTTTTGAGTATAATTAAAGTACTCTTTGGACTTTAATTTGTACCTTTTGGTACAACCAATGTATTTTTTTGTAAGATAGAACGATTGTACTTTTTGGTACAATAAAAGTATTTTTGTGTAGAAAAACGTAAACTATTTTGTACAATCACAGTACTTTTTGGTACAAAAAAGTTCTTTTTGAAACAATGAAATTATTTCTCGGTTCAATAAATTGTACTTTTCACACAATAAAAGTACGTCTTTGAACAAAAAGAGCTCCGTCAGTACAATAAAAGTACTTGTGGATACAATTAAAGTACCTTTTAGTATAGTTAAAGTACTCTTTGGACTATAATTTTTGGTAAAATAGAAAGATTGTACTTTTTGGTACAATCAATGTGCTTTTTGGTAAAAAAGTACTTTTTAGTACAGTTAAATCTTTTCTTGGTACAATTAATTGTAAATTTGACACAATAAAAGTCAGGGACATAAGAGTTATAACCAATATTTGAAAAAATCCTGAAATAATAATTAATCAAGAATTTTTAAAACCTGCTCTCTGAATAATAGTTACAAATAACCAATGTTTTTTTGGTCTTTGATAACCATTATATTTTTTTTTTTTTTTTGTTTTGGGCTTCCATAACCATAACAAAAGTTTTTTATTTTTTTTTGGTCTTCCGTAACCATTACAAAAGATTTTTATTTTTTTTGGTCTTCTATAACCTTGTGCAAATATAGATAAGTTAGTGTGCAAAATTTTATAAAAATATCTAAAGATTTGCGAACTGAAACGTGGTTATAGAAGGCAGAAAAAATAATAATCTTTCATATTGGTTATCAAAGACCAAAAAAAAAAAATCTTTTATAATGGTTACAGAAGACCAATAAGAATAAAAATCTTTCATAATGGTTACCAAAGACCAAAAAAAATAAATATCTTTTGTAATGGTTACGGAAGACCAAAAAAACCAATAATCTTTCATAATCGTTATCAAAGACCAAAAAAAATAAAAATCTTTCATAATGATTATGGCAGCACTACAATTTTCTGGGTAATTTATAATTATTATTACAGGCCCAATTTTTTTTCAGCTATTTTTTCCATAACCTTTTGCATATTTAAAAAATAATAAGAGTTAAATCGGGTCCCTGATAAAAGTACGTCTTGGTTCAACAAAAGCACTATTGGTACAATAAAAGTACTTGTGGTTACAATAAAAGTTCTTTTTGGTATTATTAAAGTACTCTTTGTACTATAATTTTCACCTTTTGGTACAACAAATTTACTTTTTAGTAAAACAGATTGTACTTTTTGGTACAATAAAAGTAGTTTTTGATAGAAAGAAATAAATTTTTTGGTACTATAAATGTACCTTTTTGATACAAAAAGTACTTTTTAGAACAATTAAATTATTTCTTGGTACAATAAATTGTATTTGCCGGTACAACAAAAGTACTTTTTGGTACAATAAAAGGACTTTTTGGTACAATGAATTTCTCTTTTTGGTACTATAAAGGTACTTTTTCGTGCAGGCAGTTGTTATTTTTGGTACAGTAAATTATGCTATTTGGTAAAATAAATTGTAATCTTTGGTACAGTAAGTTGCACTATTTAGTACAATATATTGTACCATTTGGTACAAGAAAGTACTTTTTGGTATAATTAAATTATTTTTTGGAACAATATATTGTACTTGGTGGTACAACAAAAGTATTTTTTTGTACAATGAATTTTTCTTTTTGGTACTTTTTCGTGCAGTCAATTGAACTTTTTGGTTCATAAAAATGTGTTACAATAAATTTTACTATTTTGTACAAAAAAAAGTACTTTTTGGTACAATTATATTATTTCTTGGTACAATAAGTTGTACCTTTGACACAATTAAAGTACGTCTTGGTGCAACAGAAGCACTATTGGTGCAAAAAAAGTACTTTTTGGTACAATGAATTTTCTATTTTGATACGATAAAGGTACTTTTTTGTGCAGTCAATTGAACTTTTTTGTACATAAAAATGTGTTATTTAGTACAATAATTTGTATTCTTTTTTATAGTAACTGGCAGCAGTTGGTACAATAAAAGTACTTTTTGGGACAAAAAATTTACTATTTGGTACAATAAAATAAAGTTTCGTTAAAATAAATTGTACCTTTTGTACAATAAAAGTACTTTTTTTTGTAAAGTAAATGTACGTTTTGGTTCAAAAAAAGTACTATTGATACAATAAAAGTATATGTTGGTGTGCTGAAAGTACTTTTCGGTACAATGAATTGTACTTTTAAGTATAACGAAAGAACTTATTGATACAAAAAAATATTTTTGTGTACATTAAAAGAACATTTTTTACAATAAATAGTACTTTTTGGTACAATAATTATAATTTTTGGTAAAAAAAAATTTACTTTTAAATACAATTAATATAAAATAAAAGCAATTTTCGGTACAATTAATTGTACTTTTTAGTACATTAAAAGTACCTTTAGGACGATAAAAGTATATTTTGATACAGAAAATGTTTTTTTTTTGTATAAAATATTTTACTTTTGGTTACAATAAAATTACTATTTGCTAAAATAAGAGTACTTTTTGGTTCAATAAATTTAACTTTTTCTTGGTACAATAACTTGTACTTTTTGGTACAATAAAAGTACATTTTGATACATTAAAAATACTTTTTTGTACAAAAAAGTTCTCATTTGAAACATTAAAAGTACTTTTTGTTGCATAAAAGTAATTTTTTGTACTATAAATTGTACTATTTGGTACATAAATATATACTATTTGGTACTAAAAAGGTACTTTTCTGTATAAAAATACTTATGTTCTCTACAATAAATTGTACATTCTTTTGATAAAAGATCTTTTTGGTAAAACAAAAGTAATATTTGGTCCAAAAAAAGCATTTTTCTTACAATGAAATTATTTTTTGGTACATCAAAAGTTTTGTTTGGAACAATAAACTGTCCATTATGGTACAATAATTGTACTTTTAGCGCTCGTACAATAAATTTTACTATTTGGTGCATTAAATATATTTTTAGTGCAATGCAAATACAGTAGACGCTCGCAAATTAGAACTCTCTCAAATTAGAATCTTCCAGAAATTAGAATCAAGCAACGAACGCTCGAAAATTAGAACTTGATTCTAATTTCAGAGCGCTTTTTTCGTTTTACCTTATTTGACGAATTTTTGAGTTTTTTATTACTTTTTTCGCATCTACAAATAAAACAGTGCTGTGCAAATGGAAAAATGTAGTTGTGTTAGTGAAGAGATGAAACTGCCAACTTTACCGCCAAATCATAATGTCAGTAAGAAGTTGAAAAAAAGAATAATTATATGTATTCATATAACTAAATTTTTTTTGAGTGTGACCTGACTGAAGCAAGAGCGTAAGAATACATGTAAATTGAGCGAGCACAATTGTGCAATGAAATGAACAGCACTGAAATAAAACTAAAAAGGGGAAGCACATCAATCAAACTAACTGATGAAACTCTCTTTTTTATGATTGAGTTAGTGGGAAAAAACTCACACGTATGGTTTGATATTCATCAAATTTACTGGCGTCGCTGCCGAGATTTTCGGAGCGACATATTTTTTTTGTTTAGTGACGCACTAGCAGTCTCTTAGCCTTGCGAAACGATATCGTCTCAGAAAGCGTACGAAAACCGCAAAAGCAAACAAGTATTACTGATCATTTGCCAAAATTAAATTAAATAATTACATATTAATAACATTTTACTATCAAATTGTATCGTTTCTATACTTTTTGGGGTAAAAAAGGAAACGTTCAGAAATTAGAATTTTTTCGGAAATTAGAATTACCTAATTACCAAGTGGTTCTAATTTGCGAGCGTCTACTGTATTTCGATACAATAAAAGTACTTTTCGGTACAATAAGAGTACTTATCGGTACAAAAAATTTTACTTTTTAGTAAAATAAATTTTACTTTTTGGTACTTTACTTTATATGGTACAAAAAAAGCATTTTAGGTACAATGCAATAAATTGCGTTACAAAAAACAATAAATTACGTTACAATAAATGTACTTATTGTTGAAAAATATTGTACCATTTGGTGCACGTATGTGGTGCACATGTCGTGTTCGCAAAATCAAAACAATCACGTGTCTTGATAAAAAAAAACAAATAGGCTTCAAACCGTTTTAAACTCTCTTGTGCAGAGTAGTATTGCAATACTATGACTGCTCCGAAATCGTTTTTTATATTTTTTCACAATGAAACAATTACGTAAAATTTAGCCATCATTCAATTATTTTTTAATAATTTCAATATATTCGGACATGCAGAACTCAATTGAGTTCTTGAATTTTAGATGTATGGCACGGTTTGCCCCGTTTTTGTCGACCTATTTTGTTCTACTGCATAGAAAATTGTTGAATTCCAATGGTTAGACAATAACTGTAGGTTCGTAGGGACAAGTGGGATCTGGTAAAAACAAGCTTACACTATACCTGGAGATGTATTGATCATTAACAATACCTGCAACTATTACACAGTGATACAAATGTGAAGGGAAAAAAAACATTACTTAACGAAGTGACCCAGAAAAACTATAAGTATCACTGTACTATATGGATTCCAGCCTTACAGAATTGCTATATTAGAACCACTGTATATTTTGTGTGTAGCACAGTGTTATTAAAGTACGAATTCGGTAATAAAAATTCCTATAATAAGCACCTTAGCCATGATTATTTGCGGAACATTCTGCCTGCTCATGACAACATTTCATATTATGTATTTATTTTGCCTTACGATATGCCATAGCCAATTATTGAATGTAAATACTACTATATTGTATATGTATTTTCTGACTGAACCTCATCTCCAACTTCCTACAATGATTTCTATCGTCATCGCATTAGGTTTACACCTTTCAACCGAATCTCAGTTTACTATAAAACTTTTAATTACCACTAAATTACTGTCAATAACTTTCTAATACCTTGTGGCATTTCCAACAATTTCTATTGCTAACATCTATACAAGCATTAACTATGTAGAATAGTAAATACATAGTAATATCAGAAGTATAGCCAATGCACGTAACACGAAAGTTTGGAGTTTGAGTGCTACAACTAATAATAGGATTTAATGCCTGACAACTAAAATGGTAATACAAGCAAATGGTTCGGGGAGTCTCTACTTAAGTGAGCTCCATCACACCCCCCTGAAAATGTGTCAAGAGTCAAAATGAGATTTTGTGGTAGAGCTCATTATTATATTACGGAAGGTGCGCCTATAAGGGAATTTGGTTAATTAGTACCACAGAAATAACTATAAGAAGGTTTTATGATTAAGATATACCACATTGGGTATTTATACCGACATAAGGATAACATTTAATTATATTAACATTTTGAAGAAGTTTCTAAAATCATCACAATTTGGCGCAATTTTGGTCAGCTTCTGTTAAAGGTACAAATGTACGAAGTTATGTGTACTAGGTTACAGTATAGTGTCGAGTCAGTGGATATGTCCAGTAAAAGCTTTTTAAACATCTGACGTTCGTATTCACCGTTTGTTGTGGTTGTGGTTGTAACAATATAAAGCTTGTTAATTTACAATAACGTTCATGGAGGTGTTTAGGGAAATTAAGTGTGTTTGATAACGCATCTAAGTTGATCGCAAAAGTAATGAGCATTAATTACAACTATTTATGTTTTAACTTCAAATGATTTTTAAATATAAAGACGGGGACACAAAAATCATTACTTAAAAAAACTCGCGATTCTCACACATTCGTCGTAAGTACACTATAATTAAGTGTTATCAAAAATTAACTTTCCCCATCAAATCAGTAGAATTTCTTAATATCGAATTTGTAACACATTATAGCACTACTTCATATGTCTGTAGCTCAGGTACTCTTCACTACTTGTAAAAATGGTGATAAAACCGATTATTTGCGCTACAACTATATGTTATTAAACTTTGTACCACAAAACAGGAGAGTTGGTGAGAGGTGGACGTTACTTTTACTTTTAGCTTATTTTTTGTGAATAATTTTTTTCTGAAATGTTTCGCTTCGAGATAAAAAGGAGGCATACCAAGTTTTAGATCGATAGCTCTTATACTGCGGCAGTAGTCGCGGAGACAGTCGGACGGACATGTTTTAAAAGACTGTGAATCGACGTCCCTTCTCGGCGTTAAAAATTAAAGAAAAAACTGAGTATACCCCTTGGTCCCTGAGTGCATGTGGTGTAGCGTATAAAAATAATTTAATTTGTATCGGATATGAAGGGAAATGATTGGAAAATATCCTGTGTACAGAAGCTTACATAACAAATTTCAGCATGAAAGCTCATAAACTACAGGGACATACAGACGGACACCCCCAAAGAGGGGGAGTTTGTATGGAAGGTATTCGTCCGATCTTGCTCATCTTACAACGTAAGCTCCTACTATAGGATAAAAGCTTGCATATCAAATTTCAGCTCGATATTTCCTAACTTACGGCTGTAATCGTGGTGGAAGTTTGGCGGACACCTCAAGAAAGGGGAAGTTTGTATGGGAGGTGGGATTAGTTTTTGACCGACCTTGCTCATCTTGGAAAGTAGTCTCCGCTTAGAAGAAGAGAATCTTGCGTACAAAATGTCAGCTATACGCCTCTTAATCTGCAGCTGTAATTGTAGGGACAGACCCCAAAAAGGAGGTTTGTATGGGATGTGGTAGTAATTTTTGACTCATCTTAGAACTTAACCTTCGCTTTGAGAGTTAAAGCTTGCATTCAAAATTTTAGCTTAGTACTATTTGGTATAATAAATTTGACTCTTTGGAACCATTAAAGTACTCTTTGATGCCATGAATGTACATTTGGGTACAATTAATTGACTTTTTTGTACAATTAAAGTACCTTTTGGTACAATAAATATACTTTTTGGTACAATTAAAGTACTTTTTGGTAAATTGTGCTTTTTGGTAAGATAACTTATTTTTGGCGCAATTAATTTGTGTTTTTTGGTACAGTAAATTGTACTTTTTGGTACAATTAAAGTACTTTTTGTTACAACAATAGTACTTTGCGTATCGGAATCCACTGTTACAATAATTACTTAAAACTGTAACTTAAATTTCCTTTACATCCCATAAATGAGGTATGGGATAGCTTCTCGCGTTCTTTTGAATTAACACGCTATCTATTTTTAGATTGACAACTAACGCCACCTACATGTTTATCGACGGAAGCGAACGTCACTGTTTCAGAAGCTTTTACTAGACATGCTGATTGACACGACACACTATACTGCGAAGTAGCTGTCGACAACATCGAGGGCCGGCATTGAAAGAAAAATGTAGATGGCTGGAGACAGGAATCGAACCACTGATCTCCCGCAGGGTAGTCGCGTGGTCTAACCATCATGCCCCGGCAGGTCAGGAAAAACTGACAAATTTCGTCTACATACCCTTGTGCGCTGAGTTTTTTCTGTGCCGAATTTCTCTCTTTGGGATCAAATAAACCATTTTCACCACGCCCGCTCTGCCTACTGATCGAAAATAAATATTTCGTCAACAAGTGTTAACCTGTAGTGTCTAGTACTACCTGTGTACCAAATTGTATCTCTAAAAAAAAACTTATTTTCCCTTTGCACCCCATGAATGAGGTATGGGATAGCTTCTCGCGTTGTTGTGAATTAACGCGCTTTCTATTTTTAGATTCACAACTAACGGCACCTACTTGTTTATCGACGAATGCGAACGTCACTGTTTGAGAAGCTATTACTAGACACGACGATTGAATCGACACTTAATACTGCGAAGTTGCTGTCAACAACATTCGAGGGGAGCCGACAATGAAAGAAAATTTTATTAATTTTTTTTTTCTTTAAAGATGACTGGAGCCAGGTTTGAACCTGCGATCTCCCGCACGGTAGTCGCGTGTTCTAACCACTATGCCACGGCCGGTATCTCTCCTAGCCAAAATTTTCGTTTTTCCACGCCCACTGTTCCAAAATTAAAATTTCTTCTGCATTCTCATATTTATGTTGCCGAGTACTTTTTGGGTATCAAATTTTGTCGCTTTTGGAATAAAATACAGTTTTCCTAAGCTCCCTCCGCCCACTGATCCTAAAACTAAACTTTTTCTATATATTCATATTTGTGTAGCCGAGTTCTATCTGCGTACTAAATTGTATTTCTCTAGGACTACAATACAGTTTTTCCACTCCCTATCCGCCCACGGATCCGAAATTAAAATTTATTCTGCATTCTCATTTTCGTGTTGCCGAATACTATCTAGGTATCAAATTTTATCGCTCTAGAACTAAAATACATTTTTGCCACAACACCTCCGCCCACTGATCCAAAATTAAAATTTCGTCTGTATATTCATATTCGTGTTGCCGATTATTATCTGGATATCAAATTTTATCTCTGTAGGACCAAAATACAATTTTGCTTCGCTCCCCTCCACATATCAAATTGTGTTTCTCTAGTGCTAAAATACATTTTTGACACACCCTCTCAGTCCATTGATCCAAAATTAAATTTCTTTTGCATTCTCACATTCATGTTGCCGAATACTATCTAGGTATCAAATTTTATCTCTCTGGGACTACAACACAGTTATGACACGCCTCATCCTCCCACTGATCCAGAATTAAAATTTCTTCTGCATATTCATATTCGTGTTGTTAAGTTCTATCTGTGTACCAAATTGTATCTGTCTAGCTTTAAAAAAATGTTGCGCCTACTGATCAAAAACTTAAATTTCGTCTGCATATTCATATTCGTGTTTCCGGGAACTATTTGTGCATCAAATCTTATCTCTCTAGCTACCAAAAAAATTTTGCCACGCCCTATCAGCCCATAATATCTAAAATTAGAAAAATATATATATGCTACGGTGGGACCGGCCGTGGCATAGTGGTTAGAACACACGACTACCATGCGGGAGATCGCAGGTTCAAACCAGGCTCCAGTCATCTTAAAAAAAATGTTCTTTCATTGTCGGCTCCCCTCGAATGTTGTTGACAGCAACTTCGCAGTATAAGTGTCGAGTCAATCGGCGTGTCTAGTTAGAGCTTCTCAAACAGTGACGTTCGCATTCGTCGATAAACAAGTAGGTGCCGTTAGTTGTGAATCTAAAAATAGAAAGCGTGTTAATTCACAACAACGCGAGAAGCTATCCCATACCTCATTCATGGGGTGCAAAGGGAAATTAAGTTTTTTTTTATATATGCTAGGGTAATTTCCATAAAATAGACTAACTGTCCAAATTTGACTGAAATCGGTTCAGCCGTTTAGACGTGATTGAGCCACAAACAAACAGAAAAACATCACATTTATAATATTAATAGGGAAATAGGGATAGGGATATAACATAAATTACCCAAATTAATCTAAATTTCGATAGAAATAAAAATAAGTAAAACTATTTCTTACTAGGCCATTCCTATAATACTTTGCTATAGTTTTTTGGCTTTACTGAAAAATTTAATTGTTTTGAGTTATGCGGTGATCATAGAAAACCACAGATTTGACTGAAAGGTTACAATTTCCTTCGTATGACGACCCAATGTAAAATCAATGGCGATTTACCCAAATCCAAACTCTGGGGCAAATATTCTAGTTATGATCTTCGTTTTGCTGGTATCTCCTGAAGGTCTTCGAAGCAGCATAAGGTAAAGTAAATTTTACAGTTTGCCGCCACCATTAATTTCTAGTTAACCCACTGTGTATCAAGTGGTCAACTATGGTCTATCCTTATCAACCATATAAGCTAGTGTTTGTTTTGTCTACTGTCCTCTAGTTAGAAAGACATCTTTTTTAGTTTTATTCTTCAGCCAATCAACCTTTTTCTCACAGACTATCTCTGCCACAAGCAATTAGCAACCGAAGTTTAATCCTGTTCTACTCATCTAGTTAGAGCCCACGAAAGTTAGAGTTTTTTTATTAATGCTGCATTAAAAATGCGTGGGGTTACTTATCACGTAAGTGTAGAAGGACCCAGCAAACTTATAGAATAGTAGGAATTATAATTACATTTCAAGCCAACTTCCATGACGCCTCCCTCTAGCTGTAGTAGTAGATATGTGTACGTAAGTGTTAATGCACAATAGTCTGCAACGAACAAAGTTTTTAACAAGTTGGTGCTCTGCTCTTCTGCTTCTTAAACATAGCGTAGGATGCACCTAAGGAAATATAAAATGATGAAATGAGAAAATAAATATTTAAGTCGTTAGGCTTAAGAGAAAGGAATTGTATTGTTTCGTTGCGTTATCTGACAAACACTACGAGTATTTGCAATGAGAAAGACGTTGTGCAATGAAACTACTAGGAAACGCCGCGACAGTGATATGAACAGTCTGCAAACAGAAAGTTTTCTAATTGTTAATTACTGTAAATCTTTAAGAGAGTAGTAATTATTAACTATTACATGTGGTAGAAGCAAAGAGGGCAGCAGAATAGGAATCGCAAAGGAGTAGTCCGATTGGGCTTGAACTGGCACTGGTAAATAATTGCAGATACTGTTGTTTAGTTTTGTCTAGAGCATATAAACGAGTAAACCTTTGATAAATTCTTATAATTATAAAAACTTGTGAACTACACATAAGTAAATTTGTAATCAGTGACTATAAATGACACTAATCATAGTTGGCGGTCTGTCTCTCTTTCCTCTTTAACTGCGGAAACAAATGAATTTATTAAAGAGTGAAGGGTCAAAGGACAATACAACCTATTGTTGAGGTTTGGTTTTAAATTTTAGATTAAATCTGTCGAAAATACTGAATAATTTAGGCTTTTAGCATAAAAAAAAGTAAAGTAGACAGTTTCTTTTACTTGAAGTGTATTAACTTACTCAAAGCTCTTATTTACTGCAAAGGAAAAATACTACTTTTTAAGTTTTTTTAATTTATATTTTTTTAGTTTTATTTTACAACATCTTATAAACAGAAATTGTATCCCTTGTTACTGTATTTGTTTTTCATACTAACATCCACACATCCTAGTACAAGTTCACTGATGTACCGTAACAATATACACAATTTCCCCACATTCACGTACCAAATTTTCAATAATTCATACGTTAGGTGTTGCTATTAATAAAATTGTGGAAAATATTTCCAGGTCACGACGACGACTGCCACAAGGAAGTGATGTAAGGAAACATTGAACACACACACACACACGAAAAATCACAAAGCATGTCGAGTACAACAACACCATACAAATACTCCAAGCACCTAAAAAATCACACTAATACACATATAATGACAATATACGTTGTTATATCTTTGTATTTATATGTTTGTTTATAGGACCTACTATGCACATACAAATGTATATATGTACTCACATTGTATACCTACAAATAGAAAATATTTGTTAAGATTAACAAAATAAACATATAAAATTCACGTTTTCTCTGCCATGAACGTGACTTAATTTTGAGTTTTATGTCTTCTTCTCTGAAATGGACAAAAATATTTCTTAGCAATCATATCCTACGGCAACAGTTTATGTTGCCGAAATTATTATTGGCAGCAACAGCCCGACATGATAAATGTTCATGGTTGGCTGAATAAGAAAATAATAAAATACATAAGAAAAGAAAAAACATACACAGCTATAATTCAGGTCATAAAGTGACAAATAGTTGTCATTTCTCCGATAGCGACCGTGATTGGTGTCACTAAATAATTATGGACAGTGGTTTGTATGATAGGAAAAGTGATTAAAAGTTACATGTATACCAACAGATATAATTAATTTCCCTTAACACCCCTTTAATGAGATATGGGAAGGCTTCTTGCATTGTTTCGTTTTCGTTTTTTAGATTCACAACAAACGGCACCTACTTGTTTATCGACGAATGCGAACGTCACTGCTTGAGAAGCTTTTACTAGACCTGCCGATTGACTCGACACTTATACTGCGACGTTGCTGTCGACAACATCGAGGGGACCAGCAATGAAAGAAAAATGTAGATGACTGGAGGCGGGAATCGAACCCGGGACTCCTGCATGGTATTCGCTTGTTCTAACCACTATGCCACGGCCCGTCCCGTATGAAATCAGACAGATGTACTTAATTTCCCTTAACACCCCATTAAGTAGATATGGAAGAGCTTCTCGCATTATTGTGAATTAACACGCTTTTTATTTTTAGATGCACAACAAATGGTACACAGATAGTACTCGACAACACGATTATGAGTATGCAGACAAAATTTTAATTTTAGGACCAGTGGGCGTGGCAAAACATATTTTTAGGGCTAGGGAGATAAAATTTGATACCCAGATAGTACTCGACAAGGCGAATTTGAATATACATACGAAATTTTAATTTTGGATCAATGGGCGGAGTGGGCGTGACAAAACATATTTTTAGAAATAGGGGGATACATTTTGGTACACACATAGAACTCGGCTACACGAATATCATTATGCAGACGAAATTTAAATTTTGGATCAGCGGGCGGAGTGGGCGTGGCAAAACATAATTTTAGGGCTAGGGAGATAAAATTTGATACCCAGATAGTACTCGACAACGCGAATTTGAATATACATACGAAATTTTAATTTTGGATAGATGGGCGAAGTGGGCGTGGCAAAACTTAGTTTTTGAGATAGAGAGATAAAATTTGATACCCAGATAGTATTCAACAACACGAATATGAATAAGCTGACGAAATTTTAATTTTGGACAAGTGGGCAGATTAGGCGTGGCAAAACTTTTTTGCGAGCTAGGTAGATAAAATTGGAAACACAGAAAGTACTCGACAACACAAATATGAATATGTACGAAATTTTAATTTTGGACCTTATGGGCGGAGTGGGCGTGACAAAACATTTTTTAAAGCTAGAGAGATAAAATTTGATACTCAGATAGTACTCAACAACGCTAATTTAAATATGCAGACAACATTTTAATTTGGACCCAATGGGCTTAGTGGGCCTGGAAAAACATTTGTTAAGAGCTAGAGAGATATAATCTGATACACTGATAGTGCTCGACAACACGAACATGATTTTTGCAAACGAAATTTTAATTGTAGCCCATTTGGGGGCGTGGGCGTGGCAATACTTTTTTTTAAGACTAAACACGTACAATTTAATACCCGGATAGTACTCGATAGCAAAACTTTTTGTAGAGCTATGATATATACAATATGATACATACATACAATATGAAAAGATATGACAACACAAATGTGAATTTGGAATCAAATTTTTAATTTCCGATGAATGGGCAGATTTAACGTAGCCAATTTGTATTTTAGACCTAGAGGGACATTTTCTGACCAAATTTTTAATCAGTTTGTGGAGGGCGTGGCAAAAAAGTATTTTAGCCCTTAAAAGATAACATTTAAAACAAATGTATTAGATGGCACTACAATTACAAATTTGCGGAGGATATTTTATTTTTATTTTAGCCCTCGAGAGATGCTACACGATTAATAGATAATACTATGCGCAACAATTACAAATATTCAATCATAGGGTGGAGGGGGCATTCTTAAATCGAATCTTAGCCCTAGGAAAATATAATTTTTGACGCTCTTTCTGTTTGAAGTCGCGTTCCGTCTCTTGTCTCTTTTCCTATCAGCTCGCGTTTCCAATGCGTTCAGTGTTGTTTTGTATGCTGCATCCTTTTTCTCAGATAATGCGCGAGATTCTTCATCGGACCAGAATTTGTCAGACAAAATGCTGCTGTTGCGGAATAGGTCATAGAATGCGCAATATGCTGTCCCTGAGCGGGCGGATAAGAAAGCAAGCCAACCATATTATTATCGAGTTAAGGAAACGTTGCCAAAGTATGTTTGAAAGTGGCATTTGCACAGCTTTTATAAATTTGAGCCAATTTTAATTGATATTTGTGTATTATATTAAGTTAATTTTGTAATATTAGTCAATTATGCAATAGCGAAGCATTGTCGGGTCCACTAGTTCATATTATATAAAAAAGTCCTCAATACATCTTCAATACCACTGTATAAGACTCACAGTGCCATCCCCCCCCCCCCCCCCCCAAATAATGGACACACATTTTGGATTCCATATTAATAATAACTTTACTTTATACAATTTCTTATCGCGTAACAACTGACAATTTTCTCAACGATAGACGAACCACCCCAGCGAAATCTGTAGACCTATGACCTCGAGGCTTCATTAATATTTTGCGATATGACAGAGAGAACGAGAGAAATTACATCACATTATTTGCAAATGTCTATTAAGCTATATGATAGGTCAATATATATTTATTGGCTTACAGCACAAATTCTAAGAAAAATGAAGGTTGTGACAACATTACCTAAAATTATAAGTTTTTAATATTTTCAATATTTACTAAAATTTTTAATATTTTTTATTGTATTAATATTTTCAATATTTTTAATGTTTCCAATATCTTTAATTGGGTGCCGTTGGGGATGTAAAGTGAATCTTGCATCTCAAGCCGACTCACAACCTCCTTCGTGGTGGCACCTGGGCAACGTTGTTCGTGATATATTTTTTAATCATGAATAGCGGCAGATAGTAAGAGAGCCACCCGCCTTCAGGACCTTTACTGGTTATGAAAACACGAAAAAGAAAAAGTAACAAACGGAACCCCACCAAATGTTGAAGCCCCTCGCAAACGAAATAAGAATATGCACCTGGAACTTCCGGACTCTCTATAGAGTAGGTGCCACTGTCTGGCTGGAGGATGTCCTCAAAATATATATGGCTGACATCACCGCCATCCAGCAGATGAGATGGACAGGACAAGGATGCTCGCGACGTAAAAATTGCGACATCTTTTACAGCTGCCATACCGAAAAGCACGGATTTGGAGGTGGATTTGTAGTTAAGGAGAGACCCAGGCATCTTGTCTCGCAATATAATCCTGTTAGTCACAATCCGCAGCAAGGCAAAATATTTATACATCACGCTGATTTGTGCTCATTCCCCGACGGAAGATAAAGATGCATTTTACGAGCGCCTAGAGGAAACATACGATCGCTGCCCTGGCCACGACATTAAAATTGCTCTGGGAGACTTTAATGCAAAAATACAAAGGGAAGATGTTCTTGGTCCATCGATCGGTAAATTCAGCCTGCATACCGACACGTCTGATGACGGGTTTATCAAAACATCAAATATCAAATTGATCATGTGGTAATTGATGGCAGGCATGCATCTAGGGTCATGGACGTGCGTGTGATCCGTGATGCTAAAATTTGCCCAGATCATTACCTGCTTGCCGCCAAGGTGCGCACAAGATTGAGAAGAGCGAAAAACACACGTAACCAAACACTAAGAAAGCTGGACATCGCGAAGCTGCAAGCCCCAGAGATAGCCACTGCCTACTCCAAACAGCTCTCCCAACTTTTACGACACAACGCCACTACTTCTGACGTTCCCGATACACAGTGGCAGCATATTGCGCATTCCATGGCAACCGCCGCAACAACCGTGCTAGGATATAAAAAACGGCGCTCAGACGAATCCTGGAACGATGAAGACTGTCGCATAGCGTCTGAGAAACAGAATGCTGATTGTAGGGCAACGCTATAACCAATCGTAACTCGTGCTTTTAGGGAACGGCACAAGGAGACAGTAAAACAAGCCAGACATCTATTTAAGCGAAAAAAACGTCAGTTGAAGGATATAGCGTTGCAGGGATTGATGTGAGCCCCCAAAAAATTTTAACAAAAAGTAAAAGCACAAGGCTACGGCAATGGGCTCTCTTCCTGTAAGGACAAAAATGGAAATCTGGTTACAGATACGCAGAGTGTGCTGCATATATGGAGAGAACACTTATAGCAATTGCTGGTTCCAGAAGGCAGCGCACGTTAAGGTATCACCTCAATTGTTGACGACGGCTTAGATTGCCCACCTCCAGGTCAAGCCGACGTAAAAAGAACAATATCGCGGCTGAAAAATAATAAAGCAGCCGGTGCCGATGGACTTCCGGCAGTGCTCTTCAAGTCCGGAGGCGAGAAGCTGATAACGAGCACGCACCAGCTCCTACGCATGGTTTGACTTAACGAGTGCTTGCCCGATGATTGGAATCCAAGCGTATTATGTTCTATCCTAAAAAAGTGTGATTCAAGTGGGTGCTCCTACTACCGCGGGACCATATAAGGTCCTGTCGTGTGCGCTATATGAAAGAATAAAGCCAGTGTTATCAACAACTGACCAGATTTTCACACTTCGGCAAATCCTGGAAAAGACCGAAGAGAAACAGATCGATACGTACCATCTTTTCGTCGACTATAAAGCTGCCTTCGACAGCCCGATGCGGCAGAAATTACTCGAAGCAATGGCTGAGTTTGGTATTCCAGCGAAGCGGAATGACCCTAACCGACGCGAAGTCTTCAGTGTAGTTTGGCAAGGACCTTATGGAGCCATTCTGTACCAAACGAGGCCTAAAACAAGGTGACGGCGTATCGTGTGACCTCTTCAACATAGTGATGGAGATGATGATGAGGAAAGCTGCAGTAAACATGAGTGGCACTATATTCAACAAAAGCCACATGCTACTCGGGTACGCTGATGTCGTAGACATCATCGGTCGAAACTGTGGGACTTGACTGCAGCATTCTCAGGTATACAGAAGGAATCAGCGAAAATGGGCCTAACGGTGAACTAGGACAAAAGTTTCAACGAACAAAGAATCTACACGTTTGGGAAACTGCTTGAACATTGACAACTATAATTTCGAGGTGATAATTTTATCTACCTAGGCTCCGCCATCGACAAAACAAATAATGTCAGCCTAGAAATCCGGAGAAGAATCCTGCTTGCAAATAAATGCTACTACGGACTAAGCAAGCGATTCAATGACGAACAAAACTCCAGCTATACCAGATACTGGTTCTACTTGTCTTGAAAAGTCTTCGACAATGAACTCGATGGACGGCGCAGAAGAGGGCGACCAAAACTCCTATGGAAAAACCAGGTTACTGAGAATCTTACAGGACTTGGTGTGACTAACTGGAGAAGAAGCGCAGAAGATCGAAGAGCTTATAATATTTTTATTTTTATTTATTTTTTTTATTATTATCCAATAGGATTGGAAATAAATGCCAGCTTAGTGTAATATTTGTAGTATTCCTATCATTTGAATTTATGTTGAATATTTTTTTTTTATTTTATTTTGATATTTACTATAATTAAAATTACAATAAATCTTAGGAACTAAAGCACTAGCTGCAGGCTATCGGCTTTATTTGTATGTTCTCTTTAATATATTCTCTATTATCGATATACCAGCGGTCGTAGTTAGTTAACTTAAAAGTCCCACCATATAGACAAAGTCCCACCATATAGACACAGATATTTGTTCGAGTCATCATGTCAAACTGTTTTCTATTATATTTTGTTTTTAATTTAATTTTGTACCACCAACTGTCAATTAAACTAAATGACAATTTAGTTTACTATGTGACAGATACACTTGGAATCTGTCTGCTCCATAGCGCTTTATATTTTATTAATACGAAACCATGTGTTATTCCTCTTAGCTGTACTTTCATTCGCCTGATTTTTTTTTTTTTTTTTGTCGGTGGCTGCGTTGACAAACGTGGCAGACTTGCTGCTAAGGTTACAAACTATTAAAGTAAAAACAACCAAAATAGTAGTTACAAAAACATAAGATAATTTAACAAAGTTTTTGTATCCCGTGTTTTCTCATAGATTGTTTTTTTTTAGTATGGTTGCTACGTTGCCATCTTACACAGTAGCTTCGTTCTTCAATCTGTGTAGTTATGGGCTCGAATGCGCGACACAGCATGTACAGATAAAGTTTTCATTGTTCATATTGCTTTGGTAACATGTGTCAAGGGCAGTTTTAGTCTTTTGTAAAAGACAAATGAAACACTAAGACTTTCTCAGAAGCACATAATGAAAATTGTTCTTTAGTAGCTTTTATTCGCAAAACAAAGCTATACAAAACAATAATACAATTGAGGTCATTAGATTTTTCTCGATATTTCGGTAAAATGAAAACCTCTAACAAGGTCAACGCAACGTTAAATTTGTGTATTTCTTAAAGAGCAATGGGTAATTGTTGCGAATTTTTTGTTTCGTTTAAGTTTTTTTATGAATCTCTATATATAAAACTGAAATGGTCCACGTATGTAAACCCATCACTTGAGAACGGCTGGAGCGATTTGGCTGATTTTTTCTTCATTCGATTCCATATGTTCAGGAGATGGTTTGTAAATAAAAAAATCTACTCCATGTGGCGCTAGGTTGGATTTATATCGAAAATTTGATTGCATGTACCAATTCGCCAGAAATTTAGAATAGATATTCGTTTGATCATGAGAATACTTTTTTTGTACAAATGGACCCGATAGGTGGCGCTGGGGTGGGTTTATAATCAAAATTTGAACGAGTGGACCAATTTAACTAAAATTCAGAACGTATGTTTGTTTGATCATAAGAAACAATTGTATGTACAAATGGACCCGGTGGATGGCGGGTGTATTTATATCGAAAATTTTACATAAATTTAAAATGTATGTTTGTTTGATCATCAGAAAAAATTGTATGTGCCAATGGACCCGGTATGTGGCGTTTGGGTGAATTTTTAATCAAAATTGGAACGAATGGACCAATTTAAATGAAATTTAGTATGTATATTAGTGATCATGAGAACAAAGTTTTTGTATAAATGGACCCTGTAGGTGCCGCTAGGGTGGAATTATAACGAAAATTTTAACGAATTAAACAATTTGACTGAAATTTAGAATATTACTTACTTACTTACTTAAGTGGCCCATTACAACTTACGAACATGGTTCATAAGTTTGAGGCCTGAAGTACTAAAGAATTCCACACGCTTCGGTCTTGTGCGTGTGTTCTCCAGTTAGTCCTACCAGATGGTGGCACGTCGCCTACCACTTGGTCCTTCCAACGGAGTTTGGGTCTCCCTGCTCTGCGCCGTCCTTCAGGTTCGCCTTCAAACACCTTTCTCGCTGGAGCATTTACATCCATCCTGGCAACCTGACCCAGCCATCGTAGTCGTTGTATTCTGACTCTTTTAGCTACGTCGATGTCGTGGTAAAGCTCATACAGCTCATGGTTCATCCGATGGCGAAACTCGCCGTCGACACAGATAGGTCCATAAATTTTTCGGAGTACTTTTCTCTCGAATACTCCCAGGTTTTGTATGTCCGTTGTCGTAAGCACCCATGATTCGGCAGCATACAAAAGCACGGGTAAGATTAGCACCTGGTAAAGCTGTTTTTTAGTATTCCGAGATAAGGTGGTGTTACTAAAGTGCTGCCGAAGTCCGTAGAAACATCTATTGGCTAGCACTATTCTCCGTTTAATTTCTTGGCTGACATTATTTTTCTTGTTGACGGAAGATCCGAGGTAGGTTAACTCGTCTACTACCTCAAAACAATAATTGTCAACTTTCACGGTGCGTCCCCATCGAGAGGACTCTTTGTTCGTCGAAATCATTATTTTTGGTTTGTCCTCGTTGACCGCTAAACCCATTTTTGCTGACTCCTTTTCTAGTGATGAGAAAACTGCAGTAACATCCCGCAGATTTCGACCAATGATGTCTATATCATCGGCATAGGCTAGTGGCATGTGGCTCTTGTGGAATATGGTGCCAGACATGTTGACACCAGCCTTTCTCATCACCTTCTCCATAACTATATTAAATAGTGTACAGGACAGGCTATCGCCCTGCCTGAGACCTCTTTCCGTGTTAAATGGTTCAAACAGATCCTTACCAATCTTAACAGAGGATTTGGTGTTGTCTAAGGTACATTTGCAAAGTCGGATCAGCTTTGCAGGAATACCAAACTCAGACATGGTCTCATAAAGCCTATTCCTTATCGGAGAGTCGAAGGCAGCTTTGTAGTCGACAAAGAGGTGGTAGGTGTCGATCTGCTTTTCATGGGTTTTTTCCAGGATCTGTCGTAAGGTGAATATTTGATCCGTCGTAGATTTGCCAGGTCTAAAGCCGCACTGATATGGTCCAATTAGTTTTTCTACAATTGGCTTTAGACGTTCACACAATATGCTTGAAAGGACCTTGTACGCAATTGGTAATAGGCTTATTCCACGATAGTTCTTACATTCACTACGATCTCCTTTCTTGTATATGGGACATAACAGACTGAGACTCCAATCCCCGGGCATGCTCTCCTCTTGCCAGATGTTCTCCATGAGCTGATGCATGCTCCCAATCAGCTCCTCCCCGCCAGCCTTAAACAATTCAGCAGGGAGACCATCGGCTCCAGCAGCTTTGTTGTTTTTAAGGCGGGAGATGGCCATACGTATCTCGCTCTGGCTCGGAGGTGGACAGTTAATACCATCGTCATGGATTGGAGCAGGGTCTTCTGGATTGGTGTCAGTATCCAGCAAATTTCTAAAGTGGTCTCTCCATATCTTCAGAACGCTATCCGGGTCCGTCACTATTTGACCATCGCTGTCCTTGCAGGAGGGTAACCCTGTTCCACGCATTCTCGCTTTAACTCTCTTGCAGAATTTTCGGGCTTCCCCTCTACTTCGGAGCAACTAGGTACACTCATCCTGTCTCTTCTTCAGCTCCTTCTTTTTTCTTCTAAAAAGACGAGTTGCCTGTCGTCTCTTCTCCCTGTGCCGTTCACGAACAGCTCGCGTTGCCATTGGCTGCAGTTTTGCCCTGTATGCAGCATCCGTCTCTCTCGTGGCATTGCGACATTCATCATCGTACCAGGCATCTTCTTGAGACGGCTTTGAGTACCCAAGTACGCTTCTCGCAGTCCGTTCTATGGAGTCGGCTATATATTGCCACTGCGAGGTTATATTATCAGGGGTTGGAGCATTCCGCAACAGTTGAGTTAGGTGGTTGGAGTAGGCATCCGCTACCTCTGTGGTCCGCAGTTTACCGATGTCCAGCTTTCGTTGTGCCTGGTTACGTACGTTTTTCGCCATGCTTAGCCTAGTGCGTACCTTAACTGCGGTAAGGAAGTGATCAGAGTCAATGGAAATTTAGAATATATATTTGTTTTATTATGAGAATTTTTTTATGTATAAATGGACCGACCCGCAGTTGATTTGGCTTGAGTGAAATTATTTCGAAAATTTATATCGATTGTCCAATTATACTCAAACTTAAAAGGTAAGCATTCTTGGACATGAGAATATTTTGAATGTATGTTTGGAACCAGTTGCCGGTGTTTAGCTTATGATACACTTAATTTTTGGAAAGTCATTAAGTCACTTTTTTAACATCAAAATTATTGAGAACTCAATATATAAAAGTAGAAGTACATTTTGATGTCACCACTAATTGCGAAAACGATTGAACCGATTGGTACCATAATTTCAGTGAAAGTTGGGGATGAGCTGTAGAAGGTAACCCAGGCCGCAAAACTGGTTAATGTAGAATGGCGAACATTTATATTGGCGCACTTCCTATAGTATCAGAGAGATTCACAAATTGATTTTTCACATTTCGAACTTTTAGGGGACAAACATGTAAAATGGGAAAAACTGCTGCTATTACCCAGACCAAACGGTTAATAGGGTTGTTGAGCCAAATGAAGGGATTTTTGAAAATGCGTACTCCTTGGGATAAAAAGGGGCAAAGCGCTATCATGGCTCAGACCAAACACCTAATGGTACAATCACCTTTCAAATGTGGTTTTAGAATACATATATGGATATCAATAAGTAAGTTTTCATCAAATCATGTACGACATTGCTGATCCATTTTAGCAATTCTTACAATAATAATAATCTTTTAGATATATGAAGTACAAAATTTGTCCAGGAAAACCTCGCCTTTTAACTTTGACTCAAAATCTTTTACAATAATTTTGAGGCAGGACGAAGTTTGCCGGGCCAGCTAGTTATGAATAAATATTATGTGTCGTGTCTATGCATCTATGTAATTTTTTTAAACATGTGTTTATGGTATCAGACATATCCTTTTTAACAATGACCACAATCAATTTTGATGCAATACGACGTATGATTAATATATAATAGCAACTTGTATGCATTAATCATACGCTCAAGGCGCATAATTGGTAAAATGTTCTACAGTAAACACCAGACAGACATCCAAGTGATTGGAGGCAGCTACTTTGAGTACTGCGATTTTCAAAGTATTACAAAAAAAATTTCATTAAAAGTAAAATCTCAATAGTAACCCATTCCTACTCAATGGCTTAAAATTCACATTATGGATTCAAAAGTTATTGGCTAATTACAACAGAAGAGTATTTAACTATACAACTAACAAAAACACTTTAAATATATCAAAACTTTTTGTGTCTAATAACTTGCTCATATATTTTTTGCACAAATTCAATGACAATATTTACTCATTTAGCAAATATTTGCATCTTAAATTAAAACACATGATTATAAATTCTTTTTAATTTAATTTTTTTACAATTTCATGAATTACCATTTACTTTAATTTCGTTTATAATTTCGTTTATAATAGTAACATTATTAACTTCAACTATTTGCAAATACTTATCTTTTATATTTGACCCTGTAAACTATGTTAAATTTACACCTCCACGGTGTTTGCAAAACTTTTCCACCCAAACTTATAACAAAATTGCTATTTTGTTATAAACACGAAAACATTTTCTCATTTTCACCCCTATTGCAGAATATTCATCAATTAAATTTTGTAAACGTTTATCGCCAACGCCAACAAGCAGTGCAATTATTGAGTCCATAATTTATTTTAACTTTTGCTTTTTTCTTTCCCAACTTGTTTCCTATAACGTTTTCTATATAATGACAAAGTAAAGTAAATAAATACATATCTATATACTTGTACAGTAGCCGGCTATATAATTAGAAAGGTTAAGAGAGCTTTACAATGCATTAGCTTTGACTGTGACAAGGATTACTGTTAAGAAAATTATGAAAATTTAAAAAAAACTTTAAAAGGACATTATACAAAGCCATTTTCTAACAATTCTGTCATGCGATCTCTGCAGCATCATAATAGCATTGATCATACGGGAGGCTGCAGTAAACACGACTGGTACCATCTTTAATAAATGTAACAAGCTGCTGGAGTATGTCGATGATGCAGATAACATTGGCCGTGGACTGCACGATAAATGAGTCTTGTGATAAATGAGAACAAAACCAAGTTAATTGTTTCAACGAACAAAGAGTCTTCTCGTTTACGACGCTGAGTGAAAATTAACTTTGAAGTGATAGATGATTTTATCTACTTTGACTCTGCCATAAACAAAAAAAACAAGTAGGCAAGTTTCAGTCGACTTACACTCCCATGAATTCGCGTTGTTGTGAATTAACCCGCTTTCTATTTTATATTTACAACAAACGGCACCTACTTGTTTATCGACGAATTCGAACGTCACTGTTTGAGAAGCTTGCCGATTGACTCGTCAGTTATACTGCGAAGTTGCTGTCGACGACATCAAGGGGGCCGGCAATGAAAGAAAAATGTGTGCAAGCCAGCCCGTTCGGTCTATTTCAACGCGATTGACTACGTCGATATCGTTGTATAGCTCGTAGTTCATTCGACGACGATTGTCGCCGTTAACGATGAGGATCAGAGTCTGGTAGAGTTGGATCTTTGTTTTTCGAGATAGCGCTTTCTCATTAAATCGCTTGCTTAGCGCATAGTAGCAGCGGTTTGCGATCAGTACTCGTCTTTTGATTTCCAGGCTGGCATTATTGTTTTTGTTTATGGCAGAGCCAAAGTAGACAAAATCATCACTACGATGTTAAAGAGATCGCAAGACAGACTATCGCCTTGTATAAAGCCTCGCTTGGTAGATAATGGTTTTGTCAGATTTTTGCCAATTTTCAATGAAGACTTCGTGTCAGTAGCATGCCGAAAATCGTATCAGCCTTAGCATCTAACAATTTCTGTCGTATCGGACTGTCGAATGCAGCTTTGTAGTCGATGAACAGATAGTAGGTGTCGATCTGCATTTCTTAGGTCTTCTTCAGGATTTGTCGTAGTGTGAATATCTGGTCGGTCGTGGATTTTCCCGGTATTAAAGCCACACTGATAAGGTCCAATTAGGTTAGCCAGAACAAGCTTTATTTTTTCACATAACACATTTGACAGGACCTTGTATGCGATGAGTAAAAGGCTAATCCCGCCTTTCTTAAGCACTGGACACGGAACACTCAGATTCCAATCATCGGACATGCATCGAGTTTATGAGCTGGTGCATGTTGTCAGAGCGTGGTTTTTCGTGTGCATCCCAGTCCCGTCTATCTCATTTCCTGTATGGCGGTCATGTCAGCCTTGTATTTGTCGTGGACATACGCCAGTTGGATAGAGTCACCATCTCTGTGTAGAGTTCGGACATTCCAGGTGCATATCCTTAAATCATGGTTCATAAATCATGGTTTGCAGGGGTTCTTGTTATTTCTTTTCTTCGTGTTTTCATAATTATTGTTTTGTTTAAGGAGAGTGGCATAGTGGTTAGAACACGCGACTACGATGCGGGAGATCACAGGTTCAACTCCTGGCTCCAGTCATCTTAAAAAGAAAAATTTTCTCTCATTGTCGGCTCCAATCGAATGTTGTCGACAGCAACTTCTCAGTATTAGTGTCGAGTCAATTGGCATGTCTAGTAAGAGCTTCTCAAACAGTGACGTTCGCATTCGTCGATAAACAAGCAGGTGCCGTTAGTTATGAATCTAAAAATAGAAAGCGTGTTAACAACGCGAGAAGCTATCCCATACTTCATTCATGGGGTGTAAAGGAAAATTAAGTTTAAGTTAAGGAGAGTGGCTTATAAGGCCACCGCGCCCGATACTAGTTTCTTGGGGTTGCCAAAGCCACTAAGAGAGCCTCTGTGTTGAGCTTCAGTAACTTCTGTTACCTTAATTCCTAAAACGCATTGGTGGTAGCATGCCGTTAACGTTACTCAACATTTCGCCTTCTCACATTTGCTATCTCTGAACGGATATTCAGTGGCATTGCTCGAGAAATACGTGATCTCTCTGACGTTGTGAGCTGCTTGGGAACCTTCAAAGAGAGCTTCTGGTTATTCCCAAATAAATAACAATCAGAAAAACTCAAAATAGAAAATTCTCCATTGTAATGTACTTTGATTAAAACCAAGAGTACATTAATTGTACTAACTAGTACTTAAATTGTACCAAAGGGTGCAATTATTGTACCAACAAGTTCTTTTATTGCACATATGATACTTTTATTGCATCATAAAGGACCAATATTTTACCACAAAGTACCTTTTCTGCACCAAAAAGTATTTTTATTACTTGTTGGTACAATAAAGTATATTTTAGTGCGTACTTTCCTCTATCAGCAAGTTATTTTATTGCACCGAACGGTACTTTTGTTGTATCAACAAATACTTCTATGGTACCACAAGGTACTTTCTATGTCCCGAACAGCATTTTTGCGGGGCAAACAAATTCTTCTACTTCACCTACAAGTATTTTTATTGTACCAAAAAATATTTTTGTATTACCAAAAATTGCTTTATTGTATCAAAGAGTACTATTTATCTATATATATAAAAGGCTTGGGTGACTGACTGATCACTCCCCAGCCCAAACGGCTAAAGTTAGAACCGTGAAATTTAGAATGTAGGTTTATTTTATGACGTAGGCGCGCACTAAGAAGGGATTTTTGGAAATTCGGACTGAAAGGGGGTAAAATGGGCGTGGCACCTCCCCATACAACTGGAATTTTAAAATGACTGTAACTTTTGAACCATTATAGGCACGAAGTCGAGATTTGGTACTTATATCGGTCGTATAAGAACAAATATTTTGTTTGTGGAAAGTGGGCGGTGCCACACCCCTTTTTTAAAAATAGTAATATTGGCTAAATAAATGGACCGATAGCAATTGAATTTTCTATGTGTGATACTGTCCATAGGGCCTCTATCATGAGCTACATGAAAACATTATTAGACAAAGGGGCGTGGCACCGCCCACACAAACCAAAATTTCAATCGGTCTTATCTCAAGAGCCAATAGAGGTATGCAGATGAGATTTGCTACATATGTTACTGATATAAAGAGGGTTATGTCTCGCTGGAAAATGGGCAGTGCCACGCCCCCTTTAAAAAAATCGTTATCTGAGCGAAATAAATAAACCGATTGCAATGAAATTTTCACTGTGTAGTACTATCTCTAGGGTCTCTATCATAGGCTACATAAAAACATACTGAGACAAAGGGGCGTGGCACCGCCCACGCAAACCAAAATTTCAATCGGTCATATTTCGCGAGCCATTAAAGGTATGAAGATGAGATTTTCTACATATGTAAGGGGTAAATGAAGGAAATGGGCAGTGCCACGCCCCTTTTGAAGCAATGGTTACGTCGGTCATATTAATAGAACGATTGTAATAACATTATCATAATCAATATATTTAAATTGTCTACTGTCTGTAGATAGGATGATTAAATTTGGGATGGTTGTTTCTCTTTTGAAGTAAACGTCAGCTAAGATCGGATTTTTGGAAACTGGTACTTTTATGGGTTAAAAATTACCAACAAGGGATAAAAGTTGTACCGTCTCCTAAACCAATCGGTTAATGGTATATTCGCGAAAATTGATATGGAAATGCTTACGATCAAATTGGATTAAAGTATTTTTTTATATCCGATGTTTCTGGGTAAAAAAAAAACGAAAAAGGGAAACAAATGTTACTATCGTCCAAACTAAACGGTTAATGATGTAATCGTGATAAGTTATATAGGCTTGCCCCTTATGGTATTAGAACGAACCAAGGAGGGTTTTCGAAATTCAGGGGGTATAAAGGACTGAAAAGGGATAAAACTGGTAATAAACGGCTAAAGGTATAGTCTCAAAAATTGTACGATGTGAAGTAATTTTAAAATTCGTTCATAAGTTGAAAAAGAGATGAAACTGATGATATCACCCAGATTAAATACCTAAAAGTAGAGTTACAAAAATGTATATAGAATTGCCCCCTATAGAATTAGAGAACTGTCAAATGCGGTTTTTCAAAATTCCATTTTAGTTGTGCGATACGAATATATCTTTTAAAATTCGTACTTTTAGGGATAAAATGGACTAAAGCGATACAATCGCTCAGACCAATGGGATGAAGCTACAATCACATAAATGGGGTATTCGTTCATGATATGAAGCGTTGGCATTTTACCTGTAGTGCTAAAAGTCATAAGAAGGTTCATTGTAAGTACGGGTGAAGCAACGCGAGCCGGGAAAGCTAGTAATATATAAATAGTACTTTCATGTTCCAAAAAGTGTTTTATTGTACCAAAAAGTACTATTATTGTGCCAAAAAGTAATTTTAGTGTAATAAAAAATTATTTTGTTGTATTAAAAAGTACTTTTATTGTACCAAAAAGTATTTATATATGCAAAAAGTATTTTATTGTCCTAAAAATTACTTTTAGTGTACAAATAAGTGCTTTTGTTGTATTAAAATGTACATTTATACTAACAGAAGGCGCTTTAATTGTACAGAAAAGTAATTTTTTTATCAAAAGGTACTTTAAATGTTCCTTTAAGTACTTTCCTTGTACCAAAAAGTAATTTTATTGATATCATAAATAAATGTAAACCTCTACTTGAAAACCTTAAAAATTTTTTAATTTAATTTGCTATTATTTAAGAAATGCGGAAATAGTATATTCCGAATTTCTCTTTATAACGATTTTTTTCAAAAGCACTACATTTTCCTAATTTTTTCACACACTTTTACCTCTATATAACGAATTATTCTAAAACGTAGTTTTCTCTGTAACGAAGCTTATTTTATGTACCAAAAAACCTCTATATAGCGAATTCAGCTCTATAGTCGCAAAATTCCAATGAATTTGTGTACACACAAAGAACAGAATGACCCGAATAAAATTTTTTCCTTCCTCAGTAGATGTGAAGATATTTGTGAAGGGAAATTTCTTTCATACTATATAAGTTTCAATGCTTATATAAATTTGTATGCATCGAAATAGCATCTTAGTGAAATAAATAGCTAGACTTTACATATACAACTAAATAATCAGTAATTTTTTCTTTGTCGTAGAAATCGGCCCAGTGACTACGTTATACAGAAGTTTGACTGTAAGTTCGTCACACCCTCAATAGTTGCTGACAAATTATGATCGGTTTTAGTAACGCATATCAACTAAAAATAATTAAAATATCATCAAAATGTGTTGGAATAGCTATTTGTGTGCTTGTTTAACTACTTTTGGGTTATCTCTTTTTTTTCGTGGATATAATGAACTTTACAAATCTCATTTATAAACCATATTGATTATAAGTCATCGACCCACTGCTGTATAAGTCATTGACATCCCTATATACACACAACATTGAAGTGAAAAATCTTAAGGATACATGAAGAGCGGTACAAAAGTAAGAGTTGATAATAATTCTTAAGTGCAATTACTTGTAAGTTCTTGTTAGAGCAGCCACTCATAGAATCATTACAAGTATTTTGTAACTCTGACAGCAGCAGCAGCAGCAGAGCATCATCATCATCAGAGGCAGCAGCAGCAACAGCGACAACAGTGAAAACATCTCGATATCGACACATCAAGCAGCAATAAACTCACCTCTAGGGGGCTACTTTTGGAACTGGTATAAAGGGCACAGCATGGATGTGCATTGTGGATGATGTGAAAGAAGTTAGTATATATATATATATATATATATATATATAAGGACGTTTACATGTGTGTGCATTTGATTTACCGTACTCTGTTGTATATATGAATGTGTCTAAACAATAAATCGTGTTTACTCTAGTGATGTGCAATACAATGCAGAAATACCACATGTATTGTATATATGCAGGTGCATTCAATTTTAATACTTAACTAACTATAACAAAAGCAAATACGAAGGGTTCGTAGAAAAGTTTCTTGAGAAGTGGAGTATCGAAAAGATTATTGCAAATGTTCCCTCTTTTATTTTATGATACTAAATGACTAATAAAAAAAATACTAATTAATAATAATAAATGAAATTCACAAATATTTTATTTAAGTAATACGATGGGTTCTTATAGTGTTACTAAAAAAATTAATTAAGTTGAGTCGAAGAAAATGCTATGAATTATTTTAAATTTAAGAATATTGGAAGCATTACCTCAAAACAAATAGATCATTGCCTGAAATCAAACTCATTTGTTAGTTTTTCGCAATCATCTATATATATATATGTATATATAAAATTGTTACATTACAGACTGACTGTTAAGCATAGAATTTAGATGGTTGTGTTCTTTATAGAATTGATAAACTTATAGAACCGACTTTTCAAAATTCGTTCTTTTGGGGGTAAAAAAAGCATGTAAAAAAGTGTAACCTATCATAAGTATCATTATAGGTTACACGGTTGAGAAATAGGAAGAGATTGAATGATTTGAAACTTATAATTTTAAAAGTTTAATAGAGACAAAAGTGATATCATCGTCTAGAAAAATGTTTTTACTTTATGGAACACGAGCTGACCCTTCAGACTTTGTCCTGTCTGCAAAGTTTTTGATAAATATGTTGAGTACTGTTATATTTTACTAACGATTGGTCCATTACATTGGTCATACTTTTCGCTAGGCAAATATCACTGTGATAGTTTTTGACAAAAATTTTCGAAGACAAGGCCGGACTCGACAGTTTTACCATAATTCGAACATGAGGAATCGAACTGCATCATTAGGTTTTTGAGTTACAATGACGGTTTCATACAAAATTGTTTTTAATGTTTTTGTTTTTTACTTTGGGTTGTATTTTAAGGGGTTAAATAGATTTGGGACAGGCTATGGTTGGATTGTCTGATAAGCTTGACTTATTTAAAGCAACTTTGTCGAAGTCGACATATCCGAAACCCCAAATATTGCCTGAAAAATTGATTTAAGCCCCTGAGAAAAAAAAAAGTTTTAATTTTTTTAAGATATCATGAGAACATTATAAAAATTTTTTGTTGAAAATTTTTATCAAGGGTATGGGTTTATGAGCTCAAATCGAGTTTCGTAGACTATATTTGGGTTTTCTAATATGCCGTCTTCGAAAACCGTGTCTGAAAACCGTCGACTCCAGTCTTGTCACAGTGTATTTAATTGTAGTTTTTTTCCACAACCATTCGTTTGATTAGAATGCTGGCTTGTCTGATTTAGTGCCTCGCCTATTTCTTCCACTCCCAACTTAGATATTCATTAATGCCTTATTAGCTGAAGTCTACTTCATTAGGGGAACCCCCCACACTAAATTGCATAATCCTTACGTTTAATTGGTTTTATTAAATGCCAAGCACCTGATTCTACCGCTTTTAGATAAATATTCACAACAAATTTGATTTTTTGTTTGGTCCCCAATTAAAATTTCCAGAAATGCCTTCGTATCGCACTACTACTCTATAAAATAAACATGCAATCCAATATTAGCGTTTCTGTCTTTATCCATATGGTTGTGCTTCTAGAAATACGAATATTGAAAAATCCCTTCAAATCGCACAACAACTCAATATAATAAAAATAACATCTTATTTTCGTGATTCTATGTTGTGCAGATTTTTCTAAGTGATTGTACTAGTTTTATCTCTTTTCGGCCTTTTATTTCCTAAATGTTCGGGTTCAAGTTATATCGGTAAAAAAAGAAGTTAAACGTGTCCCGGCGTTTCGCTGGGTCACGTATAGGAATCGAGGTATATCGATTTGAAGTTAGTTACTGTCATATAGGGGAAATTGCCACATTTGCTGGTCTTTTTTTTTTACATAACTCGAGAACCACTAGTCCGATTTTGCTCAAACAATTTTAAAAAAATTAAAAATTACAATTCCTTTAATCTGTTCATATAACGTTTTTCTATATAAGCAACAGTTTCCTTTTTCCATTCATCAAATGATTTTGAGCTGGGTTTATTTTGTAACAGTTACAATAAAACTGTTGTACCCAGTGGCGTATGATTTAAGTGGAATATTACTTATGATATTCATACGCCACCATATAACAATATAACAATGTTGAACATCACATTGCGTTATTCGGACATTAAAATAGTTAAAATCCATGAAACAGACACAAAAAGTTACAATTTGCCCCAAATGATACTTACTAACTTCAAATCGATATATCTCGATTCTTTGATCTGACCTAGCGAAACGCCACGACACGTATAACTTTTTTTGACCGATATGACTTTTCCCGGTAAGCAGAACCCCCGCCGGTTTCAGCTGTGGTAGTGTGTTATCAATGGAAAATATCAAATCAATATTTTGTAAAATGAATTTCCGCTTAACATATGAATATTATATATAAGACACATTGATACAGTGATATAAGAGTTAACCCCATCCATTTTCCGTCAATTAATTCTCAACTCAGCCCCTCGCACTTTTGCACTATGTGGAATATTTTGCATTGAATACATCGCATCCCCCTTTTATGACTGGCAATCAATGACGTTTTGATGTTTTGCTGCTCTTTAGGTGGGGATGCAATACATTGATGGATGTAGTTATATGTGTGTAGCACCAATAGCAATAACTATTATTTAACGAAATTGCAAATATTTATTTTACAACAGCTACGTTTTAGTACTAAAAGAGAATATATGAGATAAGCTAAAAAAAAATAGAGACAAGCATAGACGAAATGGTGTTTTTAGGGACATGTATAGTTGGTTGGTGTTAGAGTTATGGGATAAGGATGCAGATGAAGTTTCTATATTAAACACAAAAAGGATGAAAATGTTTATCAGTATAACGTATTACATGTAAAAATGCAAAATGCCTTTTAATCTAAAAGAAAGGGGAAAATAAAATTAGAAGCCTAAAGTTTAATAAATAAAAAAATATTTTCCTAGGCCGCTAAATTAATGAATTATGTATTATTAAAAAAAATATGTAAATGGTATGGACATATTAACTTTTGCATTATGCTGTAGAAATATAAAAATTAAAATTTGTTTATAATACAAGTAACAACATCTGCTAGTGCTCATATTTTGTAATTTAATATTTAATATCTTGCTTCGAACCTTTTAACAAAAGTCATTTCCTGCCATTATGATAATCCTCTCAACGATAATGAACATTATTAGTATTCTGTAAAACATAATAAAACCTATTATCTTTTTGGGTGTAAACCTTTTTTCCCTAAGTTAAATCTTGACTATTATCTCTTTATTTCTTTCTCGTGTTAAAGTAAAGTACTCCTGCTAGTTATCACTACTTCTCGCCCCACAAACATTAAATAATGTCCGATGAAAATGGACATAATAATCAGGAGGCAGACGCTGTTTTGACATTAATAATATTACGAAATGTTTGCGACGTGACCATTCACAGCAATCGCACTCATACTATTGATTCGCTGACTTTGTTGCTATTTCCGCATTACGCGACGAACTGAACAGATGACGTCAGGAGCCGGACATAAATGGCGACAATAAGCAAAATAGAAATCAGTGCTGAAGAGATCTGAATGCTATATACATTCTACGTTGGTGTAGTAAGACATGTTTCTATGTCAGCTGTGACGTTCGCTCAATGACAGTTTTTTCTATGAAAAAGCATTAATATTTAATGGACGCTCGAAATAAACATTTAATGCTTGTTATTATTAATACCAATTGTAAATCGAATTTATGAACGTGTCAGGTTGAGGGCTGGCAATAATGAGATTGTGGTAGGGTACTTAGGTTTTGTTGTCAAGCGCCAACATTTGGAAACAATTTTAATAATAAAAAAAAGTACGCTTCCGGTCTTGGTGTACAGTGGGTGAGCACACAAACGAGAAGAAAAGTCCCCAAGGTGGTTAGAAGCAAGAGAAACATAGGCAAAGGAAATTTGGCAGATTTAGAGACAATCGAATATTATATTATATTAGGAACGGTGTACGTATGATTAATATGAAATCCGCATAAAATTATTTTTACTCATACGTCGCACACTTTTTTTTTGTGATTTCATTTGATAACATTTCTCAAACTTGATTTTTTACCTGGATAACACTGTTATACAAAAAAAATATTTTTCATTTTTCTGGGTGCCTGAATTGTGGTTCTTATGGTTATTAATTTCATGATTTCAAATAAGTTTTCAGATTTTTTTCATCAGGTACAGTTTTATAGTTATTTAAACTTAAATTTTTTCAGTATTCTTCATGTTGCATTAAAATACATTTTGCATAAATGTAATGAAAATGTTATTTGATCCAATATAATCTTTTCTAAATACAATAATCGATACTAATAGAGCTTAAAAAATAAAAAATGAGAAGAACAAGTACGTATTTTTTATTAGTTAAGAAAGTTTTATATTTATTTTATGCTGAATATCCTTGCAGTGTCCTAAAATGCTCCAGTGCAGTCAGCGAATATTTTTCTAGGTATCTGAATTGTGATTTTATGATTATAAATATCATGATTTCAAATATGTTTTCAGAGTTTTTTCATCACGCAACGTTTTTTAGGTATTTGGATTTACATTTTTTGAGCTTTCTTTATTTTGCATTAAAATATATTTTGCATAAATGTAACGAAAACTTCATTTGATCGAACCGAATCTTTTCTAAATACAATAACCGATACTAGTAGAGCTTACTTACTTACTTACTTAATTTCCCTTTGCACCCCATGAATGAGGTATGGGATAGCTTCTCGCATTGTTGTGAATTAACACGCTTTCAATTTTTAGATTCACAACTAACGGCACCTACTTTTTCATCGACGAATGCGAACGTCACTGTTTGAGAAGCTCTTACTAGACACGACGATTGAATCGACGCTTAATACTGCGAAGTTGCTGTCGACAATGAAAGAAAATTTTTCTTTCTTTTTTTTTTTTAAGATGACTGGAGCCAGGTTTGAACCTGCGATCTCCCGCATGGTAGTCGCGTGTTCTAACTACTATGCCACGGCCGGTAGAGCTTAAAACATGAAAAATAAGAAGAACAAAAATGTATTTTCTATTAGTTAACAAAGTATTTTTTTTTTTTAATTTATGCTGAATATCCTTGGAGTCTCCTAAAATGTTCCAGGGGCAGTCAGCGAATATAGTAGGCATATATTTTCCTTTGTAACGCTTTTTTAGAGTTAGAATGTCTTTGTGGAACCTTTCACCATATTCATCGGAGACGTCGCTGCAGCATTTATAAAAGAAATCCAAATAAGAGAGCAAAAATTCACTTTCAAGGACATGTTAGAGAGGACAGAGTGATTTTAAAATAGAATAGGGCGATAATTGGAGCCAAAAAGGCATGTTGCTGATGTTGCCACCTGTTTCTACTAAATTTTTTAAACAATCGCCTCCATACAAATTTTTAATGGAAAACAAAACTTATTTGCAAATAGCCAAAAAACTATGCCTGATAGCAAAATTCTGATTGCGTATTTGAATTTCCCATGTCAAAAACTCTTAGAAACACATAATGAAACACAAGGAAAAAACCCCCTTGTCGAATAGTGTAATTTAATAAAAATTAGGAAAAAATATAAAAGATCATTAACAAAGTTTGACCAGAGAACGCTTAATCCTTTGGGGGTTTTACTAACCTAGTACCCTCACTCTAACTTGGAATTAGAATCTAATAAAAATTTTTGATCAGTTCTTCTATAAAATACTACCTTCCCTCTAGCGTACATAGTTTAAAAAGTCAATTCAATTTGAATTTCAGCGCCACCACAGCCAAAAACTATGATCAGCATAGACATAAACCAGTCCAAGACATGAACCATGTCAAAAATTATTTTCAATATTTTCGCCAGATGACGCTCAATGATCATCGACTGAAATCCATTGTAAAATAAAAACAAACGAAATTCATCCAAGTTATGTCAATATAGTTTCAGAGTTGCCAAGAGCCAGAAAACAAAGTGCTAATAATAGTAAGAAACACAGTGCGACAAATGGGGTAGGAGCACAGAGCAAAATATGTAATAGATAGAGACACCAACTCGCTCGCGAAAATTAGGTTCCATAGGCTTAGCAAATTGTAGGGGAAATGTTTGAAAGAAGGAACAATTCGGATCGTATGTTGCGCGTGAGAGAAAGAGATTTTTTTTTGTTTAGCTGGGTGCACAAATCGCGAAAACTTAACATATTTCACATTATAACATCAACTTTAATTTGTATTTTTGTTAAATTTTTATGAAAATAAGTGACATATTCCCACTTCAAACATCGAACATGTTAGAATTTGCTCCAGCCTCTTCATCAAACTGACGTCTAATTTCAGTCGAGAGAGAGAGAGTTGCTAGGACACTGGGTAGGAGTCAATGATCGGAGTGGATTCTGCTTTCCGGGACAAGTAATATCGGTCAAAAAAATGTCCGGATACCGCAAAGTAATGTTCAGCAAAGTTGTTAAGCTAAACGCCGGCTACAATATAGTCGGAAAGCGGTATTTTTTATTTTCCTTGAGGGTGACTCAGATAAATCAGTTTTACATCAAATTTTCGGAAGTTTCAGAGGTTTTTGGGGTAATATCATAATAACATGACGTGATTGGTATAAACAGACTTCCGGTTCGGTTTCAGCGACCCCAGAAACAATTCGTGGTCATAGTCAGCCTCGAACTCTGAGCTCGATATCATACTTTATGATTTTGGAGTCGCTCAAGTAAGTAAGTAAGTAAGTAAGTAATGGCTTTGGGTGGTCGATTTAATTTTCTACCCTAATTTTTGCCTGTTTCTCTATATCTGCCTGCACATCTATTTTTATCCCTAACAACATTTTATTACACAAATAAGAGAACCTAATTTATTAAGTTTTGTTAATATTATTCTTTTCTAATTTTAATTTTACAGGTTGGACCAAAAGTCCGTTTACATTTAATACGGTAGCAGCGTTGTGCAGCAATGGCGAAATGAATACAGTGACATGACTTTATTCAGTAGAGTACAATGTCCGTTTTGCGTACGCGAGTACTATTTAAACAACGATTATTCGATATAAGGGCAACGAATATTTTGCTTTTAATACATGATAAAACACAGAAATGAAGTTCCCTTGATTCAATTGATTGGAAATGGGATGCAGAAGCTTGATGACATACGTTCAACTATAAATCAACCACGCTCCGGCCGACCTAGAACAATAACAAAAATCCCGAAAAAGTAGAGCGTGTTGAAGCGTCCAACCATGATCAAACTAGACTCTCTGGTCTAGCGTCTTAAAAGTGCCTAGATCATCTTTAAACTGCTTTCTTTACAAAGTTTTACATTTGTGTTTATACAAAATTAAAATGGTACAGCAATTAAACTTTATAAAATTCCCTAATTTCGAAAATTAAAAAAAATCAATATATATATATATATAGATATAGTCATAGAAAAATATCACGTGACAAAAGCCGCGTGCTAAATCATGAAAAAAAATCTGTGTCTATTTAACATTATGATAACTACCAATGGAAAGCCACATCTCTCTATTACAGTTTAAAAAATTGTGATCCAATATGCTGAATTTAGCATATTTTTTCCCTAAGCGGAGTGCCACTAAAATTCAATTGGAAAATATAAACAAGCTTATCAAATTCAAAGATTTCGTTATTAATTTTTCACTTTAAATGCTTATTTTTTTCTTTTGGAAAACAAAATTTCCCTTGAGCACACTGTTCGCACACAATATGTTCAAAAAATATGGCTACAATTAAGTTTAGTTACACATCCCCCAAATTTTGCGCGTAGACATAAGTCATGTGAAAATAGTAATACAAACTCATATTCCACATATGCTGTATATGTAATTGGCATATTAACGGTTATGATACGGTTCTACTTGATTTTAGTACACTGCCACATGCAAAAATTCAAGCTCATTATAATTGTTGAATTAAATATGAAACAACAATAAAGTATCTGTTCTAGTACCAACAATAGGCTTTTTATTAATATGACTATTTGTATGTTACAGATAAATACTTAATACGGCATTAAACTAGTTTTAAGACAATTTTGACCTTTGTGTTGCATACTCTCAAACAATGGATGCGAAATTTTGATAAGGATGTTGGCCATACTGTCAAAAATGAATATAAGATGGAGCTCGATGTTTTACATTGCAATTATTATCTTAATTTAAAGAATTTTTAAAAAATTTTATATAAGGAACGGAAAAATAGGGCAATATGATAATGAATTCTGGTAAATGAAACATCTTACTGTTTTTATGTTTCTCTAGTATCAACTATAAATTGTGCAACTTTTTACATACCTTTTAATAAAAAAAAAACCGTTTTATTGGCAAATCGTCGCTGCGCCGATCAAAACAGTTATGTGTTTTTTAATCACTTTTCAATAGATATAAAAAGCCTTGTTTATTTTCTCATATATTCTCCACATCTTTGATGTTAATATCTTCAAAACCAATCAAGATATCGCGAAAAGGATTTAAAGATCGATGGACGACCACAGAACTTTCAAAAAACGCACTCAAAAAAAATCGAAAAATTACACATAACTGATTTGGCGACCAAATGCTTATGGTAAAAAGCCCAAGCCTGAGCAAATTCTGTCAATTTTCAAAACCAATTTCAATATATTCGTCATATGAAATAAGTACTACAAAGTCATATTCCACATATGCTGTACATAAACTCTGAATAAGGGAAGTGTAATTGTCCATATTAATGGTTATTTTAGGATAAGATAGATTTTAGCATGCTGCCACACGCCAAAGTTCAAGAACATAATAAATCCAATCTAGAACTTTTTTTTTGTTGAAATTAGAAATATTTGTAATAACTACTGGAAAAAGCCTAAAACATTACAATTCAAATAAAATTCTATGCAATTCGGCAGTGTTTTAAAATAAAAGTTTTTTACACTATTTCAACTTGACTTCGTATTTTGTATTCACTATTTCTACAATACTAACAACATCAGGAGCTTTACCCAAAATTTCTTTAAGTTACAACTATTAAAATTAAGACCCACATCAGTAGAACCTCTTTCAAATTTCTTTATTGCAAGAAATCCATTGGTATTTTTAATTTATTAGGCTTTTCTTATTTCGCTTGTCCCATTTCGATATTTCAATAAAAGAGAGGAAAATAATTTCCATAGAAAATTTCGTGTTTTACTTGACAGTATTTTTTTTTAAATATTTACCGTATTTAAGACAATTGCTGTAAATAAGTAGCAAAAAAAAACATATTTGTGGTTTTATATGATAACATAGCAATTGATTATATTGATAATGGCAAATTATTTATTATTTCTATTTAAAGAGTTGGCAACTCTGCTGTTAATCTAATCTAATGTATATCCATCTCTTTTTCAGACACGATGTGTGCGATCATATGTTTGCTAGTAAGAGCGACATCTGGTGTGGAGTAGACCATAAATACTTAAAGGGTGGTGATAATATAAGACGAATTATACACCAATGACGCGGACACCGTTTGTAGATGGCGCTCCTGACGAAACAAAAAAAATTATGTGAATATAACATAACGGCTTCGAAAATTAAGTTTCGTAGTAACCTATACCTAATGTTAAGGTATTGACCTTAAACTAATGGCGCATTTAGGTCAATTGTCACGACTTTAGGTATTCTAAGCTATTCAATTTAAATATCTGCAAAATCCTTGAATCAGATTGAATTTTAAAGAAAATTGTGAGAAGACTCAAATAAATATGATCTCTTTTTAGAATGTTGAAAATTTATAAATAGAAATGTGTACCACACTGTGAACAATTCTGAGAGCCTGGTATTTAAAAAATAAAAAAAATAATTTATAGCTTTTGAAACAAGCAACAAATTAAAAATTTTTTTTTTTAGAAAAAATGTATAGATTAACCAAAAATTGCCAAAATTTGGATTTTTTTTATAAAAATTTTCTTTTGTTTTAAATAGCATAGACTGCTAAAATAGGATCAATTGAGTGTTATAACGTAGTTAATTTTTCGATTTTGTGAAGAAATTAACACAAAATAAATGATAAAAAAACTGGTCGAATTTTCGCTTTATTGAATTTATACCAAAACTGGTGTGCCACGATAGGCAAAAGTAATATCAAATTATTACATTTTTGAAGCACTGTCTAAAACTGTAGCCGCTAGGGCGAAATTCGGATAAAAGTATTTTTTTGCAAAAAATGTATAGGTTAACCCCTTGCCAAAATTTGGAATTTTTTATAAAAATGTTCTTTTGTTTTAAATAGCATAGACTGCTAAAATATGATCAATTGAGTGTTACAATTTAGATATTTTTTCGATTTTGTCACGATATTAACATAAAATAGATGTTAAAAACTGGTAGAATTTTCGCTTTTTTCAATTTATACAAAAACAGGTGCGACCCCGACAGGCAAAAGTCATATCAAATTATTACATTATTAAAGCACTATCTAAAACTGTAGCCGCTAGGACGAAATTCGGATAAAAATATTTTTGTGCAAAAAAATGTATAGGTTAACCCCTTGCCAAAATTTGGATTTTTTATAAAAATTTTCTTTTGTTATAAATAGCATAGACTGCTATAATATGATCAATTGAGTGTTACAATTTAGTTATTTTTTCGATTTTGTCACGATATTAACATAAAATAGATGTTAAAAACTGGTAGAATTTTCGCTTTTTTCAATTTATACAAAAACAGGTGCGACCCCGACAGGCAAAAGTCATATCAAATTATTACATTATTAAAGCACTATCTAAAACTGTAGCCGCTAGGACGAAATTCGGATAAAAATATTTTTGTGCAAAAAAATGTATAGGTTAGTTAACCCCTTGCCAAAATTTGGATTTTTTATAAAAATTTTCTTTTGTTATAAATAGCATAGACTGCTATAATATGATCAATTGAGTGTTACAATTTAGTTATTTTTTCGATTTTGTCACGATATTAACATAAAATAGATGTTAAAAAACTGGTCGGATTTTCGCTTTTTTCAATTTATACCAAAACAGATGGGCCCACGATTGGCAAAAGTCATATCAAATTATTACATTATTAAAGCACTATCTAAAACTATAGCCACTAGGGCGAAATTCGGATAAAAATATTTTTGTGCAAAAAAATGTATAGGTTAACCCCTTGCCAAAATTTGGATTTTTTATAAAAATTTTCTTTTGTTATAAATAGCATAGACTGCTATAATATGATCAATTGAGTGTTACAATTTAGTTATTTTTTCGATTTTGTCACGATATTAACTAAAATAGATGTTAAAAAACTGGTCGGATTTTCGCTTTTTTCAATTTATACCAAAACAGATGGGCCCACGATTGGCAAAAGTCATATCAAATTATTACATTATTAAAGCACTATCTAAAACTATAGCCACTAGGGCGAAATTCGGATAAAAATATTTTTGTGCAAAAAAATGTATAGGTTAACCCCTTGCCAAAATTTGGATTTTTTATAAAAATTTTCTTTTGTTATAAATAGCATAGACTGCTATAATATGATCAATTGAGTGTTACAATTTAGTTATTTTTTCGATTTTGTCACGATATTAACATAAAATAGATGTTAAAAAACTGGTAGAATTTTCGATTTTTTCAATTTATACAAAAACAGGTGCGACCCCGACAGGCAAAAGTCATATCAAATTATTGCATTATTAAAGCACTATCTAAAACTATAGCCACTAGGGCGAAATTCGGATAAAAATATTTTTGTGCAAAAAAATGTATAGGTTAACCCCTTGCCAAAATTTGGATTTTTTATAAAAATTTTCTTTTGTTATAAATAGCATAGACTGCTATAATATGATCAATTGAGTGTTACAATTTAGATATTTTTTCGATTTTGTCACGATATTAACATAAAATAGATGTTAAAAACTGGTAGAATTTTCGCTTTTTTCAATTTATACAAAAACAGGTGCGACCCCGACAGGCAAAAGTCATATCAAATTATTGCATTATTAAAGCACTATCTAAAACTATAGCCACTAGGGCGAAATTCGGATAAAAATATTTTTGTGCAAAAAAATGTATAGGTTAACCCCTTGCCAAAATTTGGATTTTTTATAAAAATTTTCTTTTGTTATAAATAGCATAGACTGCTATAATATGATCAATTGAGTGTTACAATTTAGTTATTTTTTCGATTTTGTCACGATATTAACTAAAATAGATGTTAAAAAACTGGTCGGATTTTCGCTTTTTTCAATTTATACCAAAACAGATGGGCCCACGATTGGCAAAAGTCATATCAAATTATTACATTATTAAAGCACTATCTAAAACTATAGCCACTAGGGCGAAATTCGGATAAAAATATTTTTGTGCAAAAAAATGTATAGGTTAACCCCTTGCCAAAATTTGGATTTTTTATAAAAATTTTCTTTTGTTATAAATAGCATAGACTGCTATAATATGATCAATTGAGTGTTACAATTTAGTTATTTTTTCGATTTTGTCACGATATTAACATAAAATAGATGTTAAAAAACTGGTAGAATTTTCGATTTTTTCAATTTATACAAAAACAGGTGCGACCCCGACAGGCAAAAGTCATATCAAATTATTGCATTATTAAAGCACTATCTAAAACTATAGCCACTAGGGCGAAATTCGGATAAAAATATTTTTGTGCAAAAAAATGTATAGGTTAACCCCTTGCCAAAATTTGGATTTTTTATAAAAATTTTCTTTTGTTATAAATAGCATAGACTGCTATAATATGATCAATTGAGTGTTACAATTTAGATATTTTTTCGATTTTGTCACGATATTAACATAAAATAGATGTTAAAAACTGGTAGAATTTTCGCTTTTTTCAATTTATACAAAAACAGGTGCGACCCCGACAGGCAAAAGTCATATCAAATTATTGCATTATTAAAGCACTATCTAAAACTATAGCCACTAGGGCGAAATTCGGATAAAAATATTTTTGTGCAAAAAAATGTATAGGTTAACCCCTTGCCAAAATTTGGATTTTTTATAAAAATTTTCTTTTGTTATAAATAGCATAGACTGCTATAATATGATCAATTCAGTGTTATAGTTAATTTTTCGATTTTGTCAAGAAACTAACATAAAATAGATGTTAAAAACTGGTCGAATTTTCGCTTTATTCAATTTATACCAAAACAGGTGAGCCTACGATAGGTAAAAGTCATATCAAATTATTACATTATTAAAGCACTATCTAAAACTGTAGCCGCTAGGACGAAATTCGGATAAAAATATTTTTGTGCAAAAAAATGCCAAAATTTTAATTTTTTTATAAGAATTTTCTTTTGTTTTAAATAGCATAGACTGCTAAAATATGTTAAATTGAGTGTTATAAAGTAATTAATTTTTTGATTTTGTGAAGAAATTAACATTAAATAGATGTTAAAAAACTGGTCGAATTTTCGCTTTATTCAATTTATACCAAAACAGGTGAGCCAACGGTAGGTAAAAGCCATATCAGATTATTACATTTTTAAAGCACTATCTAAAACTATAGCCGCTAGGTCGAAATTCGGATAAAAATATTTTTGTGGAAAAAAATGTATGCCAAAATTTGGATTTTTTTATAATTTTTTTTTTTTGTTTTAAATAGCATAAACTGCTAAAATATGATCAATTGAGTGTTATAATGTAGTTAATTTTTCGATATTGTGAAGAAATTAACTTAAAATAGATGTTAAAAAAACTGGTCGAATTTTCGCTTTTTCAATTTATACAAAAACAGGTGCGACCCCGATAGGCAAAAGCCATATCAAATTATTGCATTTTTAAGCACTATCTAAAACTATAGCCGCTAGGGCGAAATTCAGAGAAAAATATTTTTTCCCAAAAAAATATATAGGTTAACCCCTTGCCAAAATTTGGATTTTTTTTATAATTTTTTTTTTTGTTTTAAATAGCATAGACTGCTAAAATATGATCAATTGATTGTTATAAAGTAATTAATTTTTGATTTTGTGAAGAAATTAACATAAAATAGAAGTTTAAAAACTGGTCGATTTTTCGCTTTTTTCAATTTATACAAATACAGGTGCGACCCCGATAGGCAAAAGTCATATCAAATTATTGCATTTTTAAAGCACTATCTAAAACTGTAGCCGCTAGGGCGAAATTCCTAGAAAAATATTTTTGTGCAAAAAAATGTATAGATTAACCCCTTGCCAAAATTTGGATTTTTTTATAAAAATTTTTTTTTTGTTTTAAATAACATAGACTGTTAAAGTATGATCAATTGAGTGTTATAGTTAATTTTTCGATTTTGTCAAGAAACTAACATAAAATAGATGTTTAAAAACTGGTCGAATTTTCGCTTTATTCAATTTATACCAAAATAGGTGAGCCTACGATAGGTAAAAGTCATATCAAATTATTGCATTTTTGAAGCACTATTTAAAACTATAGCCGCTAGGGCGAAATTCAAATAAAAATATTTTTGTGCAAAAAAATGTATAGGTTAACCCCTTGCCAAAATTTGGATTTTGTATAAAAATTTTCTTTTGTTTTAAATAGCATAGACTGCTAAAATATGATCAATTGAGTGTTACAATTTAGTTATTTTTTCGATTTTGTCACGATATTAACATACAATAGATGTTAAAAAACTGGTCAAATTTTCGCTTTATTCAATTGATACCAAAAGAGGTGAGCCTACGATAGGTAAAAGTCATATCAAATTATTACATTATTAAAGCACTATCTAAAACTATAGTCGCTAGGGCGAAATTCGGTAATTTTTTGCCAAAAAATGTATTAACCCCTTGCCAAAATTTGGATTTTTTATAAAAATTGTCTTTTGTTTCAAATAGCATAAACTGCTAAAATATGATCAATTGAGTGTTATTAAGTAATTATTTTATCGTTTTTGTCAAGAAACTAACATAAAATAGATGTTAAAAAACTGGTCGAATTTTCGCTTTATTCAATTTATACCAAAATAGGTGAGCCTACGATAGGTAAAAGTCATATCAAATTATTGCATTTTTGAAGCACTATTTAAAACTATAGCCGCTAGGGCGAAATTCAAATAAAAATATTTTTGTGCAAAAAATGTATAGGTTAACCCCTTGCCAAAATTTGGATTTTGTATAAAAATTTTCTTTTGTTTTAAATAGCATAGACTGCTAAAATATGATCAATTGAGTGTTACAATTTAGTTATTTTTTCGATTTTGTCACGATATTAACATACAATAGATGTTAAAAAACTGGTCAAATTTTCGCTTTATTCAATTGATACCAAAAGAGGTGAGCCTACGATAGGTAAAAGTCATATCAAATTATTACATTATTAAAGCACTATCTAAAACTATAGTCGCTAGGGCGAAATTCGGTAATTTTTTGCCAAAAAATGTATTAACCCCTTGCCAAAATTTGGATTTTTTATAAAAATTGTCTTTTGTTTCAAATAGCATAAACTGCTAAAATATGATCAATTGAGTGTTATTAAGTAATTATTTTATCGTTTTTGTCAAGAAACTAACATAAAATAGATGTTAAAAAACTGGTCGAATTTTCGCTTTATTCAATTTATACCAAAACAGGTGCGACCCCGATAGGCAAAAGTCATATCAAATTATAACATTATTAAAGCACTATCTAAAACTATAGCCGCTAGGGCGAAATTCGGATAAAAGTATTTTTTTTGCAAAAAAAATTTATAGGTAACCCCTTGCCAAAATTTGGATTTTTAATAAAAATTTTCTTTTGTTTTAAATAGCATAGACTGCTAAAATATGATCAATTGATTGTTATAAAGTAATTAATTTTTGATTTTGTGAAGAAATTAACATAAAATAGAAGTTTAAAAACTGGTCGATTTTTCGCTTTTTTCAATTTATACAAATACAGGTGCGACCCCGATAGGCAAAAGTCATATCAAATTATTGCATTTTTAAAGCACTATCTAAAACTGTAGCCGCTAAGGCGAAATTCGGATAAAAATATTTTTGTGCAAAAAAATGTATAGGTTAACCCCTTGCCAAAATTTGGATTTTGTATAAAAATTTTCTTTTGTTTTAAATAGCATAGACTGCTAAAATATGATCAATTGAGTGTTACAATTTAGTTATTTTTTCGATTTTGTGAAGATATTAATATAAAATAGATGTTAAAAAACTGGTCGAATTTTCGCTTTTTTAAATTTATACAAAAACAGGTGCGACCCCGATAGGCAAAAGTCATATCAAATTATTGCATTTTTAAAGCACTATCTAAAACTGTAGCCGCTAGGGCGAAATTCAGATAAAAACATTTTTGTGCAAAAAAATGTATAGGCTTAATCCCTTGCCAAAATTTGGATTTTTTATAAAAATTTTCTTTTGTTTCAAAAAGCATAAACTGCTAAAATATGATCAGTTGAGTGTTATAATGTGGTTAATTTTTCGATTTTGTCAAGAAACTAACATAAAATAGATGTTAAAAAACTGGTCGAATTTTCGCTTTATTCAATTTATACCAAAAGAGGTGAGCCTACGATAGGTAAAAGTCATATCAAATTATTACATTATTAAAGCACTATCTAAATAACCCCTTGCCAAAATTTGGATTTTTTATAAAAATTTTCTTTTGTTTTAAATAGCATAGACTGCTATAATATGATCAATTGAGTGTTACAATTTAGTTATTTTTTCGATTTTGTCACGATATTAATATAAAATAGATGTTAAAAAACTGGTCGAATTTTCGCTTTTTTCAATTTATACAAAAACAGGTGCGACCCCGACAGGCAAAAGTCATATCAAATTATTGCATTTTTAAAGCACTATCTGAAACTATACCTGCTAGGACGAAATTCGGATAAAAATATTTTTGTGCAAAAAAATGTATAGGTTAACCCCTTGCCAAAATTTGGATTTTGTATAAAAATTTTCTTTTGTTTTAAATAGCATAGACTGCTAAAATATGATCAATTGAGTGTTACAATTTAGTTATTTTTTCGTTTTTGTGATGTTGATGTTTTACATTTTTGAAGCACTATCTAAAGCTAAAGTAACTGCTGCGAAATTTGCAGAAAAATTTGGATTTTTTTACAAAAATTTTCTATTGTTATAAATGGCATATACGGCTTAAATATGATCTTTTGAGTAATATAAAGTAATTGATTTATTGTTTTTTTCAAAAAATCAGCATAATAAAGATGTTTAAAAGTCAATATAAACTGGTCGAATTTTGGCCCACGATATGGGAGAAAGATCTCCAGTGATCTCCCTCTAGCTCAAATGGCTGTATTTCGTTTCGTTTGTTGTGCAGTTTCTTTGTAACTACTAGTCATTATAATACTAACCAAACTAAATGCATTTCAAAGACTAATGTTTTCATTTTACCTGCAAAGGTGCAGCCTTACCTTTTTCCATTTCTTCCCTATATTTAAATCAAACACCTCTAGTATTCATCATTTAATTTTTTACATTTTTATTTTCTTTATTAATAGTATTTCACAAAAAAAAGTTCATCTTTTATGTACTATTTCAGTTTAAATTTTTATTGAGCATTTTTCTTCACATTACGTTATAATTATATTTCATTAATTTCAATGACATTACTCTATTATAATATTATGTGGGTGTGTGTGTGTGTAGTTTACCTTCAACTTTTGTTTTAATTATTTATATATTATATTATCAGTATTATTTATCCATAATCTTAGTTATAATTTACAAATTTCATTTAAATTAAGTTTAAGAATTTTTTTTCTGGGTGTTTTAAAAATTTTACAAATTTCACATTTAATACAAGTTCAGTGACGTTTTAAATTTATTTATATATATATATATATACGTATTTTATTTTAAATTTTCTGTGTGTTATGTTTTGTTGTTTTTTATTTATGTATATAATTAAATATGAGCTGTTGTATGTCTTTAATTACATTATAACGCTTCAAAATTTTGTTGTGTTGTTATTCAAGGTAATCAAAAAAAAAAATATATAAATTTATTAAGTTAAAAACAAACAAAACAGAAAATGAGCAAATTTAATTTAGTTTGTGTTGAACACAGGAAATATGAGAAACTTATTGGGAAAAAAATTTTTGAAATTATTTTATAACAATTAACCAAATAGATTAAAGTGAATTTTGTTCACTGCAAAAGTTTAACTACAATTTCAATGTTGTTAGTTCATGTGTGTGTGTGTTTGTGTTATCATTCATGCATTTCATTTTATGTTTAATACAAATAGCGTTTCTTTTTGTGTGTGTTGCTGTAACGCTCAGTTTTGTTGTAATGTTTTTGCTTTAGGGTTATCATCAGTATCTGCTACATTCATTTATTTATGTATATTTCAAATATTTACAATTCTGGTATTTTATCAAGTTTCAGTTTCTATTTTTTTTGCTAATAAAAAATTAAATTTTTTATGTTCAAATTAAAGATTTAACAATAAAACAAAACGAAAATCCAAAAATTGCATATACAAATTTAACAAATATTATATTTCTTAAAGAAAATTGGCAGGACTTCCGCAAAATGTGTGTGCGTGTGTGTATGTACGGTTGTGTACGTGTTTGTGTGTTACTGTTACTGTGTTAGTTTCCGCTTAAGGGTTTCCGTTACAACTCTTACGAAGATGGCCCCTAGTTGTTGTTGTTGTCTCGTTGTATTTTTTGTTGTTGCTGTTGTTGTTGTGCTGAGCATTGAGTTGATTGTTGTGTACAGTCGCCGTCGACGTCTATAGAAGAGGCCACAATTCCGATCTTCACTATCGGACATATAGTATTATGTCAAGATTTTGCGTGTGTGTGTGTGTTTAGGTCTGTCTGTCTCAGTGCTGGTGTCGGGTGTTTACAGTTATTTGTTTTCAATTCATTTCCTAGAACATAAAAAGATGTAGGTTTTGTTGGTATTGTGAGAAAAAGTGACATTTGTGCTGTGTTATGTTGTCTTTTGTTTTTTTTTTGCAATTAAGGTTAGGGCTGTGTTGCCGCAAACAATTGTGTTTATTATACTTTGTCTTTGTTTTTAAGTCTATATAAGTTGGCTTAATGTCTTTTCTGCTGGGTTTTTTTTGCCTATTAAGTCTTGATGTATAGAAATCACTTTTAGCTATTGAAAGTTATTTGGGAGAGTTTTCAGAGGCAAAACATCCGTAAATTTAAACACATTCAGTGCCCTGCTCCTTTAAAGGTTCTTTGGACTGGAAAGAGAAGAAAAAGAAGGCGGAATTTTATTAATAATATAATAAATAATAAAAAATAAATAATATAAAAAATAAGATAAGTTCTTAAAGGTAAAATTAAACACAATTATATTAAAAAACTAATAAAAATAATGAAAATAACCCAACTTTATCTTTTAATTCAACAAATAAATATGTTGTAGATAAATATTCTTGTGATTAAAATTTTTGACTTTAAAACCATTGACTGCTAAAACAAAAATATTACCAATTAAACCAATATCAAAAATAATACATAAATAGAATGATATTAAATTCTTATACGTGAAATATTAAAAAAAAGAAAATATCAATATTTTTTATTATTAAAAATTATAAAAAAATAAAAAAAAATTAGTTATATAAAAACTCAAAAACATTTAAAATATTAAAAATTTTTAAATTTCTAAAAATATTAAAAGTGTAAAAATTTTAAAAATATAAAATATGTAAAATATTTAAAAAAAAAAAAATTATTAAAAAAATTTTAAATATTATAACCAGGGCCAACAAAAGTATGCAAATGCATATTACAGTCTTACGGGCATGTTTAAGGGGTTTTTAGGTTCCTCCCAGTGTGCCATGCGGATCAGTATCGGATCCGATCCTGATCCGATTCTACGAACATTTTATCCGAATCGGATTCCGGATCAGACTCAAATGCGGATAAAAAACGGATCCGATTTAAAAAAGGAATTTCAAACGAAATCGGATCCGGATCGGATCCGATCCGGAATCCGATTCGGATAAAATGTTCGTAGAATCGGATCAGGATCGGATCCGATACTGATCCGCATGGCACACTGGGAGGAACCTAAAAACCCCTAAAACATGCCCGTAAGACTGTAATATCCGATCCGGAATCCGATTCGGATAAAATGTCCGTAGAATCGGATCAGGATCGGATCCGATACTGATCCGCATGGCGCACAAAAACGGAAATCATGTAATGAAAAAGTGTTCAAAATTGACACAATTAAAAAAATTTCAGGAAAACATGTGGTTTTTGGTTACCCAAAAAATGCACGTAGGTTGTTTACTAATGACAGTAACATTAATATTATGACAAATAGTTCTATGCGAATTGAAGGCGAGCTGCAGCAGAATGTGCTTACTAACATAACCAAGATTTTTAAAATTAAAATAGGAAAACACTGTATTTTTTGCCCCTAATTCAATAAACTAAACTAATATTATGTTATATATGTTTATGTTATACAATTCAATTACAATTATATAATACTTCCTACAATAAAAAAAATAATATGAATGCATTTTCAACCAAGTTTGAGAATTTTTACTATAATTATGATTTCACGGATTCCGTTTTGTCGGATCCGGAACTGATCAGTTTCGGATCCGACTGCGCGGATTCTGTTTTGTCGGATCCGGATCTGATCAGTTTCGGATCCGACTGCGCGGATTCCGTTTTGTCGGATCCGGAACTGATCAGTTTCGGATCCGACTGCGCGGATTCCGTTTTGTCGGATCCGGATCTGATCAGTTTCGGATCCGACTGCGCGGATTCCGTTTTGTCGGATCCGATACTGATCAGTTTCGGATCCGCGTCCGCATTTGTGCACATTGGGCTTTTATTATTTTTTTTTACTTTTCGTATATATTTTTCCAAGTATGTGTTTCCGTTACTAACTAAACGAAATATTATTTTTGTTTTTATATTCAGGATTCCGTCGTCAAGAATTTCCTTTTTTCACACATAAAATACTTAAACTTAAAAAACTTAATTTCCCTTTGCACGCCATGAATGAGGTATGGGATAGCTTCTCGCGTTGTTGTGAATTAACACGCTTTCTATTTTTAGATTCACAACTAACGGCATCTACTTATTTATCGACGAATGCGAACGTCACTGTTTTGAGAAGCTCTTACTAGACACGACGATTGAATCGACGCTTAATACTGCGAAGTTGCTGTCAAACAACATTCGAGGGGAGCCGACAATGAAAGAAAATTTTATTTATTTTTTTCTTTTAAGATGACTGGAGCCAGGTTTGAACCTGCGATCTCCCGCATGGTAGTCGAGTGTTCTAACCACTATGCCACGGCCGGTCCCACACATAAAATACTAAGTAACTTTTATCCTTTCTTGCAAAAAACAGTTTCTTAAAATCACATATATTCATAAATAGAATATCAATCAAGATTTCAAAAGCGAAATATGAATATGTGAGAAAAATTATGGTGAAGGCGTATACATAATATTTATTATACAAGAAAAGATTAAGTATGATATTAAATTCACTCATGTAATTTTTTTACAGTAGAGTAATTAATCAATTGTCTGAATCTTATAAATGTAATGTAAAAAATAACTTCATTTAATTTTCAACTATTTGTGATGAATTTTTATGACAAATAAAATGTTTTCATTAAATAAAATTAACTACAAATCAAAATCTATTGTGCATTTTTCATCAGTTTTAAAGGTATTTTTGAGTGTTTTTCGTGCTTATCTAATGCGCATATTTTTAGTTTTTCCGGGCATATTTGTGTTGGCCCTGATTATAACTATGAAAAATAAAAAAAATTTAAAAATTTTTCAAATGTGTAATATAAAATATTAAAAATTCAAATTTAATATTTAAAATGTATTTAAATGATTAAAAATATTTCAAATAATAAAAAAATATAAAAATATTAAAATTATGAAAAAAATTTTGAAATACTTAAAAATATTAAAAATATGAGAAATATTAAAAATAATTAAAATTTTAAAAATATTAAATAAATTAAAAATATTAAAAATATTAAATAATTCAAAATATTAAATTTATTTAATTATTAAAAATATTATAGATATTTAAATTTAATTAAAATTAATAATAAAATTTAATTAATATTAAAATTTTAAATCCTAAAAATATTCAAAATATTAAACATATTAAAAATTACAAATCTTCAAAATATTAAAAAAGTTTAAAAAACTAAATATATTAAAAATAATAAAGATATTAAAAAAAATTAAATCTACTATATTATTAAAAATATTATAGATATTTAAATTTAATTAAAATTAATATTAAGATTAAATTAATACTAAAATTATTATTAAAGTTGTTAATCCTTAACATATTCAAATATTAAACATATTTAAAATAAAAAAAAATACTACAAATCTTCAAAATATTAAATTATTAACATTTTAAATAAATTAAAAATATTAAAAATTATAAAAATTTTAAATATATTAAAATAATTAAAAATATTTAAATATTAGTAATATCAATAATATTAAAAATATTATATATATAAAATGTAAATATTAAAAAATATTAAAAATATTAAAAAAAATTAAGAATATTAAAAATATTGAAAATATTAAAAATATTTGATTTATTATAAATTTTAAAAATATTTAAAATACTAAAAATATCAAAAAATATTACAAATAAAAAAATATATAGAAAATATTAAAAATGTAATAAATATTAAAAATATAAAAACTATCAAAAATAAAAAAGTATATAGAAAATATTAAAAATGTAAAAAATATACTAAAAATAATAAAAACATTATAATAAAAAATTTTGAAGTTATTAAAAATATCTAAAAAAATATTAAAACTTTTAATTTTATTATTAAAATATTAAAAATTCTAAAAATATTATAATTAAAAATAATAAAAATATTAAAAATCTTAAAAATATTTAAACTATTAAAAATCGAAAACTACTAAAAATATTAAAAACGTTTAAAATATTTATAACATGTATTAAAAGTAATACACAAAAAAAAAAATATTAAATACATATACGTATAATATGAAAAATAAAAGAAAATATCAAACGATAAAAATATTACAAATATTAAAAGTATTAAAAATATTAAATATACCACAAATATTACTAATGCTAAAATTTTAAAAACATCAAAACTTTTACAGAAAAATACTTTCATATAACTAATATTAAAAATAAAAATATAACAAATATTCAAAATATTAAAAATATTAAGAATATTAAAAATATTGAAAATATTAAAAGTATTAAAATTATTAAAAATAATAAAAACATGAAATATATTAAAAATATTAAAAATTAAAAAAAAATATAAAAAATTAAAAAATATATAAAAATATTAAAAATATTAAAAGAATATCACAATATTTTTTATAAGTAAAATATTCAAATTATAACACAGCATGGCCTAACAAACTATGTGCTTAGTAGTAGTAGTAAGCTTAGTTTATCAATAAACCTTGTAAGAAGCTTAGCTTTGAGGTAAAAAACCCTGAGCTTTTGTGGTAAAAAGCTTGAGCTTTGTGGTAAAAAGGGAATCGTGGGGATAGAATTTCCTCAATTTCTCATGTTTGAATATTAACGGTCAAATTCATACTATAATTGGTGCTGGACATTTTCGGCTGATATCTACTTCGCATGTACATGTTTGACATAATTGTAGATATATGTACAGCTGATGATGTACCATTGTGCATCAGTTCGTCACAAAGGGGTCTGAAGATGAACTCGTCATGGAGTTCGAAACGCGTCATCCTAGTGCGTGACACACTGAATTTGACCAAAAATATGAAACAATAAAAAAAACACTTTTCTGATCGTAAGCCGAATTTGATGTATCATTTGATACACTTAACGTAAATTTATAATATTAAAAATATTAAAAAAAGCTCATTAGCTTTGAGATGTTTTCTTCCCTTAAGTTTTGTGATGATAGAGGAGATGGCACAGCAAAGGGCGCTGACGAGACATTGTGGTTAATGTCGAAATGACGTCATACGCCTAACCTGCTGTCAACATAATACATTTCACACTCTTGTCTAAAAACCTATTGGCAATAATAAATAATTGCCAATAGAACTGATCTCAAACCGAACTATGACAATATCAATATTAAAAATTTTAAAAATTTTAAAAATATTAAAAATATTAAAAATTTTAAAAATATTAAAAATACTAAATATATTAAATTTTTTAAAAATATTATAAACATTAAAAATATTAAAAATTTTAAAAATATTAAAAACATATTTTATTATTTAAATTTTAAAATATTTTAAATTATTAAAGATACTAAAAATTTCCATCGATTCAATTGTTTAGAAATTAAACCACATAGGCAGGATATGTTAAACTTTAGGGAACTTCGAAAACGCAAGAGTGTTTGTACGTGAACAATAGATAGGGTAGAAAAAAATAAGTTTATGATTTCTCCCCCCAGTTTTGTAGTTTGTCTAAAGACAATTTGATATCCGATCTAAACGAGGTGCATATCGTTATTCATGGTTAATCAAGGGCTACATTTTGTCTATTGGTCATTTTTGACTCCGACGTCAATTTTAGTTTTTGCTTTTCTTACTTCTTTTGTAAAATTTCTGATAAAATTTGGAAAGATCATACAAAAATATTAAAATTTCTAGTTTAAAGTGTGTATTTTTATTTATAAACAAAAAAGTTATAGGGGTTTTAAAAATCAATAGGTCACCCTACACACTGCCAAAAATTTTGAAAGCTAAAAGTGAGGTCAGGGTCAAAAATTTCAAATAAGTTTAACGTAGTTAACCTTGAATAACGATATGGGCCTTTTTTCGATCGGTTATCAAATGACGATACAACGTAATGAATACTATTTCGGAGGGTCGTAGGATTTGAAAAAAATGTATGTCCTCAAATTGTCTTCAGGCAAACATCAAAACTGGGGGGAAGGAGAAAACATGAACTTTTTTTCGCCATAAAGAGCAACCCTATCTACCTACTTTTATTTCCTTTGTCGATCAACCCTATCTAGTGGTCAAGCGTCTTATATAAGCCCAAAACATCATTAAACCATATTATACACAAAGTTGAACATATAAGTCTTTACAAAAAATGACATACAATAAGTACGGAGCGGTATATTGCCATGCGGTATATTGCCACCTTGTAGTCCAGACTAATCTTCAATGGAGTTTTTTTTAGGAATACTTTAAGAGTAAAGTTATCAACAGCAACCCAGTGTCACTTGAGGAAATAATGGAACGTATTCATGAAAATATGCCGATCTTTTCACGACACACCACCAAGCCCTATTTAAAATTTTTCACTTCAGGTTGCAGCAGCGTCAATCAAGGACCACAGATTTAATTTTAAGATAATAAAAATCACTCTAAACAAACATAATAAATCTATTTTATTTAGTTTTTTGTTTGAAACCTTAGGACGTAAAAAGACTGATGTTGTACCATTTTATTTTTTCCTTATCTGTGTTTGCATTGTGATACATTTGACCATGAATTTTCTGTTGTTTTTCTACTGTTTAGCGTATTTCGTGGTTTTAATACCATTTATTAATAAACCATTGATTTGGAAAAATTATAAAAAACACATATACATTGTGTAAACAATTTCAAATAGAAACAACAAAAAAATTATTAAAAATTATACTTTACGAGATAAAGAGCAAAATAAATACCACAAATTGATACATTAAATAAAAGATTAACACAAACATTGTAATTGAAAATAATTTACAAAAAAAAAAACGTATCAAAAACAAACAATCATATTTCAATTATAATCAAATTATTTACAAAATCTATGTTCATATTTGCTTAACTTACCACTGATGTATGCGAAAGTTAAATCCTTTTGTTATTATACAATTTCAGTTTAAACTCAATTTGTTTGCATATTGAATAGAAATTGTATAATTTGCAAGCAAATTACAATAAAGAGATAAGAGAAAGTTATTCAATTCAAACAAACAAAGTTTACAAATATTCAAAAAAGGGAAAGAGAACATTTTTTAAAATATTTGCGAAAGTGTATTAGTTATGTTAAACTTTATACCTGCCATTTTTGGTTTTTGTATTTTGTTTTGTAAAACAAAACATAACTAACTTTTCAAAAAATATTTAGCAACTTAAAAAAACGATAAACTTTGAACTATTGTTTTTTTGTGTGTTGTAATATTAGCGTTATTTTTGTAGTATTAGTGTTATTCGTAAATGTAAGGAACCTTATGACTTATGTTCTATATATAAAGACTTAACGAACTATCATAGCTTAATTAATCTGTACTTAATTAGTTACTTAACTTAGTTGGTAATTGTATAAATATTTAATAAATTTACTACGTATTTTAAGTTGGTAGGGTTTTTTGTTGTTGTTGTTTGCATTTAAATAGTCAATAATTTGTGGTTGTGTGGGTGTTTGTTTAATAAATAACTATTATTTGCAAATTTGGTGTAGGGGCAGGGATGTAACTAAATTTTATTTTTTTGTTTATCAACACTGATAACAGATTGCCTATGACTTGAGTTCTAAGTGAACAAAAATTAAAGAAATGACAAAGAAATTCGTAATGTTTAAAGATAGTGAGATAAAGAGGTCGCTTCACATATCTTACGAAATTATTAATCATCTTACACTACACTTTACAAAAAAAAATTATTGGTATAAGTCATTTGAATAAAAAGGGTTTTTTGGGGGGTTTTTTATGACTAGTTACCTGTAAACCAGGCGACTACATTAAAACGACAATTTCGTAACCAGCTTTTCAAATTACTGATATTCTGAATTTCAATGTTTTATGAGATCGATTCTTAAAACCGGTTCCCAAACCCGGATTTAGAACCGGTTTTCTATGGAGTTACAGCTCGATGTTAAAACCTGATTGCGGTTTCAATGTTGAAAATCGATTTTGCTCTGTTTTCACACCAAATTGTTTTCCAGAATATGGCTGACAAACTGAGATTTTCATAACTGATTTTCTTTGGCTTAGACACAATTGTGAAACATAGCTTTTAAACAGTTAGTTTTGTGAAAAGGGTTTTCAAAAATCCATTAGCGTTCCTCACTAAATCCGATGTTAAAACGCTTATTCGCATTACCGGTGTTTTAAATTCATATTGTTTTAGACCGACTCTTTAAACCGGTTCCCAAACTCGGTTTTAAGAACCGGGGTTTCTATGGCGTTATTAAAACCAGATACCGGTTTCAAAAATCCGATCATAAACTGAAATTTTCATAAGTGATTTTTTTTTGGCGTCAATGCAATTGTGGCTAGACCGGGTTTATATGAAAAAGATTTTCAAAAATTCATAAGCGAAGCCCACGTCACCAAATCTTACATCACATCCGACGCTAAACTTAATTTTTGTTATATGACGTATTTTTTTTCTCATCTTTTTTAAAAACTTTGAAATTGATACCCAAAAACCGGGTTTTAAAAACCGGGTTTTTTTTGTGTCGACCATTAGTGAATCGCTCGTTATTTAAAAAAATCCTATCATAAGCCGAAATTTTCTTGAGAGACCTTTATTGGCCTCAATAAAATTGCTGAATTTGACTTTTATCTAGAACCGGTTTTAACAATAAATTTACAAAAATCCATAAGCGAAGCATTCAGAGCGAAAACCTTCTGTCTGTGTTAAACTTAATTTTCGAAACAGTTATTTTCAATTATCGTTTTGACAGTATCCGAAAACCGGATTTAAGAACCGGATTTTCTACTGCATCGATCAAAAGTGAAGCGCTCGTAATTTAATCGGAAAAATGGTTCGAAAAATCGGAACATAAACAGAAATTTAAACAACCGATATTATGTTTTAGATGTCGACGAAATTATGGAATTTTAATTTTAAATATAACCGGTTTTGAGATTAGATTATCAAAAATTCGTTTTTTCTTCGGCGTAGACCATAAGCACATTAAAATCTGGCACCAGTTTCCAAAACCATATTACAAATCAAAAGTTTTATGACAAATTTTTTTGGCTCTCCATAAAACCGGTTTTAAAAATTTGCCATAAAAACCTACATCAAACCCGTCGCTTTATTTAAACTTTGTAATAGGTTTATTGTTTAACGGCTTCTACTAAATTGTGGCACTTAATGTATACATAAACCAGGTTCTGCGAACCGGTTTTTAAAAATCTACAATCCAAGCGTTCGTCGTTAAAACCTAAAACCGGCTTCAAAAGCACTGATGTTAAGCTGAAACTTAAAATTGCACATTTATCTTGAATTTTATAGAACCCGGTTCTCAAAACCGGGTTTGGGAACCCCATCCGTATTGTGGGTTTACGGGTTTTTGAATTACCTATATTAAACCGTGTTTCTCATAAGAGAACATGTGATCCAAAAAACCGGTACTAAATCGAAATCCGGTTTAAGGACCCTTTTTGTCGATTTTTACAAATTAGTGCGACTTTATTAAAACAAAGAGCTTATATTATTATCCACAATGGAAACAATATTTCTATAGCCGGTTTTTAGAAACCGGTTCAAATCACAACCGGATTTAATCACACGTTTTTAATCACATTAGGGAACCGGCTCTTATGTAAATCCGGTTTCCAAAATAGACTGAAGGTAAACCAAAATTGGTTTATTAAATTATCCGTATTGTAGGCATTCGGGTTTTTAAAACCGGGTTTAAAACTACGTATATTAAACCGAAATTTTTTTAAGAGGATATGTGATTCAAAAGAAACCCGGTATAGAACCGAAATTTTCCATAACACAACTTGCTTCCCAAAAACCGGTTTATTTACTAAATAATGCAACTTTATTAATGCTTAAATTACTTTTCATAATAGTAACAATATTTCTATAACCGGTTTTTCAAATTCGGTTTTTAGAAACCGGCTCAAAAATATAACGGGTTTAAGCACAATTTATGTAATCGGCTGCTTCAAAATTGTGCGAGTAGTTTATACGTAAAATCACTTTTAGGAACCGGTTTTGAAAAACCCCATACCGAAAGGGGAACTTAATTTTTACGTAACGTAAAACCGGTTTCCATTAAACTCAAGGTCAACCAAAATTGGTTTATTTAAATACCCGTAATGTGGGCTTACATATTTTAGGAACCTATATGAAACCCATAACAGGACATGCGATAAAAAAACGGGTACTAAACCGACAATTTCATAACAGAACCTAATTGCCAAAACCGGGTTAAGGATCCGTTTTTGATCAAATTTTACTAAATAATGCAACTTTATTAATATAAGTGTTGAATTACATTCCATAGTAGTAATAATGTTTTTAGAACCTGTTTTTCAAATTCGGTTTTTAGAAACCCGGGACAAAAATGTAAGTTTTTTTCGGCAACTTCAAAATTGAGCGTGTAATTTATATATAAAATCACTTTTGGGAATCGGGGGGAACTATACCGAAAGGGAAACTTAATTTTTACGTAATGTAAAACCGGTTACCATTAAACTGAAGGTGAACCAAAATTGGTTTATTTAAATACCCGTATTGTGGGTTTACCGGTTTTAGCAACCAGTTTTTGAACAACCTATGTATATTAAACCGAGTTTTTCATAAGAGGATATGCGATCCAAAAAAAAAATAAATCGGTACTAAATAGACATTTTTGTAACAGAACCTGGTTCCCAAAACTGGGTTAAGGTTCCCTTTTAGAACGAATTTTACTAAAAAGAGCAACTTACTCAATATATAAGTAACAATAATAGCAACAACAATAGTAACCGGTTCTTAGAATAGGTTTTTAGAAACCGGTTCAAAAGTATAACAAGTTTTTTTATCGGCAGCTTCAAAAATGAGCGTGCAATTTCTACGTAAAATTAGTTTTGGGAACCGGTTCCAACAACCGATACTAGAATATTATGTTTTAATAGCTGGTTCACAAATACGTACCACCAATAAGAAACAATATTTTTTCGATGTCAAATTGAAAAAAAATTTTTATCTTAAATTTTTGTTCACCTAGAATTTTCTGATTCGATTTTTGTGATTTATTTCCATAAATATTTGATAACTTCAAATACTATAAATTTTGTTTTCAGTGGCTTAAAATATGCAACATTAGCCTAGAAAAAAAACTAAAACTTAACTAATGCGTCTTTAAGTCTACTTCAAAATTAACATCAAATATTTATAAAAAACTTTTTTTTTTTATTATGTATATTAAAAAATAAATTTCGAAAAATTTGGGTAGTTCTAAATTTTTCGCAATTAAATTTTGTTGGTTTTCAAAAATGATATAAAGAGTTACGTTCAGATGTGTGTGGTTGTTGTTGCTGTAGTTTTTGTTTGGTTTAATTAAAAATATTTTTGTTTCGTTTTGTGTTTAAAATTTAAATTAATGGTTTTGTTTTTAATACTGCGCAAACAGTCTTCTTTGTGAACAATGCAGCTAAAATTGAGAGAAAAAAACAGAATGGAAGAGAATGCAAAAAGAAACAAATAGAAAATAGAATTACGATAAAGTAAAATGATCCAGAAAACAAATTGTAGTACCCAGCTGAGGGGGTAGGGTGTCTGTTTTGTAAGTCTTATTTAACTGTTAAGGGATCACTATATAAAAATCATAACTATTATTAACTATTAGTATGAAAATTCATTTAATTTGTTTTCATATAATTTTTTCGTTTTCATTCGTATAATATATACAAAAAAAAAATTAAACATTATCTAGTTAAATAACTATTTATAGAGATTATATAACTACATTGTTTTTTAGGGGTAGGGGTTTTTTATACTATTGTTGTGTGTGTGTAAATTACTTTTACTTTATCTAGAATTTCATATAATTGAAATCGTTTAATATATACGGGCTTACCTCTTCATCTACCGTACTGGGATACATGCGCACCGGTAAGTTTTTCTCCAAACTGAAATGATCTTCAGTTGTCTTGCGATACACGGGATTTTCGAAATTCATCGAGTTTATGGAACGCCTGCTACAATAGCGATAGCCTGAATAAAGCAGCTGCAGAGGGGAGAAAAATAAGAATGTGAAGAGTTTAAAAAAGATTGATAATTTTTTATTTTAAATTTTATTAAATGTCCATTAAAATTAAATTTTAATGGCATATGGCGCTAGTTTGTTTCATAATTAAAATTTTATAACAATATCTTCATTAGTGCGTGAGTTATTGTGCTAAGAGTCACGCTACTTCTTTTCTTTACAAAGCGGATCATAAACAATTTCATGTTTTAGATTTACACTGCTTCAGTAAACACGACTAACACCTTCTTTAACAAAAGTCACATGCTGCTCGCGTATGCCAATGATATAGATATTATTGACCGAGGACTGCGGAATATTACTGCGGCCTTTTCGGGTATTGAGAAGCAGTCAGCGGAAATGGGTCTGGTGATTAATGAGGACAAAACTAAGTTATCTGTTTCAACGAACAAACAGTTTTTTTGGTCTGGGACGTTGCGTGAAGGTTGACAACAATAACTTTAAAGTGGTAGATGACTTTGTCTACCTTGGCTCAGCCATAAACAAAAATAATAATACCAGCCTGGAAATCAAGAAACGAGTATTGATCGCAAACAGCTGCTATTATGCGCTAAGCAAGCGATTTAATGACAAAGTGCTCTCTTGAAGAACAAAGATCCAACTCTACCAGACTCTGATTGTACCTACCGCAGGTAATGACTGAAGCCGATCAATCTATTCTGGAAGTCTTCGACAGATAAATACTTCGCAAAATATTTGGACCCATTATCGTTAACGGCAAGTATCGTCGTCAAATGAACCACGAGCTGTATGAGCTGTACAACGATATCGACATAGTCAACCGCGTTGAAATAGACCGAATGCGCTGGCTTGGACACTTTGTACGAATGGATGAAAATGTTCCAGCTCGAAAGGTTTTCGTCAATAAACTTGATGGGCGGCGCAGGATGGGGTGACCAAAACTCGGTTGGATGGACCAGGTGAAAGAGCTGTTATCTACACTTGGTGTGACTAACTATCTACGGAGCGCAAAAGACCGAAGCGCTTGGATTTTTTTCTACCTGTGGCTACTGATGGATGAATTTCAGTGCTGCTGCCAATTAAGAAGAAAATTAAAAAGAAAGATACTTTAAATGCACCTAAAACTACATTTATTGTACCAAATGAAATTTTCGTTTCCACAAAAAAATACTTTTAACGCGCCCAAAGTACATTTACTGCACCAAACAGTGCTTTTGCTGTACCAAAAAGTACCTTTTTTGTACCAATAATGACTTCTAATTACTAAGCAGTATTTTCACTGTACCAATAAGTATTTTTTTTATGAAGTAATTATTTGTGCTTACAAAGTACTTTGGTTGTACCAAGAAGTACTTTTATTGTACAAAAAAAAAAAATAATTTTATTTGATCATAAGTAAAGTAATTTGTTACTAAAATGTAAATTTATTTTTCAAAATGTATATGGCCGTGTTCGCAGTCTTTCACATTACATTTGTACACACTAATTTGAATTTTTTTTTTTTAAATTAGTTAAATGCTAATGTTTTATGCATGGAAATTATAAAACTTAACACTGTGCACATTTTTTTCCCGGTCCTATGGTTTTCATGATATAAGCAGTTAAAGTGGGTCTTTCACATTACAAATTTTGGAAGTCACTTTTGAGGTAGACAGATACTTTCTAAAAGTTCTGCTCTTATAGACAACGGGTTGTCCCCGTACCTTTTGAGACAAAAGTTGAATAATGAAGAAAGGAAATTACATTTCAACGGTTTAAATATGTTTCTTAGAAACCTCAGTAGGACTAAAAATATCAAGTCTTTCACATTACATCGAAAGTCTTTCATATTACATCGTACAAATTTTTGCATTTAAAAACGATTTTTAGTGCTTATAAATGTTTCTTTAAGAAAATGTTTTACAACCAAGGACCAATATCAGGTCCTTGGGCTAAGGGATCGTAATAAATATCATGGTTTGGGACGTGGGCGTAGAGCGATTTGTAACAGGTGGGACAAAACCATGTTTTTATCAGCTTTTTATGGCAATAAAAGAAAGGTGTCCAAAAATTTTAAAAAAGCATGACAATATTAAAGTGCGGCCCACACCTGGCCGTGGTCGCGAAAATTTTATTTACAATAGACTCACGATCCTTTCTTGGCATTTCACTTTTCTTCAGTTTACGGTCTTCTCTCAATTTACGCATAGCTTATGCCCTCTTTCTTTTGAGTTCTTCGTATTTACCATTCTTTTTTAGCTTTTCGATGTAATTTTTATTTTTTTCCGCACAAGTGAGTGGATACTACCAAAAAAAAAATTTAAGTAATTTTTTTTCTTTCAAGTTGTCTTTCACATTACACACATTTGATGGCAATTTAAACTGAGAAACCAGCATTAATCTTCGAAAACACCACCCATTCCAGATATTAAGAACTCCTGCTCAGAAAAAGTTTTGTTTTCATAACAAAACGCCAACGTGCAACCACCGTTATTCAACTATTCCAATTTTAGTCTGTCACATTACACCGAAATTGCGTAGTTTTCATTGCCATCAAATGTGCATTTCAAATTTATTTTTAATTTTTTTTTTGTTTTCAGCACTAAAACAATTCTTTATCTATATATTGCAAAAGAAAACAATGCAATTTTCTGAGCAAAATAGGTTGTTTTTACCTTTTTCTGTGACCTATCCATTTTGTTTGAAATCTCAGTTTAAAGCTTACTAAAAAAACATGATAGGGTTGCCACTGTTTTGCAATTTTCGACCAAAAACAGTGTTGTTAGATTTATTATACACTTCTTATATCATACACACAAATTTTTTTGTAAAAGTCACAAAATGTTTTTCCCCTCTGGTTGACATTTTCGCGAACACGGCCATATGGGTATTTCCAGCGGAAGGACGGACGATTTCATATAAAAAAATTGCTATATTTTTAACTTTTTGTTTTTGTAATCATATCATGAATTTGTTGAACTTTAACAAAAGAAACTACATATGTCGTTGGAAAGTCTCTTAATTCCAAATCTGCTCAGAAACATAAAATCGTTTCATATTTATCCGCGTTACTGGCTTATAAGTACGAAAAACCGGGTTTTTACCCGTAACTCAAGATTTTGAAAGTTTTGGGAAATTTTAAAAACCGATTCTTGTAGTGCTCAGCAGCACCTACCAGAAAAATAGTATAATTTCTCAGGTATTGTTGTTTTGTCGTTCTTTGTTATCCATAGAATAGTGCGTGTGTCCGCAACGCACATTTAGATTGAAGTTACATAAAAGGTAAAAGTATTTTAAATGTGAAGTAAGTTGTTTATAAAACCCCAACATGTCTTCTTTATTTTACAAAAAGGAATATTCTAATCACATAAGAAATTTCGCTAAATTTCACAAATTTTCATGACACTTCAAGTTGCTGTGGAAAATTGTGTGTGTCCATAACGCACTTTGTGTTAGTCATAATTTTGAATACAACATTTTAAGTAAAGTTTCATTAAAAGAGCATTATGGTACTGTCCAAAATCTATATTTTTTAATATAAACATAATCTTCAAAAAATTTCAACTTTTCGAGAAAACTACAAAATAAGAAAAAAATGATACTTTTATTGTGCCAAAAGGACCTTTAATTTTTAAAAACTACTGTTATTTTAAAAAGTTAATTAATTCTGTACCTTCATTGTACCAAATAGTTTTTTTATTTTACCAAAATATACTTTTATCTAATAAAATGTACTTTTATTGTGTCAAAAAATTACTTTTATTTTACCAAATAGTAATTTTATTGTGTCAAAAAGCACTTTTATTTTATCAAAAAGTACTGTTATTTTTTGAAAATGTTAAGTAATTGTGTATATTTTTTTTTTACCAAAATGTCCGTTTATTGCGCCAAATAAAATGTAATTGTTCGTCAAAGTACTTTTGTTGTACCATTATTACAGTTATTGTAATAAAAGATTTTAATTTCATTTACATTTATTTGTTATAAGTTTTAAAAGATGTCAACAATATGTTTTTTTTTATTTTGCTATTAAGTTATATTAATTGTTTAAATTATTTAAAAAAAAAACAACAATATTTCTCAATGCTGCTAATTAAGCCATACATTTCCACACAATATTGTTTAACACCAACGCGAAATATTCTAGCTAACACATTTATTGTGAAGTTTTTCCTCTGTTTATCTGCCTATCTGCTACATTAAGTGTATTTATTGTCACACAAACATACATACATATACTCATATACTTACCACACCCAATACCAGTGAGGATCCCAATAGACTTCCTATCACAATTAATGCTATATAGCCAGAATCTGGCTGCGTTGTTGTTGATATGACACTGCCATCAATGTTGTGGGTACCATTTCCGGTGGGATGTTTGGTAACTGTATAGGTGTTGAAAAAAAGAACAAACAAACATACAATTGTGTTAATTATGGTTCTGAGAGCAACAACAATCAAATATATTGTAGAGATAGTTATAATTGAATTTTAAAATTGTGACCACATTAAACCACCACCAGTGTTGAAAAGTACAAAAACAAGTGAAACAAACAAAAAATTAAATTAACCATAAATTTGTGAAAATAATAAATAAATGGTGTAAACAAACAACAACAAAAAATATCATTAACACCACAAGTGATAACATATAAATATGTGTAGGTATAATTAAAAGAGCATATAATTAACATTAATTTAAAGTGAAGAGGATAAAAAATAAATACGAATGTCAATAAACAAATATATGTTATAAAGGTAATTATATAAAATGTTGGTTGAATGTATGAAGATGGTACTTGTATACAGCACTGCCATTAAATCTAAGTTTTTTTATGTTTCATATGTCTATAGCGGTATTGATAAAATGTTTATAGAATGAAATAAAGACTTAGCCCTTAACCAGCTAATGATGTCGGAAGAGATATTTTGTATATGAGGAATATAAACCTTACAAACAATACAGAGGTACTATATTTAATAATTTCCCCATGTATTTTAATTCAATACAAATGGATGCTGAAATATAAAATTTATTCCTTAATCAGACGAAATTTAACTCGTTGGCTAAATTGATGTAAAGGTCGTGACAGTGGGACTAAAATTTCTCACATCTTCGTTCATATTATAATCAATACGACTGCTCTGTCTAAAGAGCTGTCAAACACTTTCATCTATTCGCATTGGTTTTTGTGTGACAAAGCACCACCACCAGCCATTCTAATGCATTTCGTGACAATGCATCTTCCCTTTGTCTCCCCCCAGGACCTTTATATCAAATTTGAATATCATATCACTGCATTCAATATCGTAATGTATTATCATAAAAACGTAGCGGATATCAGTAAGAAAAAAAAACGAAAAAACGTAAGTAATTTAACAACGTTCATTTTCCCCTCGCAGCAAACGAAAGCACACACATAAAACGGATATGAAAAACTTTCTCACACGAAAACATAAAGAAAAGAAAAGCTTTATAAATGTGTAGCAGATAAGTGCTCTCATACACTTGCACACAATTATGTGTGAAAAAAAGAACACACAATCACACACACTCGCTTACACGCTCACAAACGCACACACTCAGAAGCATCAAGACATTCAAGACGATATGTGTCGATTTCAATACCAAAGTGAATATGTTACTGAAGAGTGTATTTTCATTTTGAAGAGATTCCTTTAGAAATATCTTTCACATTGTTTGCCTTTTGTGGCAGACGGCACAAGGACATGTGTGCGAGCGTATGAGCGGGTGTGAGTGTGTGTGTGTTGGCATATTCCTTGCAGGGATGCGTTCTTGATTACATTTAGGGCAAAGAAAATTGATTGTTTATTTTTTTTTCGTTTCTTTCTTTTTCCAGCGCTCGCTTATATTTTCTTTGTTGTGTTTTCTTTACTGCTTCTTTAACAATTCCGCCTTAAGATAAAGATAATACCCTAAATGAAGTTACTGCTTGGATTTAACGTGGAACTACCAGAAGCATGTGTAAATGTGGCCAATAGGGTGTATGTGTAACTGTGCGTGCGTCTGTGGTTGGTTGTGTATATTGACAGTTTTCTTTTGTCTTAGTTTTTTTTTTGTATCCTTAAGGCTGTAAAATGGTAATAAATTAAAATTTTCGTTTGCCTGTCGTGTTCCTTTTTTTACTTCTGTCAAATTGTCTGTTGCTTGGTTGGTACTGTGGCAAGCTTTCGCTTTCACTCTCTCTCTCTCTCTCTGTCTTTGCATCCCTATAGGGTGTACAATTTCAATCACTCACAGAAAGTTAAGTGGCAGGATAACTGAAATACTTCACCGTATAATGTATTTTGACTTAACATGGATTACGTTTACAGTATGCCATGGTTATTATATATATACATACGGACAAATTGTTGGTGATAAGGCTGATAAAGTGGGTAGGTCCATCAATATTGAAATCCTCCGAAAACTTTGTCTTATGTAAAACGTAATGAAATATGAGCGGAAAAGTTGCAAAAAGGTTTCAAAAATATCTTCACTTGACGAATGCGACAAGCCGATGAATGACTGGCGATTGGTACCATTTATTTTGTTGCTGTAGTGGAGGAGGGGAGGCAGGGTTATTAAAGAAGTGAATATAATTAAATGAAAGAAGTTTAAAGTGTGTCCTATTTAATGGTTTGATAAAGTTCGAAAATATTTATTATTGTATGCAGATACATTTGCAGGCAAGGATATAAGCCGTTGAAAAATCAATTGGAAATTTGTTATGATAGATAGAAGAAGGAAGCTGAGAAGGGATAACACGATTAATCTGTTGAAATTTCCGTTGTATATTAATAGGCGATGTGGACACGACACATGTTAGTGTCGAAGGTCAGTCACCGGCTGACGGTTTACTAGTAAACTGAGGAATTACAACCGTGCACAACAAAAAAGAGAAGTCATTATCATAGAATCACTGGTAGTGTATCAGCAGATTAATAGGAGCTGATTATTAAACTCTGTCAAATATGTATTTTTAAAGGACATCAAATAGTTTATTATAAAAGTAATATTCGTATAAAAACATTAAAGTGGAAAATGCAATAATTTGCACTGGGTTAGTTCTGCCAAAAATTACTTTCAATGGACTTAAAGGTAATTTAATTGTACCAAAAAGTATTTTAATTGAACACAAAAACTCTTTCATGTAAAACCCAGTAAGGTAAAATTGGCAATAAAACTGGTTATTTGCACTACAACTGTATTTTTTATTAAACTTTGTACCGCAAAAAGGGGAGCTTGTATGAGGACGTTACTTTGAGCCAATTACTTCTATATTTAGTCAGTAACTTTTTATTACTACAGAAATGTCATATACAGAGCATGAACTGTTCATATGAGCTGAGAAAATTGTTATGAATTTTAAACTCCCATAAAGGGGGAGTATTGTAAAATATGTGGGAGTAGTTTTTGTCAGATTTTGGTTTTATACCAAATTTCAGCTCGATAGCTGTTAGGTTGTAATCGCAAGGATATACAGACGGACGACCCCAAAATGGGGGAGTTTGCATGGGAGGTTGGAATAGTTTTGGCCTGAGTTTGCTCAATTCAGAACATAACCTCTGCTTAGAGAATATAATCTTTTATACCAACTTTTAGCTCATAGCTCTAAACTACTGCTGTAGTCGCAGGGGCAGGTGGTGGGAGTAGATTTCGTCTAATCTTGCTCATCTTAGATCTTAACCTCTGCTTATAGGATAGAAGCTTGTATACCAAATTTCACCTTGATACCTCGTAAGGTACGACTGTAATCAGAGGGACAGATAGACGGATACCCCCAAAAAGGGGGTGTTTGTTTGGAAGGTGGAAGAAGATTTTGTCTAATCTTGCTCATTTTGATCTTAGCTTAGAGAATAGAAACTCTCGTACCAAATTTCACGTCAAAAGAAAGACTGACACCTTTAAAATATGGAGTGTTTGTATGGGAGATGGGATTATAATTTTTCTGATCTTGCTCATCTTAGATCTTAACCTTCGCTAAGAGGATAGAAGCTTGAATACCAAATTTCACCTCAATACCTTGTTAAGTACGACTGTAATCAGAGGGACAGATAGACGGACAATCCCAAAAATGGGGAGTTGTTTAGGAAGTGGAAGCAGTAGTTGTCAGATATTACTCATTTTAGAACATAACCTCCCCTTAGAGTATTTAAGTTTGCATATCAAATTTCAGCTCGATATTTCTTAAACTACGACTGTACCACTTAAACCCCCAAAAGCGGAAGTTCGTATGGGAGATGAGAGAAGTTGTTATCATTTTAGAACTTAACCTCCGCTTAAAGAAAAGAAACTTCCACATCAAATTTCAGCTTGATATCTCTTAAACTACGGCTGTAATCGCAAGGATAAACAGTGCGCGTGGTGAAGGGTATGAAAAAGTACCTATGCTATGTCATTAGCATTTCTATTGTACATTTCTTTTACCAAAACCATTTTTATTTCAACAAAAATAACGTTTGGTGCACCAAACAAATTTCTTTATTATAAAGTATTTATATTGTACCTAAGAAAATTATCATTATTCAAAAATAGTACATATTATATTTCTACCAAAATTTACTTTTATTGTACCAAAAGTACTTTTAATGTATTAAAATCCAGTTATATTCTACCAAAATTACTTGTTTTGCCAAAAAGTACTTTTGTTGTACACAAAAAACACATTTTTATATCAAAAAGTACTTGATTTAAACCACTAAGTTCCAAAAGTACTTTAATAGTGTCAATATGTACTTTTATTCTACTAAAAAGAACAATTAGTACATCTGTTGTACTAAAAAGTACTTTTACTGTATAGAAATGTATTTTTAAATGTATTTTTTTACAATAAATCTTTTATTAATCCAAAAAATTCTTTTAATGTATCAAAAAGTACTTTGATTTTACCAAAAAAAAATTTCAGTACCGAAAAGTAATTTTCTTCAACCAAAACCATTAGTACTTCTGTTGTACTAAAAAGTATTAAGTACTAAAAAGTACTAAAAAGGTACTTTTCTTTTACCAAAATATATCTTTATGTACCAAAAATACTTCAATTAAACTCAAAACAAACATTTCTTGTACCAAAAACACTTTAAGTGTACGTAAAATTGCTGTTGTTGTACCAAAAAGTACTTTTATTGTACAAAAAGTACTTTGAAAGTACATTTTGTGTACCTAAAAGAACTTTTATTTGATCAAAAAGAACAAATTTATGTACCAAAAATTTACTTTTGTCGCAGAAAAAATATTTGACCGGAATATAAAGTACAAAAAAGTACTTTTATTTTATCAAAGAGATATTGTATGGAACCAAGAAGTACTGCTTACAGTACCAAATATTTCTTTTACAGACCTAACAACTATTTTTATTCTGTTGAAATTATTTTAAATTTTATCTCACTTCTCTGCATTGAATTTGTCCACATATCATGTTAAACGAATCTCTTCGTAACAAAGACAGCAAAAGCACAATTACAGGTGAAAGCACAACAAATACTGAAAAGTACACACATATATATTAGGCAATACTACAAGCTCTTAAAGCCTTATTCCCTATATACTTGACACACTTTACATTCGCTACAATTCAAATGTGTTTTGGTCCTTTTGAACAAATAAAGTAATGACCGCTTTAAGGATATAATAATTTAATTAGACCCAGTGTTATATAATATCATTCTAACCATTACAGCAAACATACAGACGTATGTATATATTAAATAATGTTCTTGGGTGCTAAACCCGTTGAGTGCCAGAAAACTACCATTGGTGTTCTTTAGTCCCCATTTTTTAATAAGGTTGGATATTTCGTTGTGTACGCTTTTAGTTTACGAGGGGTACCGAGTGTAACACTAATTAAATTGGCATCATAAAGTGTAAGCATAAAATGTTTCATTGTTGGTCATAGTAAAATAAAAAAGGCATTTATTTTACACAAAGCCCATAAATAAACACATTAAATATATTAAATGGAGGTGCAGATGTCTTTCCACAGACCGTGGCTGGGTAAATGGTTGAAAATAAAAGGAGTAAGGTAAACATTAAACAATAGGAAAAGGGAACTTTTTGTAGGCGGAGAATATAGCAATGAATTGGTTTTTATTAAAAATTTGTAAAACTAACTTTAAGAGCATATTTATTATGATCTACCGCCTACAAAAGAAATGGAAATAAAAAAAAAATTTAGACTATTTGTAAACTACCACTATTTTTTTCTTATGCACTAAAACCGCAAGTACGAGTGAAATAATAAGAACTTTATGTTGATTTTTTCGAAGATACCTTTACATCAACGGTGCCCTGTTCGTAAAACATTTGTCCGGAGAGAACTCTCACATATTCTTATACTCTTATATTTAGTCGTCATTGCTCTACAGCAGTGAACGGCAGTCCAATACAACCACAATATGAGTTTGTGTTGGTGAGGTGCTCTCTTCCCTCTCTCACTGTAGTGAAGGAAATTGTAATATAGTTTTTTTATAACTGTGAACAAAGTTATAATACAAAAATCTAGGAAATAATTGATAAATATTACTGCCGTGCCGTACGTTGCCACACATTAACATTTTAGAATTAATTTTTAGCAAATAAAATGCATTTCTTTTATTGTCGTGCTAACAACAAGCGTCGACACAAACGCGTCGAACGAATGCTCAAGCGAGACTGAATGCATTTGTTTGTTTTCGTTGAATGTGTGTGAGAAAACATGTGTGGCTCTCTCGCTCATGTTGCCCATGGGGTACCTTATGCTGTTGACTGCTCTACAGCCTATGCACTTGGTGCATATTTGTTGTTGTAAAAGAACTCAGCATAGGCACAATTTTGTCTATACCAAAGTACAAAGCAGCAACACTTTTGTACACACAGCTAATGGGAGAACAACTAGAAGATTACTTTCGTATTCTTTGTTGCTAAAAATTGACGGCAGTTAGTTCTTAATGTAAATTTCGTTGTTGTTTATTGAATGATTTCGTGGTGAAGGTTTTGGGCACCTCTGCTTTACATTTAATATCTGAAGTTTGAGACCTACTCTGTAATGTGACAACTAGGGTGGTCGGACGTTATATGGGAAAAAAATATTACAGAACATTGCAGATTTCAGCACGCTTTGGGCTTAAAGCTTTAAAGCTCCTACAGACAAGCTTGGGCGGCATAACTCAAGAGCGACTAGTCCAATTTCGATGAAATAAAAATGCGAAATTTAAGAATTAAAATCTTTAATCTGTTCATATATGATTTCTCTGCATAACCAACAGTATCGCAGTTATAAACAAATTTATGAAAAAAAAATAAAAAAATTGCCAAAAAATTCTATATTAACAAATAATACAAAATACAAAACGGAATAAAGTGTCAAGTCTCACTACTTTCACGTAATGTAACATAACCTTTGAACAAAATGAGACATAGATCATGAAAATCGATTATCGCGTTTCGCTTTTATTCACAATTAAGTGAATATATCTCATTTTGAAAAATAAAAGTTTTTTCCAATTCAGGATATATGGATGGCGGGCGTGTCTTTCGACATAATTTGATATAATTTACAAATTGAGGCAAATTTGGTTCAATACCAACAACAATTTTGGAAAATATAAGTTTTTTCCCTTGAAGGATAAATGGAAGTTTGGCGAGTCCTTTGAGGTAATTTGATATTATTATACACAGTTGTCAGTATATATCACAGGCAAATCGAGCTAAATTTTGTTTTAAACTAGCTAACTAACTTGTTTATCGACAAATGCGAACGTCACTGTTTTCAGAAGCTCTTACTAGACACTTATACTGCGAAGTTGCTGTCAACAACATTCGAGGGGAGCCGACAATGAAAGAACAATTTTTTTAAGATGACTGGAGCCAGGTTTGAAACTGCGATCTCCCGCATGGTAGTCGCGTGTTCTAACCACTATGCCACTGCCGGTCCCAAAACTAACAACAATTTTGGAAAATATAAGTTTTTTTTCCCCATTTTGAGGATATATGAGAGGTGACTATGTCCTTCGAGATAATTTGATATAATTCTACACAGTTGTCAGAAATGTGTCGAGACAAATTGAGCCAAATTTAATTTAATACCAACAACAATTTTGAAAAATTTAAGTTTTTTTCATTTCAGGATATATGGGAGATGGTCGCGTCCTTTAACAAATTTTTACAAAACTTAGTTTTTTTTCTTTCCTATTTAAAAAGCAATGTATACTAATTTGCCTTGTTTTGTGATAACTCCTTTTATTTTTGGCCTCTCTTTGAATAAAAACATGACACTGTGCGGAGTAGCTACCGCAATCATAAAAATTATATAACATTTTGGTTTTTACTTACTTTTTTTAGTTCTAACAATTAAACAAAGTTATCATTGCTTTTTTCCAAAGAATTTTGTACATATCCTCATAACAAATTTTCTAAATTCATTCGTACGCCACTATATAACAATATAACAAATGAGCTTAAAACTTGAAATTCCTACGATATTTACTAACTTCAAATCGATATTAAATTATTATGGCATGTAACTTGACAAAACGAATGATGCAGAACTTCTTCTTTATGGGGCTACTTTCACGTGCAGTCCTCAGAATTGTGTCCCAAATCAATGAGCTGAAAAATGTTATGCTGTGTTATGAAGTGAACTGGTATATAAATAGATTAAAGGAATTTTTATTTCGGATTTTTGTTTCATCGAAATTGGACTTGTCGTTCTTGAGTTATGCTCCTTGAATGTGGTTGTAGGAGCTTAAAAAACTTTAAGTCCAAAGTGGCACGGTTTAACATACTCCAATCGTGCTCAAATTTTGGCTACCGAAAAATCTGCAAAGACTTATCATTTTTGGGGGGTGGCACCGACAAAAATCCAACATGGATCTTTACGACCACCCTAGTGACTACCATTGAATATCTACATAGCTATCGAACATTTATCGTAGTCTGTTAAGTCATCCTTTAGACAATTTTGTTAAATATTAATCATACGTCGCATTTATAACTGACATGGCACTAATCATTCGTTAGAAAACAGAATATTTTACTACTCGTATGACATACATATTAATCATACGTTAAGAGTCTATCCATACACAAATGAAATCAAACATATTTTTTAAAAATTATCATCAAAACTAAAACCTTATAACTTTTTATGATCTGATAGTTTCTAAACAACCCTCATATGTATTCATATTTTGAAACTCTTTTTTCTGTTATCTAATAATTTTCCTAATTCCACACAGCAGCAGCACAACATAATATCTCATTTCAACTTCTTAGTTTTCGTTTTCGCTTTTTTTGCGGGTAACCTCTCGATAACCAAATGCCAGTGAGCGTGTGTGTGTGTGCGCATTTTATAACTCTCTGCTCATAGATAATTTAACAAACATAAAACCATAATGAACATTTTTATAAGTTTTTGCTCCCCCCAAACCATGGAGGTTTTTCACAAATAATGTTTTGGGTATGGTTGAATTATGTGTTGTTGTGTTGTGGCCACAGCGCAAGCCAGAATAATTCATTTTCCTTTTGTTTGCTGGTCGTTGTTTATGGTGGTATTCATTTTGTTTTATATGGACATTGAAATGGAATTTTCATTTAAGTACTAGTTCGTATTGTATGTTGTGTTGTATTGTTGTTGTGGGTACTGATGGTGTTAGTATTTGTTGTCAGTACATGCATTTATGGAGCCTCTGATGTATTTATGTACCAGCTAAAGTCCATAGACAAAGAAGGGTTTTGGTTGGTTGGTTGGTTGTGTTAATGCTGCACTTTGGTTAATTCACATTGCATTGTTGGTGGTGTGGGTAACAAGTTTGCTTTTGTTTAGAGTTAGTGGTGGTTTAAAGTTGTAGTTCAGGCTTAGAAGTTTAGTTCGTAGTTGCATGGTGGTTGGTTTTGGCTTTTATTTTGAAATTTATGTGATTAAGTCTTTGGGGGAAAAGCGAGTGAATTTAGTTATATATTTTGTTTCCATTTCCTTTAATGGAATTTGATAAATATGAGAGTAGATTACGTTGAAAGCTGTTGTAGTGCATAATGCTCTCCCCGAATAGATAAGAAGCTGTGGGATTAAATTAGTTTATTTAAAAGTTTTTTGTTTGTAGGTCACATTGTGCGTACAAAATATGAAATAAGTAACTATTTATTACACACTACAACATTTTCCAGCTCATTGATTTGGGACTTAATTCTGAGAATTGCACGTGAAAGTAGCCCCAAAAAGAAGAAGTTCTGCATCCTTTGTGTTGCCAATTTACATGCCATAATAATTTAATATCGATTTAAAGCTAGTAAGTATCGTATAGGGAAATTTGTCACATTTTAAGCTCTTTTGTTTGACATGACTCGAGAACCACGAGTCCGATTTAGCTGAACAAATTTAAAAAAATTAAGAATTACAATTCTTTTAATCTGTTTATATAACGTTTCCCTACATAAGCAACAGTTTCACTTTTCCATTCATCAAATGATTTTGAACTGGGTTTATTTTGTAGCAGTCACAATAAAACTATAGTACTCCGTAGCGTATGAATATTAATTATGATAATCATACGCCACCATATAACAATATAACAAAAGAGTGTAAAACGAGACAAATTCTCCTATACGATACTAACTAACTTCAAATCGATATAAAATTATTATGGCATGTAACTTGACAAAACGAATGATTCAGAACTTCTTCTTTTAGGGTCTACATTCACGTGTAGTTCTAAGAATTGAGTCCCAAAATCATGTGTTGTACTGTGTGAATAATTAAAAACTCATAAGTAGACAAAAACTTTTTATTCAGTAGACATGATAAAAAAATGGAAATATTGAAACACATCAAAGCATATTAAATAGTAGTTTGAAAAAAGGCCTTCTTCACAAATACGACGACAAAACATACGATTTTGCACTTTATTTATTAATAAAGCACAACTTATAAAGGACCCCATCACTTAGCTCCCTCTCTCCCTCCCGCCCATTTAAAACTTAATCCTTATTATGCTAAGTGGTTGCTGGTGCTTTGGCAATTCCCCTAGTCGACTCACATATTACAAGTAGCAGAGGGTATTGGAAGTCACCACGTTTGTGCTACATGTTTGTGTGTCAGAGGATGTACCGCAGGCTGGCACAATTTTTTTGTTTCCGCTAACAACAACAACACCAACATCAACTGTTGTTTGTTGTTTATGTTTTGTTAAACGGAAATATAATATGTATATTTAAATTTCTTTGTAAAAAACAAACACAACATGAGAAATAGCGCTAACATATCCACTCACTTGCATGAAAGACATAGAAAAGAGATGGGGAGGGGCGAAAATTTTTAGCATCAGCATTTACAAAATTAGAATATACATAACATCGCAGAGGACAGTGGGGGCGATGAAAACAGCATAGATAGTATTTTTCAGAGGTTGGACGTTAGTGTCAAATGCGACAAGTATTAGTGGTCTACCAGGGCGAAATTAAAAGTGGCATTAACACAGTCGGAGGCGATATAGCCCACAGCGTCCGCCTCCCCTATTTTGTTGCTACAAAACTGACATTAAGCACATAAAATTTGTATATAATTTTTTCTTTATATACATGCAAATAAGTAGCTGAGCTTGGCCTTGCTTTTGTTAGGCTTTAAAAAATATTATTTACATTTTTGTCGTGGTGGCTGCGGGAAGGTGGAAGAATATTTTATAATCATTTAGAAACGTTTAACATGATAATTTCCTCTCACTATAGGAGGATTTAGATATTCATTTATAATGCGTATGAAATATGAAATATGGAATATGGAATAAGTAATTTGGGAGATTAATAAGACGAGATATCTTGGGTTATTTGTAAAGCACAAGCGGCTTAAAATATAAAAAATAAATATCAAAAATATTTAAAAAAAATAAAAAAGGAAAAATATTAAATATATTAAAAATATTAAAAATATCAAAAAAATAAAAATATTAACTATACAAAAAAAAAAAATTTAATATATTTAAAATATTTAAAGTGATAAAAATATTAAAATTTCTAAATATATTAAAAATATTGTAAATATTAAAACTATAAAAAATATTAAAAATTTTAAAAATATTAAAAATATTAAAATTATTAAAAATATTAAAAATATTAAAAATATTAAAAATATTAAAAATATTAAAAATATTAAAAATATTAAAAATATTAAAAATATAAAAAAATGAAAAATATTAAAAATATTAAAAATATTAAAAATATTAAAAATATTAAAAATATTAAAAATATTAAAAATATTAAAAATATTAAAAATATTAAAAATACTAAAAATATTAAAAATGTTAAAAAATATTAAAAATCTTAAAAATTAGAAAATCATTAAAAATATTAAAAAAAGTTAAAAATATAAAATATACTAAAAATTATATAATTGTAATGCTGCCATATTCCAGTTTTTAAAATACTTTGGGAACGCTTCCTAAGCACTATAACAATATGATGGGCTTCATTACTCTCTTCAAGCACTCTCCGCTCAGTGGCCGTATCTGTATAATATCTGTATACAAATACTACCTAGCCCTTAAAACAGATTTCGCACGCCCTTCGACCACCGAGTAACAATAAATGTTCGCCTTCATATGCATAGCTGTAGTGCCGAGTACTATCTGTGTATCGAATTGATTAAACAAATTGCTCTAGCGATAAAAAAGTTTTGCCAAGTCGCCAAATCCGCCAGTTAACGAAATAAAATATTTAGTCTGTATATTCTTGTATTGTCAAGTATACATGTCAAATTAAATTAAGAAACCCTTTTTTGGCACATAAACCCCACCCTGATCAGAAAAAAAAAATATTTGTTGTGCTACGTATTATCTGCATATCTCATTTGAACGCTGTAACCCTAAAAAACAATTTTGTCACGCCCCCATCCAGATATAAAAATTTCGTCTACATATTCATATCTGTTGTGCCAGTTGCTATATTGTACTAAATTTCATATCTCTGGGGATAAAAAACATTTTTGCCACGCTCATTCTGAAAAATTTAAATATTATGCAGAGTAATATCCGTATGGGACCGGCCGTGGCATAGTGGTTAGAACACGCGACCACCATGCGGGAGATCGCAGGTTCAAACCTGGCTCCAGTCATCTTAAAAAAAGAAAAAAAAAATAACATTTTCTTTCATTGTCGGCTCCCCTCGAATGTTGTTTGACAGCAACTTCGCAGTATTAAGCGTCGATTCAATCGTCGTGTCTAGTAAGAGCTTCTCAAAACAGTGACGTTCGCATTCGTCGATAAATAAGTAGGTGCCGTTAGTTGTGAATCTAAAAATAGAAAGCGTGTTAATTCACAACAACGCGAGAAGCTATCCCATACCTCATTCATGGGGTGCAAAGGGAAATTAAGTAAATAAGTAAGTAATATCCGTATAGTTGTACTAAATTGTACCAATTTACGCCTAAAACACGGTTTGACCACGCTCACTCTGCTCATTGATCGAAAATCTATAATTGTTATACCGAGTAATATCTATATATCAAGTTTTATCTCTCTAGGACTAAAATATAGTTTTGCCACGCCCATTCGTTCACTGAATGAAAATACAAATTTCGTCTGCAAATTTCAAACAGTCCTGCGGAGTACTATCTGTGTACCAAATTGTAAATCTCTAGGTCTTAAATACAGTTTTGCCACGCCCGCATCGCCCACTGATCGAAAATTAAAATTTCGCCTGCATATTCATAATTGTGTTGCAGACAGACATGTTAAATTCCAATTAGAATTAGTAATTGATGCAATTGGTTTATATTCTCTAATTCTTCAAACAATTAGAATTAGTTCTACTAATTCCCATTAGATAATTGAAATTTTTATTCCAATGGTAAAACTAATTGCAATTAGTTGCCATTAGCAAAAAAAATTGGTTTCCCTTTACAATTAGGAATCTAATTGAATTCTGCTAATGCAATTAGATATTCAATTAGCTCGAATTAGAATCAATTATTTTGATATTTTCAAAAACAAAAATAAACTAAAATATTCATAATATGAATTTCACACACATATATATATTACTTATGTACATAATATGTACTACTAAGCTTATTGAATATCTAATTGCATTAGCAGAAGTCAATTAGATTTCTAATTGTAAAGGTAAACCAATTTTTTTGCCAATGGCAACTAATTGCAATTAGTTTTACCATTGGAATAAAAATTTCAATTATCTAATGGGAATAAGTTAAACTAATTCTAATTGTTTAATGAATTAGAGAATTTCACAAAAGAAGGTTAATTAGCAATCATTACCATTATCTAATCATTATTTAACATCTTTGGTTGCAGAGTACTTTCAGTATATTAAATTTTATCTCTCTAGGGCTCATATACAGAGAATGGAAATTTCGTCTGCAAATTTGAACATGGAGTGTCGAGTACTATCTGTGTACCAAATTTTATCACTCTAGTTCAAAAAAATGTTTTGACACGCCCCCTCCGCCCATTTAATCAAAATTTAAAACATGTATAACCTATTATATTTTCCATATAGAACATTATAGAGCTAAATCTGTACAGAAATTACATTTTTAGTGCGTTTTATAGGAATTTTAGATATATTAAAAAAATTGGGCGTAGAAATGGGCGTGGCCAAATTTTTTTTATATAAAAACCATTTACGGCCTATTACGAACATTGTTATGCGTGATGGTCTTACCAACGAACAACAATTCATTTTTATATATAAGATATTAAAAAAATTAAAAATATTAAAAACAGTTATCTTTTGATCGAAAATAAAATTTTCGTCTAAAAATTAGAACCTGCAGTGTCGAGTACTACCTGTGTTCCAAATTGTATCTGTTTAGCGCTTAAATACAAATTGACCACGCCCAATGATTGAAATTTTTAATTTAAGTGCCGCGTACTGTATATCTGTATATCACATTTTGTCCAACGTGTGCTATCTGGTTTTCAAATTGTATTTCCTTAGGGCTAAAATACAGGTTTGCCACACCCTCTCCGCCCACTGATCCAAAATTAAAACCCGTCTGCATATTCATATTCATATTGCCGCGAACTATCTGTGTATCAAATTTTATCTCCCTAGCTCTCAAAATATGTTTTGCCACGTCTACTACTCCGCCCACTGGTCCAAAATTAAAATTTCGTTCGCATATTTATATTCCTTTTGCCGAGTGCTATCTGTGTATCAAATTTTATTTCCATAGCTCTAAAAAAAGTTTTACCACGCCCACTCCGCCCATAGGGCCAAAAATATAAAAAATGTATAGCCTACGATAATTTCCATTTAGTACACTAATTGCATACCAAATTTCATTAAAATTGATTTAGCCGTTAAGGCGTAATTGAGGCACAAACAAACAGACACATTCACATTTATAATATTAACAAAAAATTGTAGTTTTCCATTTCACCCCATGAATGAGATATGGGATGCTTCTTGCGTTGTTGGAGATTAATACGCTTTCTATTTTAGATTCACAACAAACGGCACCTACTTGTTTAACGTCGAGTGCGAACGTCTTTGTTTGGAAAGCTTTTACTATACATGCCGATTTACTCGACACATATTACCAAGTTGCGGTCGACAACATCGAGGGGGCCGTCAATGAAAGTAAAATGTAGATGACTGGAGTTGGGAATCGAACCACGGATCTCCGCATGGTAGTAGCGTGTTCTAACCACTATGCCGCGGCTGGTACCCATTTATAATATTAATAGGGATTGATAGAGATAGAGAAGGGATAATAAGAATATTAAATTTACTTAAAATATTTAATACTAGCTGGCCCGGCAGACTTCGTCCTGCCTCCAAATTTTTTTAAAATATGTTGATTATAGTTGAAATCTAAAAACGATTGGTTTATTTTTTTGACCTCTAAAAAATTTCAATATAAAGGGCGAGGTTTTTCAGGAAATTCTGTTATTCATATATCTTAAAGATTATTATATACGAATTGTAAGAAATGTAAGAATTGCTAAAACGGATCAGCAGTGTCGTCCATGAAAACTTACTTATTGATAGGCATATATTCTAAAACCACATTTTTAAGCCGATTGACTGACATATAACTTTCTGCGTTGGTGTACTGGGTGATTGTACCTTTTTATCCTAAGGAGTACGAATTCCCAAAATGCATTCATTAGGCTCAGCAACCCCATTAACCGTATGGTCTAGGTGATATCAACAGTTCTTCCTATTTTCGTTATTGTCCCCACTTTGTGAAGCTCTCTAATTCAGTAGGAAGTGCGCCATTATAAAAGTTAGTCGTTCTTCTGTAAGCTTTTTGCGGTCTGGGTGACCATCTACAGCCAATCCTTAACTTTCGCTGAAGTTTTGGGACAAATAGGGTCAACCGTTTTCACAATTAGTGGTGACATCAAAATGTACATCTTTTTTATATATATAGACTTCTGAATAACTATGATGTTAAAAAAATTGACCAAATGACATTCCAAAACTTAAGTGTATCATAATCTAAACACCGGCAACTGGTTCCAAACATACATTCTAAATTTTCTCATGTCAAAAAAATCATATATTTTAAGTTTAAGTAAAATCGGACAATCGATATTTAAAATTTTCTCATGCCAAAAAAATCATATATTTTAAGTTTAAGTAAAATCGGACAATCGATATAAATTTTCGAAATAATTCAACCCCAGCCAAATCAACTGCGGGTCCATATATACAAAAAAAATTCTTATATTAAAACAAATATACATTCTAAATTTAAGTCAAATTGTTTAATTCGTTAAAATGTTCCTTATAATTCACCCTAGCGACGCCTACCGGGTCAATTTATACAAAAACAAATTTCTTAAGGTTCCACAAACATAAATACTAAATTTCAGTTAAATTGGTACATGCATTAAAATTTTCGATATAAATCCACCCTAGCGCCATCTACCGGATCCATTTGTACATACGATTTTTTCTAGTGATCAAACAAACATATATTCTGAATTTCAGTTAAATTGGCCCATTCGTTAAAATTTTGATTGTAAACCGACCCCAGCGCCACCTACCGGATCCATTTGTACATAAAATGTTTTCTCACGATCAAACGAATATCCATTCTAAATTTCAGTTGAATTGGAACATGCATTCAAATTTTCGATATAAATCCACCCTAGCGCCACCTGGATTTGATTTTTTTCAACACAAACAATCTACGGAAAATTTCGAATCGAATGAAAAAAAAATCAGCCAAATCGCTCCAGCCGTTCTCAAGTGATGGTATGACATACGTGGACCATTTCATTTTTATATATATAGATATTAAAAAAAAAAACAAATGCAAATTATCTCTATAAAATTGTATAATATTATACATTTTACCCTCACAATAATTATTTTTTTTATTAAGATTTAAAAGCGTAGCTTATAACAAACAATGCATTTCTTTATCTACCATACTGGGTTCCAGCTACCCAGCGGCGGAATTTGAGAGGCCTTCCTCAAATAATTCATGCAGTAGTCATTATTTGGGAATAACATTTCAAATAAGGAATACAGAACGCATGATTTTTCATCAGATTTAGGCATTTTATGGACTGACCTGTCAAAGACATGTAAAATGAAGGCAGAGGGATTTCATACACATCCCCTCTCGCTTCCAAATAACAGGGGTATTGCATGCCTTCTAAATGGAAAGAATTGTTAATACGTTTTTTTTCAACATTTATAAAGGCCTGCCAGAGGCCTTTGAAAAGAAGGCAGAGGGATTTCATACACATACCCTCTCGCTTCCAAATATAAGGGGTATTGGATGTCTTCTAAATGGAAAAAATTGTTAATTTCTGTGGAAGGGGTTTTTTTTAAACAGTGTATCATTAGTTTCAACCACACAATTCGAATGCATCTTCATAGGCTAGACAGTAGCATGGCTGACTAGCAATCACGAGGTAGTGGGTTCAAACTCCAGCAAAGTTTACTGTCGTTGGAAAAAAATGTAAGTATAGAGAAAAATATATATAAGTGAGAAATATCTAAAAATAACCGGTGCGCTCTCAAAAAAAACTAAATAATTTGAGGGTGCACTGTATAGTTTTTCTTTTATTTGCAAGTCATTATTTTTTCATGTGTATGCTGGCCTTCTATAATGCCTTCTAAAAGAAAGCATCCATAGGGCCCCTTTACAGAAAGTTTCCATGAGGCCTTCTTATAGAAAGCGTCCATAAGGCCTTCTTATGGAAACCGGCGACGGAAGGCCTTATTTTCCAATGTCACGCAATGTAAAAAAAGAAAGGAAGAAAGAAGGCCAAGGAAGGCATACCGGATCCAAAAGAAGGCCTTCAAACTCATGAACGAAGGCCTTCCTTCTCATGATTTCCGCCGCTGGGTATTTGTTGACAATAGAATACATGTATTTGCAATTTAAATCATTATATTTTACTCTGTCGACATGAGTTTTATTTCAGCAAACATAATATTTCACAGTTATCATTCACACACACTTGGATATACGCAAGCAGTCAAAGTACTCCCAGAAATATAAAATTTCTGTGCACATGCGGTACATAATGGACTTGCATACACTTAAAACAAAAATCCTTTTACTGTATATCGCCAGTCAAGTGTCAAACATTCGGTGTTAAATTGTTTGAATATAAACTGGAACAATGCAGCGACAGCAACAGCAATACAAAATATTAACATTTATATTGAAACTGTTAAAAGCAAACAGAAAAAAAATAAAGGTGGTATTTTTAACCTCATACACAGAAACACACACACATACATACACACCATGAGCACACTTATGAGCATCCCAGCGGCGGAAATCATGAGAAGGAAGGCCTTCGTTCATGAGTTTGAAGGCCTTCTTTTGGATCCAGTATGCCTTCCTTGGCCTTCTTTCTTCCTTTCTTTTTTTACATTGCGTGACATTGGAAAATAAGGCCTTCCGTCGCCGGTTTCCATAAGAAGGCCCTATGGATGCTTTCTATAAGAAGGCCTCATGGAAACTTTCTGTAAAGGGGCCCTATGGATGCTTTCTATTAGAAGGCATTATGGAAGGCCAGCATACACATGAAAAAATAATGACTTGCAAATAAAAGAAAAACTATACAGTGCACCCTCAAATTATTTAGTTTTTTTGAGAGCGCACCGGTTATTTTTAGATATTTCTCACTTATATATATTTTTCTCTATACTTACATTTTTTTCCAACGACAGTAAACATTGCTGGAGTTTGAACCCACTACCTCGTGATTGTTAGTCAGCCATGCTACTGTCTAGCCTATGACGATGCATTCGAATTGTGTGGTTGAAACTAATGATACACTGCTTAAAAAAACCCCTTCCACGGAAATTAACAATTTTTCCATTTGGAAGACATCCAATACCCCTTATATTTGGAAGCGAGAGGGTATGTGTTTGAAATCCCTCTGCCTTCTTTTCAAAGGCCTCTGGCAGGCCTTCATAAAAGTTGAAAAAAAAAAACGTATTGACAATTCTTTCCATTTAGAAGGCATGCAATGCCCCTGTTATTTGGAAGCGAGAGGGGATGTGTATGAAATCCCTCTGCCTTCTTTTTACATGTCTTTGGCAGGTCAGTCCATAAAATGCCTAAATCTGATGAAAAATCATACGTTCTGTATTCCTTATTTGAAATGTTATTCCTAAATAATGACTACTGCATGCATTATATGAGGAAGGCCTCTCAAATTCCGCCGCTGGGATATAATATCCTTGTAGTCCTGTGTGTTAACAGTAAATACTACGAATCTTTTGCAATCTGTGGGATTTTGTATGTCCATTGAGTTGATGGTAACTGTTGTGTTCTGTTATGGTCTGTTTTATTTTGCAATTATTACTAGTACTCAGAGAAAAGATATTCATTTTGTTTTTTTTTGCTGTTGAGCCGTTCTGCCCAATTAAAAAAACTTTTTATAAATAATAGTGCATAAAAATATTTCATGTATGCACTTTATGTATTTTTAATAGCGCACATATACCTACATGGAAATGCACTCATACTTTGACAATGTAGTAATGGCATCCTGTTTTGGTATCAAGGGAATAATGTATGTATGTGGTGTCATCAAAGGAGCAAGGGGAGGAGGAGGTTCAGTTGTTATATTGGCTGAGAGAATTTCGCAGATATATGAATATTTGTATGTAAGTATTTTTGGGGGCCTTTGAGTTTCTGTTGTTGTAGTTGTTGGTGGCGGAAATATGTGTAAGTAGTGTTGATGTATTCTGTGGGGCAGTTACTGTTTGTCTCTGCCTCTGCGTGTCAAATCCTTTAAGGTGATTATTATTGGGGTTTGTAGTAGCAAAGGAAAATATTATAGAATTTTTTTTGAAAGCAATACTGGTAGTTTAGGCAGATTCTTAATTATATTTTTTGTTTTTTTCAAAAGTTGAAGAAAAACAAAAAAAAAAAAAATTTTCTCATTGAAAGTTCTGAATTAGCAGCCCATATGTGAATTTGGTCCAAAATTTGTAAAATTTTGTACTTATCATTAAATGAGAATGTAGAGTTTTATGAAAGATAATTTTAACGATATTGAGATTAAAATTGACAAATTTTAAGGGACGAAAAATTAACCCATAACATGTCAAAACATGTTACGAAGAAATGTTCAAGGACATCGAAAGTCCTGGAAAAGCAAGAACTTGTTTCATTTGATCTACGGTTGACAAAATTTAAATTTTTTCAAAGGCGCCCGCACAGACATAAGGTTTATTGAGTTTGTTCTTCATTATAATGCCCATAAGGAGGAATGGTTCCGGTGTAATCAAGGGTATAGACAGACGGACAACCCCCACAATATTTAAACCTCAAAGAGTGGAGTTAAAAAGGGAAGTGAGAGTAGTTTTTGTCTGATCTTGCACACCTTACAACTTAACCTCCGCTTAGAGGATAGAAGCTAGCATACCAAATATCAGCTCGATAACACTTAAAAAAACAAAGACGGATACCTCAAAAAAAGGGTTTTTGTCTGGTAGGTGGGAGTAAGTTTTGTCCGATTATGCTTAATTAAGAACTTAACCTACGCGGTTAGAAGCTTTCATGCCAAATTTCATCATGATAGCTCTAAAACTTTGGCTGTGATTAGGGGGGAGACGGACAGATAGACAGACGGAAGGACGCACATCTTAAAATCGAATGTAATAAACTATGTAATGTAGTGTTATAAATGTAATACCTACTACGCCTTCTTATGGACGTTACAAGTGGAGAAACAAACAAAATATAACCGTCGGTCCGTGCGTCCCAAAGTCCAATTCAAAGGCACTTTTCTGACTTTTCTCGAAATAAGGACGAAAAGGACACTTAAGGAGTAGAAAAAGAGTGTTCGAATATTCCACAAAAAAAAATCTTCGTAAAATGTCATTGAAGACATCAGATATCGAAAATGCACAAAAACATTAAGATATATAGATATTTAGTCTATTTTAGGTCTATGTTCACACAGGACTCGGAAAAGAGAAAAAATGATTGGTTAAAAATGGGCATATTGATTTTTGGTCTTAGAGCACTTGAAGTAAAATTTTCTGAACAACAACAATTTGAATGTTCTAAAAATTCCATTCGAAAGCACTTTTATGACTTTTCTCGAAATAAGGACGAAATGGATACATAAAGATTCAAGATAGAGAGTTAAAATGTTGCACACAAAATATATTCGTAAAATATCATTGAAGACATCTGATATTGAAAATGCACTAAAAAAATAACTAATATACATACTCTGTCTATTTTAGGTTGCAGTTTACACAGGACTTTGAAAAGACATTAAATAATTATTTATAGTTGGACATATTGATTTTTGGTCTTAGAGCACATGAAGTAAAATTTTCTGAACAAGAATTTGAATGTTCTAAAAATTCCATTCGAAGGCACTTTTTAAACTTTTTTCGAAATAAGGACGAAAAGGATACGTAAAGAGTCAAGATAGAGAGTTAAAATGTTGCACACAAAAAAACTTCGTAAAATGTCATTGAAGACATCTGATATTGAAAATGCACTAAAAAAAAATAACTAATAAAGATACTCTGTCTATTTTAGGTTCCAGTTTACACAGGACTTTGAAAAGACATTAAATAATTAGTTATAGTTGGACATATTGAATTTTGGTCTTAGAGCACTTGAAGTAAAATTTTCTGAACAACAACAATTAGAGTGTTTTAAAAATCCCATTTTAAGGCACTTTTCGGACTTTTCTCTAAATAAGGGAGAAAAGGACACGAAAGGAGTAGAGATGGAGAGTTCAAATGTTCGACATAAAAATTTTTCGTAAAATGTCATTGAAGACGAATGATATCGAAAATTCACTAAAACAATAACAATAATCGTTATATCAGGACCTATTTCAAAGTCTATTTCAGGTTAAAATAAAAACTTTACCCAACCATAGAAAAAATTCCACCTAGGGGGGTATCTGTCATCACGGAATGTTAATACACTCACCTAAGGCTTATATTCTGTAAAGAAATTATTGCCCCGCTAAAAATGTGTAGCATTGTTATGGACAAATTTTGCTAATATTGGAAAGGATCAAAAAATCCTTGACATACTTAAAAAAATATTCCGTGCGTTACACATTAACAATTTTGAATGTTTCTGTAATAATTTGGGGAAATTTTAAACTTTTTTATATTCATGTAATGATAGCTTGATATTATGGAAAAACTCTCTATGAAATTAGAAGGGACTAATGTCCTTGAAATTGGCAAAAAAACAAATAGATTTTACTTCATAATTCACTAATGATTCATAGGCACTGGGCGTGGCATAGTGATGGGAACACCCTGCTATGATGTGGAAAATCTAGAGATCGATACCTGTCTTAGTCATCTACATTTATTTCATCGGCGGCCCCTACTGTTTAACGATGATTTCGATACACAATTGCCGATTGACTCCAATGAAATGTGGACAGCCATCCACGGATATCGTAACCAGGTCATTCGAATGATAGACCTGTGTTCTAAACATTATACCACGTTCGGGGTTGCCTATGACTACAACTTAAATTCCATTCAACTGCATCACTTTAAAAATATTAAAAATTCTATTAATTTTGTAACTTTTACAAACAAAGCAAATTTAATATTAAAATCCAACAACACTAACCAAATATCACAGCTTGAATACATACAAGAAACAACAAAACAAACATAACTATGCATATATACAAACAAAAAATAGAAAAAAATATTTCTAGCCTGTCCACATATTTGCTTGTTTTCTAATAAATGTCAGATATATCATACAAAACAAATTGTTGATTTATCACTTGTCATGATTTCTTATCACCATCATCAAATATTAAACATACATCCATACATGACGTGTTAAACACACAGTTACGTATGTATGTATGCCTGTGTGTAGTCCCAACTTGACTATACCACATAACACCTGAGGACATGGAAAAACATCAATTAAACTATGACAACGTGTGTGGGGGGGAGGTAAAAGGATACTCTTTATATTCATATGCTGACACCAGTGTTTGTCTTCATATAAAATTGATTGATATTCATTTGCACTCAAGACTATACTTGTGATTGATTAGAATTACATGCTTGTAAATATATATAGAGAGAGAGAGAGAACAAATTGCTATATCTCACGCAATGTAAGAAACATACAAGGTGAAAAACTTTATGAAGTGAAGCATGAATTTGTTTTAGAAATTTTTTAAAATTGTAGTAAATATCCTATTCTTTAATATCCTAAAATCATAAACTATAAATATTGTCCATTATTTATGAAATTTAAGATGCACAGTATACATAATAAAAAACGAAAGAGAAAAAAAAAATATATTGCTTTATGATTTATTAATATGATTTCATAAAATGAAAGTGCTGTCATGCATATGTATGCTGCGTCTGTATACACCGACATTGTACCACACCGACACACACGCACTCTCACACCAGAGGAATCGTAATAAATTAAATTACTCTGATGTTCGTTGTATTGTGGTTGCATTTTGTTGCTGTTGTTGTGCTTGGCTTTTTTTTATAAATGGGTGTGTGTGAGTGTTAAATTTTTATGGAAATTTGTTACAAATTTTTCATATTAAATTTTCTTTGATATTCATGCCATAAACTGTGCGTTTTACGACGTGTGTATTTGTTTGCTTTTGTTTGTTTTTTTTTCGTTTTGCACATTTTGTATAAAACGGAAGGAAATAGTTAAATTAAACTTGACTACTGGTGGAAAATGTTTCTGTTTTTTTTGTTTGTTTTTGTTTTTCATTTTGGTTTGTTTGCTGTGCTGCGTCGTCTTTTCACTGCTGCATTTAATTTCAATTTAAATGAAATTGAGAGCTACAGCGAAGTGGCAAAGTGTGTTCGGTTCAAGGGGAGATGCGAGCACAATAGTGGGGTAGTGTTTTAAATGTGGAACGTAAATGCGTACTATAAAAGTTGTTAGAGGAAAACCAAAATTAGTTTAATATATAGTTTAATGTTTATTTTTTACAGCCGCACACGAAGCTAATAAAATTTAAATTCGAAGTTATTCCACTTAAAACAAGATAGGCTGTTCTCTTGAATATTGATGAGTGTTTGTTCACTTGTTCTAGATCAGTGGTAGGGATAATCGAACGCACGCACACTAATGTATGCTGTATTTGTGAGCAGACGCACAAAAAACGCATTTTCCCTTTACACCTCATGAAAGAGGTATGGGATGCTTCTCGCGTTGTTGTGAATTAACGCGCTTTCTATTTAGATTCACAAAAAACGACACCTACTTGTTTATCGAAGAATGCGGACGTAACTGTTTGAGAAGCTTTTACTAGACATGCCGATTGACTCTACACTTAATACTACGAAGTTGCTTTCGACAACATCAAGGTGGCCGGCAATGAAAAAAAAATGTGGATGACTGGAGCCGGGAATCAATCTCCCGCATGGCAGTCGCGTGTTCTCACCAATATGCTACGGCCGAGCAGAAGCACAATACAGCGACGAAATTTGCAAGGACTTTAACTAGCAGGCATGCAATAAGGCCTTCTGAGACATTCAGACTTCAAGTCGTCAAGGCCTTGTGTTAACATGCCCGAAAACAGGCTTTCGCCTTCCTTTCTGTAATATCCTAAGCACGTGTTCACTCCATTCTTTAAAGACCACTACTGCAGACGATATGATTCTCTCTTTTTTTAAAAGAAAGACAAGTTTAAGTATAGAGATAAATATATAGAGTTAAGAAACATCATCAATAATCTAAAAAATTGGAGGGTGACCAACTGCATAGTTTTTCTTAAATTTTTTTTAATGTGTATGCAGGCCTTCTATTGGGCCTTCTCAAATGAAGCGACGATGGAAGGCCTTGCTTCCCAATGACACCCTTTGTTATTTGGAAAGGAAAAGGGAAGGTCTATTGACTGCTCATAAAGGCGTTCTGTAAGACCTTCTAGATCGTTCCTATCGCTATTAGAAAAAAGCGTCAGCGATGTCGAATTGTACATGGTGAAAATGTTGTGCTCTACCAACAATCATTAAACATTTTTTTCTGCCTGTACTTGTATCTGTTTTGTGTTAAATGCGAAACAAGCGTGTGTGGCGTTGCTTTCATAACACTCAAGCAGAGGCTGACAGTATTGAATCAAATAAAACTTTCAAGTATGTGTAAAAAGCGATCGTGTCTGTGTGAAAATAACGATTGTTACCGCCCTCGCGGGGCTACGGGATACCTGTTATATAAGAAGAAAAAAATTGAAGACTTCGTTTTAGAAATTATTGGAAAAAGATGAATTTGTGTGAAAACGAAGCCGATATTTCAACAAACGTTACGATTGTACTAAATTTGACAGGATTTCGTACACATGCAATAAAAATATGTATCTAAAAGATCATCATTTGTCATTTGTATAAAAGGTACCCGAAGGGGTGACGTTAATGTTTGACTTTTCTGACGTTTTGCCTACAATTACAAAATAATTAAAACCCGTTTGGGTAATGGGAGAAATATTAATTTTCCTAAAAAAGGTCATTTTGTATAGAGGTACCAGAAGGGCTCGGTCGTTTGTTTTGCGCAAAATTTGGCTGAATTCAGTATTCTAACAAAGAAGGCATGTATAATACAGTACAACACATGATTTTGGGACTCAATTCTGAGAACTACACGTGAAAGTAGCCCCAAAAAGAAGAAGTTCTGCACCATTCGTTTTGTCAAGCTACAAGCCATAATTATTTAATATTTGAAGTTAGTGTGTATCGTGTAGGGAAATTTGGCACGTTTTAGACTCTTCTATTATATTGTTGTATGGTGGCGTATGATTATCATAAGTAATATTTCACGTAAACCAGACGCCACGGAGTACAACAGTTGAAACTGTTGCATATGTAGGGAAACGCAATATAAACAGATTAAAGGAATTGTAATTCTTAATTTTTTTAAATGTGTTTTAGGTAAATCGGACTAGTGGTTTTCGAGTTATGTCAAACGTGACAAATTCCCCTAAAAGATACTTACTAACTTCAAATCACAGTAGCACATTTTCCAACTTCAAACTCTTGAACCAATTGAAACCCACAAAATCTGAAAGCTTATGATAGTAGAAGAAAAACCATAACTGGGTTTTTGAATTATTAGCTAAGGTTTTCTTTTAATTCATTTAGAAGTTTTCGACTGAGAGGAGGATTTTAGTAGTCTATATCTCGTGAACTATTCCATATATAGCTTTCCTCTCTTCAGCAAATTTTTAGCTCTTAACCAGTTCTAAAAATTTTGCCTTGAGATAAAATCAAGAAAACAACATCTTATTGAAATCAGCAAAACTGTAAAGAAATCACTTTCAATTGTACGTTTATCGAAATTTAAAAATGATATGCTTTTTAAAATGAAATAGATACAAAATAGAAATAAATCAATAAACAATAAAAATCTATTATGAAATTTTACGATTTTTTTACATTTTTTTTTTTTTTTTTTTGAGTGAGATTAAATTTTTAGATCTGATTAAGAGCTAAAATTTTACCAAAGAGAGACATCAGAATTTCGAATAGTTCACGAGATAAGCCTTAAGAATCAGTACATGATTTTCGAAAATTTCAAAAATGAATTATAAAAAAATCTTAGCAAATAATTCAAAACCCAGCTAGGGGTTTTCTTCTACCATCATAAGCTTTCAGATTTTGGCGGTCTCAATTGGTTCAAGTTTTTGCTCCTGCACTGTGTATTAAATTATTATGTCATGTAACTTTACAAAACGAATGGTGCAGAACTTCTTCTTTTTGGGGATGCTCTCACGTGTAGTTTTCAGAATTGAGTCCCAAATCAGTGAGCTGAAAAATGCTGTACTGTGTAATAAACTATCCGTGTGAATTCGGTCATTTGTATGGGTGATACCCGAAGGGGTGTGACAAATATTTCAATTTCCTTAGATTCTGTATACAGATAAGATAACACTATGCAACAATTTAAGTGTCATTGTCTCGGGGGTGAACCATACTAATATAAAACGATAGTATTTGACCTCAGAAATCTTAAACTCTATTCTGCCCCACTACGGCAATCTTACTCAAATTTCCGATATGTATTTTTTAAATCAAGTGGCATAATATTTTGGTCGGGCATTTTAAAAGTTCCCCAAATCAAAATCGACCATACATTTCGTTGTCTATATGTAAATGTAAACCTATTAAGATGAATTCTGTCATTTGTATGGGATATACCCGAAGGGGTGTGACAAATATTTTCATTTCCTAAAACTTTACCTAATAGTACATGATAATTTTACGAACCAAATTCAATTGCAGCTTTGCTGTTTTCAGTTTAGATGGCATCGGAGAAATATTATTTTTCCTCATATACTCGTACGTGTTTGGGAGGTACCAGAAAGGGGAAGCTTTTCCGCCTATTTATATTTTTATACCAGTAAATTTTCACAAGGATTAGTGAAGGTTTGCCCGAGTTATAGTGCCTACCACCTCAGACAGACTAACAAAGTCGTTAAACAAATTTGGTCCTAAGATACTTAAAATCAAACTCATATCCTTCATTTTAATGGGTAAGGTATACAAATATTTTTGTTTTCCAGCTTTTGTTTTTTTTTCTAGAACTCTTCAAGGTTCATGCGACCCTCCTTTATGAATTGTATACGAATTTATTAGGCAACGTATGATATTTGCCAACATAAATGTAAATTGTGAAAAATATTTAATTATAATATGTACCAGTAGTGATTAAAATTTCTTTGCATACTTTCAGGGGTAATTAATCAAAGTATATTTTAGGGACTTTTTATAAAAATGTTATTAAATGCTCATATGTTCTATTATAATTTCTAGCTATTTTGTCGACTGTAGCCCCGTGTAGTGCCATTGTTTTACAAACAAATTGGTATTGATTTTTTTATTGCCTGCAGCCAATTTTTTTTATTTTTTTAATAGCCCTTAGTTGTATTAATTTTCACGTTTATTGAATTTTATATTCTTTTATGAAATAAAAAAGAATATTCGAAACGTTTTAACTTTTTTGGTACTTACAAAGATTTATACGACCCTCGTAATATAAAGTTGTAAAATAAAAAAGAATATTTGATAACTATTAATTCTATTGGTACTCATAAGGTTTATTATACGACCCTCTTAATATACAATCAGGCTTGAGTATTGGCAATTTTATTATACGGGAGGGAAAAATTGCCAACACAATTGATAATTATGACAATTATTTAAAAAATATTTGCATACTCTTATGAGCAATTCATTAAACTATACTTTCGGGTCGTTATCAGTTGTTTTTTTTTTAATATTTCTAAATTTATATAATACATGAAAATTATGGCATATCCTTTCTCATTTCTATATATTTCTGTCGACTGTTGCCCAGTGTAGTGCCATTGTTTGACTAACGAATTGGTACTGATTTTTTTTATTGCCTACAGCCAATTATTTTAATTGTGTTAAGGTACACACACACACACACAGCCATTAATTGTACAGAAAAATATGTATATAAAAAACTACAAAAAAATACATTAAAGACTCCATTGAGTTGAAGAGAAATGTAAGGTAATATTAAAAAAATTATATTCAACGTATATTTAAAGTATACTTTTGGGAATGTGAATACATTACAGAAAATTTGTAGCAATTCTAGTGAATAATTTGAAAAATTTGTAAATGCTAAATATATATGGTAAAATATATTTTAAGCATTAAAAGCGAACTGAAAATATTTTAGAAAGAAAAATATTAAACATTAACAGACGTATTCATAAACATTTCTTAATGGTTTTAAATCAAAATTTCGTAGTAAAATCATTTTGTAAACCTCTTATAATTTACTATGAATAAAACCTTAAAATTAGAACATATAGAAAGGACATTGTTAAGTTTCAGTATTTTTGTTTGATCATTAAGTTTTTTTTAAATGAAGTTGAACAAAGATTTTGAATCTTTTAAAAACATGATTGAGTGAGCGTCATGGTGCTTACACAGTGCAGCAGTAAAACTTGAACCAATTGAGACCGCCAAAATCTGAAAGCTTATGATGGTAGAAGAAAACCCCTAGCTGGGTTTTGAATTATTAGCTAAGGTTTTTTTATTACTCATTTTTGAAAGTTTAAAAATCATGTACTGATTCTGAAGGCTATTTCTCGTGAACTATTAAAAATTTTGATGTCTCTCTTTGGTAAAATTTTAGCTCTTAATCTGATCTAAAAATTTAACCTCAGATAAAATCAAAAACACAACATAATCTCACTCAAAACAACAAAAATGTAAAAAAATCGTTATAGATTTCATTATAGATGTTTATTGTTTTTTGATTTACTTATATTTTGTATCTATTTCATTTTGAAAAGCATAGCATTTTTAATTTCGATATACGAACAACTGAAAGTGATTTCTGTACAGTTTTGCTGTTTTGAGTAAGATGTTGTTGTTTTCTTGATTTTAACTCAAGGCAAAATTTTTAGATCTGATTAAAAGCTAAAAATTTGCTGAAGAGAGAAAAGCTATATTAGTTCACGAGATATAGACTACTAAAATCTTCCTCTCAGTCGAAAACTTCAAAAATGAATTAAAAGAAAACCTTAGCTAATAATTAAAAACCCAGTTAGGGTTTTTCTTCTACTATCATAAGCTTTCAGATTTTGTGGGTTTCAATTGGTTCAAGAGTTTGAAGTAGTAAAATGTGCTACTGTGTTATATAAGCATCAACGACAATTTGGCAGACATTGTCGCTCTTTAGGTCTTGCATGTTAAATCCGACGCTTGTATGAATATTTTGTCAACGATTTGTATGGACGGTTCCCTATGCGTCATCAACGTTTAACTATGGTTATGCACATATCCTTGAGGATCTTGCAGACACCTTCTGTTGGGTCATGTTGGAGTAACTTTGGAACGCGATATCGGATTAAAACGATCATGATATCGCCTGATACGTTTCCACGTCCATCAAGTGTTTTGACGACAAGTACATCAATTTTTCACATGTTATGTTGAGGACAGCTTTGACGACAAAGTCGTGTATGACAATACTGTCTACTGGGGAACTAAGCTTTCTTTTTACAAAAATGCTGCAGATGACTAACTGTAGACAACTATAAAACATGAACCGTGCGGAGTTTCGACCAAAAACAAACAGCATTGTATCGGCAGTAACAAGGAAAATATATGTATACAATTTAATGGAAATCGACGGGGATGTTTTTTCAAAAGTATGCTTTTTAAGTCGATTTATTTTGGAATTACCCGTATGGGAAACGCTTCTCGCGTTTTTTGTGAATTATTGTGGAAATCGAAGTTGCCATTGAAGAGATTCGACAAGAAACAACCGAAAATGTACTAAAAAATTGGGTTGATCGAAAGATGTACTACCGAGCAAGTAGTGTTAGTCATACGAATGAAATTGTGTTCCATTATTAAATGACAAAGTTAACCTTTCCGATAAATCCAGAAGTTTAAAAAATTATCTGTACTTTTCAACAACTCTTCACTTAAAATATACTTTCAAAATGAATATGAATAGAATATCTATCACATCCAACTCCATTAAGTTGTATACAATATCTAGAGTTTCTATCTATTAACTGTCAACTTTACAATAGCTTAATTACTACTAGCACTAATATCATACCATTTACATAGATTTAACATACTTTTGGGCTTATTGAAATTTGTATATTTATTGTTAAATGTGTTCCTTTTTTAAATAAAAGTATCACAAAATCTTGTTAATTCTTCTCTTATTTGTAGCCACACTTTTCGTCTTAACAATTCTTCTCATTTAAATAATCACTATAAATGTTCCTTTATACTAAAACAAAAAATCTATTAAGTTTTAAAACTAACTGCCCCGCAATCCCATTTCCTATACGCCATTAAGTTTTATTCAATTTCTAAAGTGTTACGGTCAACCAACTGCCAACTAAATAACTACTAAATTACTAATAACCAAAAATTTCCATATATATAGCATACTTTTGGGATTATTTAAACCATATTCCCATTTTTGTATAGCCAACGAGAGAGTGAGTACTACACTCACACACATTTGCATTTGCCAGGAGTTGGTGCGCAACACATTGGCCCATTGCTAGGCATAGTGTATACGCAATAAAAGTAATTTGTTTGCCTGCATTTGCATAATAAATTATAGTATGCTTTTAGGTTGTTCCAAAAATGAACAAACAAACAACATTTGATATTTATAACCACTTTGCAATAAGCCAACTATACATATGAGAGCCAAATATTATAAATGGTAAATTTTAATACCACAAAAATCACTCTAAAATCAGAGGAAAATGGAGAATTGTAAAATGTTATGATTGTGTGTGTGATTTAAGGGAATATATTTAAATAGGGGGAAAATACTATATGGGATATGGTTCTATTGAAGGCATTGATTATGGACAATTGTTATAAGTGAGTAGGTCTTGTTGCTACAGAAATTTAAATTAAATCAAATTTGTTAATAGATTTTCTTGTATTATTAAGTGTTTTTTTTTGTATTTAAGAGAATTAAGCATTTTCACAGTTGAAAGTTATGGCAAAATTGGGCTTAAAGTTGATAGAAATCACATAGAGTGCATCAGCGAATTCAACAAAAAAATTTTTAATTTTCAATTTTAAAAACAAACCAGCAAATTTTCTCTCCAATATACATCATTTAGCTGTATTAAACCATACAGTCATATAGTTTATGTGAAAAAAGTAATTACAAATTATATGCACAGCATACTCTCAGGTTGCTCACAAAAAAAAAACACACCAACAAAGTTGAGTTTGGTGTGCGCATTTAAAGTTGGCAGTAATTTATGGAGCACAAAACTGAATTTCCTATTAAACTTTAGCAGAAGTTTTAAAGCAATTGTGTGGTGAAACGATGTTTTTAAATGAGTTTTCCCCAGGAGCATACGACACGAGTAAAACGTTTAACTTTATGGCAAATAAAAGCAATTCATTTGCTGGTAGACGCATGCATATGCATCGTGTAGCTCTTTAAACATTTAATATACATTTAAGATATCTAAAAGGAAAAAAGTTTAATATAAGGAAAGCAAATGGCTATACATAGCCAATAACGTTTATTTTAGTTTTAAACAACAAACATTTAATTTCAATTGCTTTAATTTTGCCTTAAGACATGATATTTTTATGTTTCGCTTATGCAGCATCGTATATTTGATAGCCATAGTATGACTTGCTTTTGTGTCTATAACGTCATATGCACGTGTGCATTCTTCTTCTTTTATCCTTATTTGTTCATATCATTTTCATATTAAATGTCCTCGCGCTTTTTAGTTTGTTTGTTCGCATGTTTATGTCACTAAGCTGTGTTACTCTTCGGCTTTGCCTTTTGTATACATATGTATGTATATCTTTAGAACTGCAATTCACAATACGTTTACATTTGTTCAGACAATCTCTTTCTCTCTCTCGCTCTTTCTTGCTTTCTGCAACACTCAAGTACATGGTGTGTGAGTTTTTGTCACTTACAGCATAGATGCACTAGAAAAACGGATGTTGAAGGCAAAGCATGACGGAAAGGGAAATTGTCATTGGATGTGGATGTGTTTGGAAGTTAAAGTCAAATACTTGAAATTTTTTAAGCATATATGTACGTAAAGTTTGTGAACTGAAAGTTGTGTATGATTTAAGAGCATCTTTTTGTGTTGGTTATTCAAAGTTAAATACTTTAAAGAGGAAGTTGCTGTTGTGTCTACAATTCTATACAAATGTCTGGACATTTCATACTTCGGATACATGTAGAGATATGTTTTTAAGATGTGTCAAAAACATTCGACAGATAAAAACCATAAATCGAAGAAATAGATGATTGCATTATCAGTATATATATAAAAAAAACTTGGGTGACTGATCACTCTCTAAAAGGCTAAAGCAAGAACCGTTAAGTTTTGAATGTAGGTTCCTTTAATGACGTAGGCGGGCATTAAAAAGGGATTTTTAGAATTTCATACTGCAAGGGGGTAAAATGGGAGTGGCAACGGCCCATACAGCTCGAATTTTGAAATGGCTGTATCTTTTAAACCGTTATAAGTACGAAGTCGAGATAAGATACGTTTATCGGTCGTTTAAGAAAAAAATACTTTGTGGAAAGTGTGCGATGCCACACCCATGGTGTCATAACTGTGGACAGGGTGTAAACACGAGTAAAACGGAATTGGTGCTATTCACCCGGAGATACGATTTTTGTAGAAGCTGCAACGAAGAAGAAGAATAGGAGAGGACAGAGTATCTTCTATGTCACTGTCCCGCCTTTGGACCTGAGATATTAGAATTTTGGTTATCGGACCCTTATAGACAATACCTATCTACCTTTTTACGTACCATTTAAGACTTTTACTGTATGAACAAGTGATATGAAACATTGTCTTATAATAAACAATTTTATATTGTTGAACAATATATTTTTTTTGCAATTAAAAAAATATCCCTAAACTACTTGTATTCTCCAAACAGGTTTTTAATTATACCATACCAGTACTTTGTTGTACCGAAAAAATACTTTTATTGTACCAACAAGTGATTTTTTGCATCAAAAATTTTTTTAGTTATCAAAAATTACATTTATTGCACCAACAATTTCTTTAAGATTAACAAAAAGTACTTTTATTTTAATAACCAGTACAGAAATTTTATTCAGGAAAATTGACTGACTGAATACTCTCTCAAAATGGAGGATATTGTTTAAGTCTTGAGTTATTGAGAGGACTTTATAAATATATTGACTATGGGAACAATTTCGGTCTTTTGTATGTGAGGTACCAGAAGGGGGTGTCATATAAATCGTTTTTCAGAGGTTTTGCCTAACATTACTAGATAAATTAACTCAACATTTAAAAGTAATGAGAGAGATATAAATTTTCCAAAAATAGGTAATTTTGTATGAAAGGTACCAGAAGGGGCGAGCTACGAGCCTCAAAACTACATATGAGCTCTTGACTCGCGAGCCGAGAGCTCATTTGAAATGTTGTGGCTCGATTTTAGAGCCAATTTTTAGGAAAAGAGCATCTCGCGAGCCAAGTCAATAAATAAAATCCAAATACAAGAAAATACCAAATATTACTTTTATTGTACTTTTTGGTACAAAGTACTTTCTTTTGTACTAAAAAGTACGTTTTTTGGCCCGAAAGCCCTTTTCTGTTGCACAAAGTACTTTATTTTGTATAAAAGTATTTTTTTCTGCCAAAGAACTTTTACTAGCCCAAAAGCATTTTTCTGTTGCACAAAGTACTTTTTTGGTATCAGAGAAATTTTTTGTGCTTTAAAGTACTTTTAATGTACTTTCCGGTACAAAGTACTTTTTATTGTACTAAAGTACTTTTTTGCACCAAAAAGTACTTTTATTGCCCTAAAAGTACTTTTCTGATACATAAAGTACTTTCTTTTGCACCAACTTACTTTTTTTACCAAAAAAAACAATTTTTATTATACGTTTGCTCGTTAGAATGACTTTGATACAAAAAATTACTTTGTACCGAAAAGTTCTATTTGGTACAAAAAAATACTCTGGTACAAAAATATTACTTTGCACAGAAAAGTACATTAAAAGTACTTTTTGATACAAAATGTGCTCTGGTACAAAAAAGAACTTTGTGCAACAGAAAAGTGCTTTTGGGCCAGAAAAAGTACTTTTTGGTGAAAAAAGTACTTTGGTACAAAAAAGTACTTTGTACCGAAAAGTACATTAAAAGTACTTTTTAATACAAAAAAAAATACTCTGGTACAAAGAAAAATACGTTGTGCAACAGAAAAGTGCTTTTGGGCCAGTAAAACTACTTTTAGATACAAAAAAGTACTTGGATTTTATTTATTAACACCGTTCGCGAGCTGCTCTTTTCCTAAAATTTGGATCTTAGCTCGCGGGTCAATACGTACCCTGGTTATAGCTTTACTAAATAGAGAATTCGGATGTATTGATTTGATTTCTACAGGAGCGTGCCTAGATATCCAGTTCGTTCTCCAAAACTTTATCCTGTTATAGCTTTACTAAATACAGAATACGGACACGATCGCGTACGGTGTATTGATATGATTACTTGATTTCTAAAATGAACGGAATGTTATATTAGTATAGGAGGTACCAGAAGGGGCGTGGCCATGTAGCCCACATGCAACCCCGTAAGTACCAAAAGTACTTTTGTCACAAAGTACTTTTATTAGACCAAAAATTACTTTTATTGTACTTAAAAGTACTATTGTTGTACCAAAAAGTGATTTTGTTGATCCAAAAAGTGCTTTTGTAGTATCACAGTACACTTTTTACAACAAAAACCACGTTTACACAAATCCAATTTATTGTACAATAAAAATGCTGTTTGGTATAGTATAGGACGGGTATAGTTATGTAGGTAGTTATACAAAAAATGGTATTTCATCATATTTTTTAAAAGGCTGTAAACGCTTACCGGTTCGCTATTAAAAAAATATAAATCGACAAAATTTGTATCTCAATATAAATATAGACAACAATAAGCCAGACCAAACAGCTGCGAAAAACATTATGATATACTTATAATATAACAAATTCCTGCTAAATCTGACAATCACCTCTATCATACATCATACTCTATCAGACATCACTATCTACGTATTTGTAACATGTACTTATTATGTATTTCTAGTGAAATACCAGAGACTATAAATCCACAACACACACACACATATATATTATACCTGTGATATTATTCGGTTTATGTTGCCCCGTAATATCCTTTATATCATGATGTGCACCATCTACCGAGGGCAGGCGTTTACACAACCAACGTAAATAACCCAATTGGATATCATAATTATCATAGAATTCAATGGCAAGTGCGGTTGAATTGTTATTTGATAGTATCTGTGAAAATTTCGTTAGATTGTGCAACGAGGAGGAAGAGGAGGATGTATCAGGTGTTAATTTCAAGAAGCTCAATGATTTGCGGTGTTCCGATGAAAGATTATGAAATGATTTATGTTCAATGGCTGGTATAAGATGTTGTTGGATATCATGTTTCTTTATTCTGTGGGCGAATTTGGCAATGTTTTTTTGTTTATGTACACTGTCAGGTTTAGAGGTTGTTGAGATAGTTGGCAATGTTTTGAGGTAATCGGTATGTGTATAGGAGTCTTGTGGTTTATCTTGTTCATAGGTTGACATTTTTTCAGTGCTTAGATTTTCAACGTGATTTGCAGCGGCCATATTTTGTGGTATATTATCAAATGTCCCCAATGGTTTTAGCTCATCTAGTGCTATAAATTCTAGATCATTATGAGTGCTGTCTATGTTATCAGTGTCAGAAGGTTGTTTAAATATATCATATTTCATGTTTACTTCATTAGCATTGACATACTCAATTGTAGGGGGTTGATAATTTACTGCTTCTATCACAATCAGTTGTTGCAATATATCATTAGGACTTGTTGATGTTGTTACAAATGTTGTTGCTGTTTCCGTTTTCCTGTCTGTTTCCGGTGTCGTTGTTGCTGTCGTTGTTGTTGTGGCCTGTGTTTTATCGTAATTTACTGTTGTTGCAATTTGTGATAAATTGCCTTCCCCGATATTGTCGTCTGTGGTGGTATCCCTATTGATGTCATAATTTTTAACATCAGTATCGTTGATAAAATTGGCATCATCCTTCTCCTTCTGCTCCTGCTGCCGTTGCTCCTCCTCAGTGTCGTTATGTTTAATTACAAACATTTCATTTAAAATGCCAAACTCATTTGTTTCATTGCCAACAATCGTATCTTCGACTGTAGCGGCGGCAATCAACTCATCGTCAATGAAGGAGAAATCATCATCAACGCCATCGTTCGTTTCATCGACATCTTCTGCAGTGTCAACATCAGTGTTATTATAGCTGTGGACATTTCTATCATGTTGCTGTTCATCAGCATCAGCATCAGCCTCAGCATCATAATGTACATGTTCGTTATCGTCGGTCACATCGTCAAGCTCATAATCATCTTCATCATTGGCTTCATTATCTTGTTCAGCAGAATTATTTTCATTTTCATCATTGTCTTGGTGTTTAGCACTTTTTTCATTTTCATTTCGTTCTTCATAATCTTCTACTTTTTGATTATCGCTCTGCTCATTCAGTTCATTATGTTTTTTCTCGTTGCTAACTAGATTATCATCACCGTCGACGTCGCCCTCTTTGCCAAGCTCAAGTAGAGGATGTCCATCAACGTTATTGTGGTGTGTGCTGCCTTCCTGTTCGTACAATATTTCTTGATTTATATGAGGATTTTTTTCCTGCTGCTGCATATCATATTGTTTCAGCATCATACACATGTTTGCCAGAAATGATGCATTGTAAGCGTCCACATCATCATCATCATCTTTATCCCTGAGCTTGTTAGCAGTGCCAACATTTCTCATATTATCCTCTTTCACATCCTTAGTATTACCCTCAATATCCAGTTGAGCAGCATTATGTTCTCCTAGGTGACTGATTAATAATTTTGAAGATTCATCATAAATTTCTTTATTTTTTTCAATGTTCTCCTCATTCTTCTCTCTATAAACTTTATTGCTCGCGACCTCTTCCCTATACGCTACTAAATCATCGTCAGCAGCATCATCATCATAAACTTCATCCTTGAAATCTGTCCAGCGGTTGTTGAGAACCATATTTTCATTAAAAAATATTTTTAGGGATTATGAATTTAATGCCATAACGAGGTGGATAAATGTGTTGGTGGTTGATGATGATTGTGTGAAATGTTGGGTATGGGTATGAAAAAGTCAAAGAAAAAAAGAGTGTAAGAATGAAAGAAAATTTATTACCGCGTTGTAATGAATTTGTTATGACAGTGAAAAGGTACAAAACGAACATAAATTTCTATACTACTACATCATCATCATTGTCATCGTTATTATCATTACAGTCATTACTTTACGTCATCAGGCACTTGACATCACAGGAAGACAGTTTTCAAACACAAAACGGAAACGGAAATGTTAACATTTACAAATAAGTTGGGAGACCAGCTATGGTGTAGGGGACAGAAAACACCGACAAAGTGAGGCAGACTAAGTACATTGAGTTATATTTCCGTGTACTATTATTAAGTCGCAAGACAACGAGGGGGAAATGTTACAAAACTGTTTAAAAGAAAACCAACTTTAAAATATATTTTGTTCTTTGCCTTTAAATGTTAGAAATTGTTTGAAAAGTACAATGGGGATAAAGACGATGAGATTAAAGATACATTCTACCAGTGCCTTGCAGGAACATATAAGCGTTAACTTGGTCACGACTTTTAAATTATTCTAGAAAATTTTAATTCAAAGCTATGGAGATTCGATTCGTCGATGCAAGGCACAAATTAATAAGTAGAACCAGATTTCAACATAAATGTATCCACAAGACAACTCGGCAGTCATTCTATCTTAAAATCCTATTTAAAAAATCAACTTAATCGTAAGGTAATTGATGGAAGGCTTACATCTTGTGTCATTGACGTGCTCGTGATCAGTATTTCTATCATTTATTCGGATTGCTACCTGCTTGCAGCTAAGGAGCACAAAATATTGTGCAAGTCATCAATCACAAAGAAAGCAAAACGTCGCAAATCAACAAACCTCAGAGGTAGTCACTGTCTGCACCAAACACCTATACCAACTACAACGACACAATTTCTCTACTTCTGATATTCCGTTTTGTGCATGTAATGGCAACAGCTGCAACAAACTTACTTTGAAATTACTAACAGCACTCAGACAAGTCCTGTTACGAGAATGGAATGTCGCATAGCATCTGAGGAAAGGGTTGCTGCATATATCGCAAAGCTATATCCAAATGCAGCAAACGACACAAGGGACAATTGCAGCAAGTTAGGAATTCGAACATTTTATTTAAGTGCTAAAAACGACATTGGAAGACGGATCGGGAGAGCGAGGACGTAGATGGGTGCAAAGATACCTGTCATATCCTCTACCAGTAGCATCTCGAAAATGCTGCCCCTTCTGATGCGAAGAGTCTACTGCAATTATGAATAATGCACTTATCGCACATATCGCTAGTTCCTGTAGGCCGCGCACATGAAAGTATGACGTCAAGTAGCGACAATCGCTAAGACTACCAAGTCAAAGCGAGGTTAGGAAATCAATTTCGTGGGTTTTAATCACTACAAAGCAGCCGGTACTGGCGGACTGCGAACAGAGCTCTTTAATAGCGGTGGCGAAGATCTAATAACGAGCATGTACAAGCACTTACGCACTTTTTGGCTTAACGAGTGCACATCTTATGACTGGATGATTACATGTAATATGCTGTTGTGTGTCATACCGAATTCGACGACCAATCCTGACCAATCTTGAGAAAGGCCCAAGGAATACATTTCGACTTATATAACCTTTTAATCGAAGAAGAAGTTACAAAAGTTACTTGAATCCAAGGCTGAGTTTGGATAAAGCTGATATACCTTAAAGGATGGCGGAGCTTGATATTTCTGCGAAGCTAATAAGTCCTTGCGGAATGACTCAGACCGACTCGAAGTCATCATTGAAGATTCGCAAATTCTACACCAAACGAGAACTTAGACTAGGCGACAACACATTGTATTTCCTCAATAATTTTATGAAAACACGATTAGCACGATATTTAACAGACAATTAACTTGCGTACAATGATAATATATGCACTTTTGGTCGAAAATTACTAGATGTCACTGCAACCATCTTTGATATTCTGAAGGAATTTGCCATAGAGTAGATATTAAAAAATTAATTATGAAACAGTATTTATGATACGGCAGATCAACATTACTAAAATCAATCAAGAGCAACAAAACACTGAAAGTACACAGTAAGAAGTTGGTACTAGAGCAGTGAGAGTCACCCATAGCCTCGCGATGCCGGCAATAATCGTTTTTCTTTACACAGACATTTGGCACTCAAAACTTTTGTATGATTCAAAACAGTCTGTCTTTGCTTGAGTGTTATGAAGGCAACATTGTACACACTTTCTGCCAATTCAACACAATAATAGACAGACAAGTACAGACAGAGAGACATTGTTCAACGATTGTTGGGAGAGCACAATGTTTTCACCGTGTACAATTTAACAATGCTGATGCAACTTGAGCGACCGCACACAATAACATCATATTGTTATATATGTGCGTTCGGCTATGCCAACTACTGAACTAATACGCTTGAAACGGTTTCAAGTCATGTGATTGTTTCGATTCTGCAAACAAGACAACGGATTGTTTTGGTAAGGAAATAAAACAAAAGCATAAGAGCGTTAGAGCGCAAGAGTGTGAGTTTTGATCACAGGACTATTTTGTAAAACAAATGCACTGAAATATGCACGACGGAAAAATATTCGAAACAAAATTTGGTTGTACCAATTTATTTATTTTATTAAATATAAAGTACAATTTATTGTCCAAAAAGTATTTTTAATTTACCATTAAGTATTTTTATTGTAGCAAATAGTACAATTTATTGTACCTAATGGTATACTTTAGTGTACCAAAAATTACTTTTATGTTCCACAATGCGTTATTGTTGTACCAACAAGTACATTATATTGTACCTATATTGGTACCAAAATTACAATTTATTATACCAAAAAGTTCTTTTATGCGTCAATTTTTAATTTTTTTGGACCAAAAAGTAGAATGACTTGTACCAAAAAGTAATTTTATTGTACCAAAAAGTACAATTAATTCTAAAATAATTATTTTACTGTATCCAATATCACAATTTATTGTACCAAAAAGTTCAATTTATTGTACCCAATAATACAATTTATTGTACCAAAAGGTACTTTTATTGTACCAAAATTACATGTTATTGAACAAAAAAGTACATGTTATTCTTTCAAAAAGTACATTAATTGTGTGAAATAGTTCAGTTTATTGTATCAAACAGAACAATTTATTGTACCAAAAAGTACAATTTATTGTATTAAGAAGTATTTTTTTTGTACCACATAGTACAACTTATTGTACCGGAATGTACTTTTATTTCATTTCATCAAAAATAATTCTATTGTACCAAATTGTGCGATTAATTGTACGAAATAAAAAAAATTTTGTACCACAAAGTATTTTTATTATACCAAATAGTACAACTTATTGTACCGAAAAGTACTTTTATAGTACCAAATACTACCACAAAGTACTTTTATGGTAAAAATGGTACAGTTTAGTGTACCAATAATTAGATGTTAAAAAAGTACATTTATTGTGTAAAATAGTAGAATTTATTGTAGCAAAAAGTACAATTTATTGTACCAAAATGTACGAAATGTTAATTTATTGTACGACAAAGTACTTATAGTAATACTTATACTTAAAAGCCATTTATTGCATCTAAAGGTACTTTTATTGTATAAAAAAGTTCTTTTGTTGTAGCAAAAAGCACGAATTATGTACATTTCGCTTCTGTCATACATACAAAAACGATAATACTGTTTGTCAGTCTATTCTTTTAAAATAAGAAAAGGCAGACTGCAAAACATTCAAATAATTCAAATGATTTACTGCAATCATTGGCACAGCAGCTAGTTATCATTGTTTTGGTTTTGAGAGTAAAGAGCTTAAAAGAGCTTTTCGCGAGCAACAAGTGTTCTTAGTTTGGTTTGAAAAAATAATAAAACACAAAAAATTCACGTTTTGTTTCATCTCGCATAACAGTTATTTGAGGTGCGAAGATCTTGCAAGCATTGCTCGCTGCAATTAGTCATTTGTTGTCTTAGTAAAGCAAATGTATTTATGCAAGACTCTAGTTGACTTCTAGGGGCAACAACATAAATTCTATGCAATTACATCCGATCGACACATGGTAAGAGCTTGTGTGTATGTATTATGCTTACTGTCTGTGTTCTTTGACGATATCATCTTCTCTACGATGGGTTGTGTTTCTCATCAACCTTGAGTAAGATTTAACCCTTTAGGTTTGCGATGAGGATGGAGAAGACACAGCAAAGGGCACTAGTAAGATATATGGTAAATGTCGAAATGACGTCATCCGCCTAACCAGCTGCCACATAATACATCCCACCAAAGCTCTTGATGAAAATTCAGACCCTATAGCCCAATATTATAATTAAGAGGTCAACAATCAAAAACATAAGATTAAAATAATTTTTAAAATATCATAAAATATCAATATATAATTAAATCTGCCAAAAAAAAAACCAACAACGTCAGCCTGCAAGCTAGGAGACGGATTATGCAAGCAAACAGACTATATTAAGGACTAAGCAAGCAAATCAATGCTATATCTCAATGAATAAAATTCCAACTATATTAGATAGTTTTACTAGTGTTGATGTAATGACATAAGCAGAAGAATAGGTTCTGGTACATATGCAACCATCATCGTTAACGAAGAGTGTTGACGTCGCACGCATCATGAGCTTTACGAGCTGTGAACATACATTGACGTGGCAAGCGCATCAATATACAGCAGTAGGGTTGACAGGGTCATGCTGTGTGCATTGATGAAAATGCTCAAGATTAAAAAGTCTTCAATAATGAACGCGATGAAAGGCGCAAGCAAAGTGGCTACCACAAACTATGTTGGAAAAATCAGAATACTAAACACATTGCACAACTTGATGCGATAAACTGAAGTAGAGCCGCAGAAGTACGAAGCGTACTTTCTACGTGCGGCATAAAATAGAAAATTTATGGTTAAAAGTATATTACCACTAAATAAAAAGTATCGTTAAGACGATCATTGCATGTTACCTGCATTTGAACTTAGTTTTCGAGACATTTTTCTATTTCGTTATAATATTTGTTCCACTCTACGTAACTTCTCAAAAACATGTGGCAAAATTCAAGCAAATGAGGCGGACGCCAATGAAAAGCACGCACCTTTCCAAAAACCGCTCAAAACTCTAAAGTCAAGAGGACCGTATATGGACCGATTCTTGGCCTACTATAAGTGGGTACTCAGGAAGGATTACAGGAAGATGTTTTTCTTATGAAAATTGCATATCATCGCGCTTCTTATAATTAAAAATAATTCAAAGAAATATACCAATACAATACAATTGCAGGAATTTTTCACCTCAATATTTAATAATTACTTTTTGACTAAATGTCTCTTATAAGATAGGACAAACATTGCAAGTTCTCATAGAAAAATGAAATCAATCGTTATGTTTACCTATTAAAATTATTATGTAATAAAGTGAAAGGACATAAGATTTATAAAGTGCAAGATTCCATGTAGTAATTGTGCACACGACTTTGTTGTTACATTGTTTCTTGTATAGCTATTTGTGTTTTATAATGCCTTCAAACTATAACATTCTCTTACTCGTCCTCTTTTCATGTTATAAGCTACCCTTTACCAGTATTAGAAGTTAACATTTAAACACAAAACAAAATAAAAACATATTAAATAAAAATTAAAACATAATCCAACACCAAATAATATATAACCCAACAAAAAAAAGAAACAAAAAGTTTAACTACAACAAAAAAATACTGTTAATATAATTGCAATTCTCTTCATACCCTCATCATTGTTGCCTACTACGCCGGCGATGGCTACTTGTTGAGGTAGATTGAGATCAGACGATTTCGACCCCGGCGAGGAGGTGGTAGAACTAAAGTACATCTTTGGTTTTGTGGTGGTAGCTAAAAATTTATGTGTTGCTGTGAACATGACATGTACATGCAACAACAACAACCACATAAATGATGAATAAATTGAACGCAGAGAAAAAAATTGATATTAAGTAAAAATAAAATGCAAAAAAATTATTCTTTTTTTTAAAATCAAAAGGGAAATGAAAAGTAATGTAGGAAACTTAACCAAAACTTCATGGTTTCTAAGTGGGTGGTTGGTGGGATATCCTCGGTTTCGAAGCAGTAATTTTATATAACAAAATATGTATTTGAAAGCAAGTACTTACGATCTTCAACACACATCAGTCTATCTTCCATAAGTTTAAGACCGGTGGGACAGGCACACGATATGCGTGGACTGCGTTCATTGATGCGCGGCGCTGGCAGGCATAAGTGTGAACAATGTCCGTTGACTGCCTGACAGTGATTAACACCATCGGGCTGGCGATAGGGATGGTAGACATGGATGACCATGGGATGTTGCAACTGTAGGGGAGAGAAACAAATGCCAAGAAGAAAATTTTAAATATTTGCGCAAAAAAAATTATATGAGTTTTAAATATTTTGCTAATAATGTTTTTGTTTAATAAGTAAATTACTGCAATGAGTTGCAGTTTTAATAGCGTTTGTATTTAAGCGTTATTAGAAAATCCCAATATCAGTGTTAAATATTCTAAATATATATTTATAAAACAATTAGTATATAATTAAGTAGTATAACATAAAAGAGCTTTTGAGTATTCTAATTCTGCAGTATGGCTTATCAGTTAATTTGACCTTGACCCCTAAGATGTCTATAGAAATCAAATTTAATCTACATATGCTGAGTGACTGCCACTCCATCTGAATCATCAAAGCCCCAGCCCTGGCGATAAGGCGGAATCTTGTATTTTTGAATGGTGAATAAAATTTATAAAATTTAAAAAGAGGCAAATTTTTAATTACATTTAATTTTTAATTTGTTTTATATTAAAAATTTAAAATTAAAACAAAAAATTAAAAATTAAAAATTAAAAATTAAAAATTAAAAATTAAAAATAAAAAATTAAAAATTGAAAATTAAAAATTAAAAATTAAAAATTAAAAATAAAAAATTGAAAATTAAAAATTAAAAATTAAAAATTAAAAATTAAAAATTAAAAATTAAAAATTAAAAATTAAAAATTAAAAATTAAAAATTAGAAATTAAAAATTAAAAATTAAAAATTAAAAATTAAAAATTAAAAATTAAAAATTAAAAATTAAAAATTAAAAATTAAAAATTAAAAATTAAAAATTAAAAATTAAAAATTAAAAATTAAAAATTAAAAATTAAAAATTAAAAATTAAAAATTAAAAATTAAAAATTAAAAATTAAAAATTAAAAATTAAAAATTAAAAATTAAAAATTAAAAATTAAAAATTAAAAATTAAAAATTAAAAATTAAAAATTAAAAATTAAAAATTAAAAATTAAAAATTAAAAATTAAAAATTAAAAATTAAAAATTAAAAATTAAAAATTAAAAATAAAAAAAAAAATTAAAAATTAAAAATTAAAAATTAAATATTAAAAATTAAAAATTAAAAACTAAAAATTAAAAATTAATAATTAAAAACAAAAAATTAAAAATTAAAAATTAATAATTAAAAACAAAAAATTAAAAATTAAAAATTAAAAATTAAAAATTAAAAATTAAAAGAAAAAGAAGAAAAGTAAAAATTGTATAAAAAAAAATAAAACTAAATATTCGAAAATTTAAATCTTTAAACTCAAAAAAAGTACATCGCAGTAAAAAAACATAACAGCTTCTCTTAATTCTCTGCCTACCGCCCCTCTATATTTGGGGTGCGAATACTGCGGTTTACTTTACAACAATATTTCATGATTTCCTTTTGGACCACTTGGGGCTCAGTATTGTTGCTTATGCACACAGAATAAAAATCATATAAATTATAAAGGATATCCCATCACATGACAGACGCACATATACGCATACTCTGTATGAGGTTTTCGCACGACTATATAGATATAACGAATGGGTATACCCACGTTCACTCACACGCTTGCAATGGGAAAACTCTCACTCGTGCATATTGTAACTGAAGGCCAACAAGGAATTCCATATGTATATACATAATTTATGCATATACAAGGGCAAAACATGAAAATCACTGAAATTGTGTACAGACAGTAAGAGAAGCAAAGAATTGTCATGCCAGCGGCATGAACTACAGATGGAAATTGTTGCAATACAGAAGGCTGCATTGTGGCGAACTTACACTTTGCCATAGTACTTAACGCTTTGGCGAAATTTTTGCAGGAAATTCAACAAATTTGTCTGCCAGTGGTAGAGTGGTGTCTATCCTTATGGTTATTAAGCATTATAATGTTATGTAACATGGTAAACCAGTGTGAGGACGTATGAAGCAGGTAAAGCAGGATAAGCAGGATTTTCGATTTGGTATAAAATGTCATGACATTTTGATTAAGTTGGAAATGTAAATGTATAGACTATTTTTCAACTGCACCGAAAGAAACTTCCATACGTCAATACATACATATTTTTAACATAAGTCCATTATACTCTTTCCTAAATTAAGAAACTAAGTTTTTTATTTATGACTATAAACATTTTATCAGTACCGTTCCTTTTAAGTTTTTTGCAGCCTCCACTAGTACCAAGTTTATTTATCAAATCTTCTCTAATAACAAATAGAGTTAACTACAAACACAAAGGCTTTCCAACTTCAAATTACTCTCAACTATAATTTACTCTTCTTCACAAACAACCCACACTTACCATATGCAATGCTGTTATTGATTTGACACCTTCACCGGTGAATTTATTAGCCTTGAACACAGTCTGCTTATCCCAATCCGTCCAGTAGATGCTATCCTCGAATGTGGTTATCGAGAACGGATGACGCAAGTATTCCGTTGAGTGCAAAATCTGACGCCGCTGGGAGCCATCATAATTGGCCGACGAGATGGTGTTCAATTTGCCATCGACCCAGAAGATGCGTTTGCGCACCATATCCAAAGTGATGCCATTTGGCCATTTCACGTCGTAGTTAATGATAGTAGTGCGATGTGATCCATCCATGCCGGCACGCTCAATACGTGGCGACGCACCCCAGTCCGACCAGTACATCCAACTGCACAAATGATGAAGAAAGAACGTTATAAATAAATGAGCCAGGATATATATTTAAGGTTTCTATATTAATTGAAGGCCACCCACAAGGCAGCACGATGTGTAAACAAGACCTAAAAAGCTGCACGACTTAAGAGGAACCACATGTGTTACTCTTCTACGATGTACTTATGTGGCAGTAGAGTGGCCTAAGTCAAGGGGAGGCAGACTAGCTATTCCCTGGGTACTGCAGAGTGGCTCCTGCGTGACTAGCAGGAGGTTACGTTAGCCACTTTTGTTTGGTATTATTTTTCATCGTAATGTCAAGTGTCAATCAAATAGATGTTCTTTTTTTTCTTGTTTTTATAGTTGTTTTTGTTGTTTTTATCTTTTGTTTTGTTTTTAAACAATTTCTTCTTTGGGGCAAGACTGCGGCTTCTTTGCTGTGTTTATTTGTATTTTTTATTTTGTCACCCACCCACAACACCCCACCTCTGTGTCGTCCCTTTGTCACTTGTGGTCTCGGGATTGTTTCCTTTTCAGGTCTTTGTTTTGTCCTCAATTTCCACTTACCCTTCAATGGGATCCAAAGCTATCGACCGTGGTATATCCAATTCATCTTCGATGAGCACTTTACCCATGTTGCCATCAAAGTTTGTCAGCTCGATGGTGCATTTGTGTGTGTCCGTAAAGTAGATGTGATTGTAGATCCAATCGACGGCCAGACCATCTGAGGTTACTGTGTGCTCCTTTAAAACAATTGTTTTATCACTGCCCTCGTCAATGGGTGCCCTGTATATGGGGGGAGAAAAGAAAATACGAGGCAAAAATCAATGATGAATAATGTGCAGGAAGATTGATAAATAAATGTACAAACAAGAAGACCGACACGAATGGCAACAACAATAAAAAAAATGAAAAAAGGATTGTATGGGGGACAGGACATTAAAAGAGTAATGGGTGGGTGATGTGTGTGTGTGTGTGTGAGAAAATGTAGACAGAAAGGACACCACTAGTTTTTATGGGAATGGATTTTAAAGATTGATAGGCACAAATGAATACATTTTGTAGATATGCTTGGGTAACGTAGCGGACAAAAGTGATAACAAAATTTGTAGCTCAAAAGAGGAGAAAGAGCGGGTTTTATAGTCTTTGGTAAGGGGGAAATGTACTATCGGCTAGCAGGGAGATGTCCAGCTGAGCATATTCTTACTTAATTTCCCTTTGCACCCCATGAATGAGGTATGGGATAGCTTATCGCGTTGTTGTGAATTAACACGCTTTCTATTTTAAGATTCACAACTAACGGCACCTACTTGTTTATCGACGAATGCGAACGTCACTGTTTGAGAAGCTCTTACTAGACACTTAATACTGCGAAGTTGCTGTCGACAACATTCGAGGGGAGCCGACAATGAAAGAACAATTTTTTTAAGATGACTGGAGCCATCCCTTGAGATCGCGTGGGACGGGTCTTAAATGTTCGTAATACAAAAAAATATAATTTCTTTGTAGGTTCCGCTGTTTAATGTTCTGTATAGAAATTATCATATCATTTTATAAATTTGTGATCCAATGGTCGACAAAAGCGTGGCAAAACTTTGTTACAGCTAGAGACATAAAATTTATTACCCAGATAGTACTCGGCGACATGAATATGCAGACGAAATTTAAATTCTCGATCAGTGGGTGTGGTAAAATATTTTCGGAGCTAGAAGGATACAATTTCATACCTAGACAGTACTCGGCACCACAAATAGGAACATAGAGACGAAATTTTAATTTTCTATTAGTGGGCGAAGAAGGCGTGGCAAATTTTTTTTGGAGTTAGAAGGAAACAATTCGGTACCCAGATAGTGTTCGGCAAACAAAAATATGAATATAGAGACAAAATTGTAACTATGGATATGAGGGAAGAGGCGACGTGGCCAAGATTTCAACGAAATTGTCATTTTCGATTAGTGGGCAGAGGGGCGTGGCAAAACTATATATACAGAGTTTTCACGGCGGTACTGGTTAACATTTACAGAAGAAATTTTTATTTCCGATCGGTGGCCGATGTAGGCATGGCTAAACTGGATATAGAGAAATACAATTTTGTATATAGAAAGTATTCGGCGGTACTGGTTAAAATTTCCAGAAGCCACTTTTAATGGCGATCGGTGGAAGGAGGAGGCATGACAATCTGTTCATCAGCCCTTGAGCGATAAAATTTGAAATATGAATATTCTTACGAAATTTTCAATTCGATTAGTGGGTGGAGAGGCCGTGGCAAAACAGTATTTTAGCCGTAGAGAGATACAATTTGGTATACACATAGTATTCGGCACTATAGGATTAAATATGCAGACTTAATATATTTGTTCGGTTAGTGGGCGGAGGGGGCGTGGCAACACTGAATTTAGCCCTAGAGAGATAAAATTTGGTATACATTAAGTATAGTATATTGTATTGTATTTGGGACTATTACAATAAATTTGCAGACGAAATATTTTGTTTGATTAGTAGGCGGAGGGGGCGTGGCAATGCAGTATTTTAGCCTTAGATAGGTACAATTTTGTTTACACATAGTATTTGGCACTGAAGGTTCAAATTTTCAAACAAATTTTATGTTTTGGATAGGCGTGAACAAAAGAGCCCAAAGAGAAATAAAATTTGACACAGGTAGTACTTGGAAATACATAAATATGCAATTTTTTGTTTATTTTATGAATTTTTTTTCGGTCAGTGGGCGTTGACCAAATTTTTTATATTCGATTAGTGGTCGAAAGATAAAATTTGATGCACAGACATTACTCGGAAAGCCTAGAGAGGTAAAATGGGGACACAGGTAGTACTTGGAAATACATAAATATGCAATTTTTTGTTTATTTTATGAATTTTTTTTCGGTCAGCTAGCGTTGACCAAATCTTTTATATTCGATTAGTGGTCGAATGTGGCTTAGCTAAAGTTTTTATAGGGTTAGAAAGATTATATCTAATATACAGATGTCAAATTTTATGTACATAACACTAATGACTGTAAGAATATTCGGTGAAATATTTTATAAATAAAATATATAGTAAATACTAGTATATAAGACCGACTCACCAAAAAAAGTATCTTCGGTCCACCCCCCAAAATGTACCTTGGCTTGTTTTATGATGAATTCTTAAAAATTTCTTGCCTGGGATTAAGATCCAGCGAGCTGGACCGTTTTTAAAAATTGTCTTTTTTTGAGTGTTTTACAAATTTTTAATATTTAACTAAGGAATATAAATTTTTTCGATATCCCTTTAATACATAACTGCCATAATCTGTAACTATTTCACATTCTAAGCACCCTAATAAAAAAGTGTTTTGAAAAAATATCTTCAGTGCACCAATTTTTTTTTGTTCTACATTCTAAAAAAAATAAAAAAATTGTTTGCATATTTCTATATAACAGCAATAGTCCGCAGAGCACTCCTGTTAACCACATTTCATTTAAATAATAAATGACAATTAAAATCAATTAAATGACAACTTCGGTTGAGAAATTTAAAATCTAAACGAAACCACAAACAAAAACAATTAAATTTCATTATGGTACCACAGCCTCAACCTAGTAGCTGCTATAAAATATTTAAAATAATTAAATTATCTACCCGCACCTCCTCTACATCATCGCTACAAAGCTATCAACTTCCTAATTCCTACATGAGTTTTCAATTAAAACATCGCCTCAATTTAGACCCCATAGTAGTTTTAGGAAATGATTTTAGGACGCCACAATACCACAAAATAATACAAAGAATATCAGCAGATACAACAATCATTTAGGAGGCAAGACAATAGCCAAATTTATTTTATAGTCTGTTATAGAGACATTAGACAATACACTACAACGGACATGCATGAGAGGTAAAAACCGACTCTCTCCTGATTTTATTATAGCTCTTATGGTCTTTGTGGTAAACAAGGCATGAAAACCCTGAACACACATACATATATACATTTAACGGTTGGTATGTTGTCATTCATATTCATGCGTTGGCAGATATTTACATTATCTTTTTTACCCATTCTCCCCCGAGGCTTTTGTTATTGACCCTTTGTACTTACTTGTATATACTTTGTGTGGTCACATCACTCCAGAATATCATGCCAGTGCGAAAAACGAAATCCAAAGCTGTCGCTGATTTTGTATTATTCACAATTGATGTCATTTCCATGTGATCCAATGCAATTTTACGTATATCATGACGACGTGCCAGCAACAATGACGCATGACCTTCGGTGGCCTTACAGCGGGTGTGATTACGAGGGTCACGCATATATCCATCCACACATTCACATTTGTAGCCACCAATTTCGTTTATGCATATCTGTGAGCATGCCCCCGGACTGTCGGCGCATTCATCAATATCCACACAGGTTTTATTGTTAATTAATTTATAGCTAAAAGTAGAAATGCAAAATGAATGAATGAATGGCATAAATAAAATACAAATGAATAAATTTCATTAAAACTATTCGTCAAAATCATATCAATTTTAAATAACCGTAGGCTAGGGATTGCATATGGACGTTATTATAATGAGTTGGTATTGGTAATAGAAACTATGTTATAAAATCGTGTATTTAATTAAAAATACACGGAGAAAATGCATTACAAGTCATGGTAATAAATTGTGAGGATTTTATGTTAAATTAAATATGTTTGTTTGAGAATAAAGCATAAAATGATTAATTATTTTTTATTTTTAATTTTTAATTTTTAATTTTTAATTTTTAATTTTTAATTTTTAATTTTTAATTTTTAATTTTTAATTTTTAATTTTTAATTTTTAATTTTTAATTTTTAATTTTTAATTTTTAATTTTTAATTTTTAATTTTTAATTTTTAATTTTTAATTTTTAATTTTTAATTTTTAATTTTTAATTTTTAATTTTTAATTTTTAATTTTTAATTTTTAATTTTTAATTTTTAATTTTTAATTTTTAATTTTTAATTTTTAATTTTTAATTTTTAATTTTTAATTTTTAATTTTTAATTTTTAATTTTTAATTTTTAATTTTTAATTTTTAATTTTTAATTTTTAATTTTTAATTTTTAATTTTTAATTTTTAATTTTTAATTTTTAATTTTTAATTTTTAATTTTTAATTTTTAATTTTTAATTTTTAATTTTTAATTTTTAATTTTTAATTTTTAATTTTTAATTTTTAATTTTTAATTTTTAATTTTTAATTTTTAATTTTTAATTTTTAATTTTTAATTTTTAATTTTTAATTTTTAATTTTTAATTTTTAATTTTTAATTTTTAATTTTTAATTTTAAATTTTTAATTTTTAATTTTTAATTTTTAATTTTTAATTTTTAATTTTTAATTTTTAATTTTTAATTTTTTTTTATTTTTAGTATTTTTAATATTTTTAATATTTGTAATATTTGTAATATTTTTAATATTTTTAATATTTTTAATATTTTTAATATTTTTAATATTTTTAATATTTTTAATATTTTTAATATTTTTAATATTTTTAATATTTTTAATATTTTTAATATTTTTAATATTTTTAATATTTTTAATATTTTTAATATTTTTAATATTTTTAATATTTTTAATATTTTTAATATTTTTAATATTTTTAATATTTTTAATATTTTTAACATTTTTAGCATTTTCAATATTTTTTTTTTATTTTAAATATTTTTAATATTTTAAATATTTTTAATATTTTTAATATTTTTATTATTTTCAATATTTTTAATTTGTTTAATATTTTTATTATTTTCAATATTTTTAATTTGTTTAATATTTTTAATATTTTTAATATTTTTAATATTTTTAATATTTTTAATATTTTTTTAATATTTTTGATATTTTTAATATTTTTAATATTTTGAATATTTTGAATATTTTTAATATTTTGAATGTTTTGAATATTTTGAGTATTTTTAATATTTCGAATATTTCGAATATTTTTAATATTTTTATATTTTTAACATTTAAATTTTTTTTGTATTTTATTATTTTTAATATTGTCAATATTTTTAGTTTTATCAATGTTTTTAATATTTTAAATATTTGTCGTTTTTTATACGTTTAGTATTTTTTTTTTAATTTTACCTTTCTTTCTCGTACTTACCCCGTTTCACACTCACACCTATAGCCAATGGGTTGATCGACACACTTGTGCGTACAGCCTCCATTATTGATGGCACACTCATTTATATCACACTTGTTGCCCGGTTCATCTTCACCATCCGGACAGTCGGCATGTTTGTCACACACTTTAGTCAGTGGAATGCACTGACCACCGCCGCAATCGAATTGAGTGGAAGAATTACAAACAGTTTGTTTGCGTATAGCTAAAAGTACAACCATAGCGACAATAGTTGGAGTAAAGGATTTATATTTTTCCGGCCCACTGTTTACTTACCACAATCCTTCTCATCACTCTTATCGGCACAATCAAATTCACCATTACATATTAAATGTCCAGCGATGCATGTACGATCGGCACACTGGAATTGATCGGGACGACAGGTCTTATTTTTGCAATTACTCAATAGCTCATCATCACCGTCGGGGCAATCACGTTCACCATCACACAGCCAACTAGGATGGAGGCAAGTAATGCGATCTTTGCATTGATATTCATGCGACAGACAGGGTATTTTGGTGTTGGTGGTATTTTTGCAACCCTGTGAAATGGAAGTTATTAAAGAACAATGAAATAATTGTAACAAGAAACATAGAAGTAGGCAATATATTTCAAGTTTAACAAAGCCTAACATTATGATAAGAAATAGTCAGCACTGTATAAGGTATTTAAGTGTTGTTCGAAATTCAGTAAGTGTAGCTCAGGACGATTGTATGTAAACAATAAGTCTATGGCCTGTAATAAGCTACGAAATATCTTAAATTTTTATTAATTAATTTGTTTTATGTAAAACTAGCTGAACCTGACAAACGTTGTTTTGCCTTCAAATTTTAAAAATTAAAAAAAAAAAATATTGCGCCATCTATCGGACGAACTTCAAACACAGAAACACTACTCACTGCCCATAGAGCATGCATATAAAATTTGTGTCTAAATCGGTCCAGTAGTTTTTGAGTTTAGCGATCACGATTATACACGTAATTTTTATATATGTAGAGATTTTACAGAGTTTTAGAGTAAAAACATCAAAAATTACAGCATACTTTATGGCTTAACGAAATTTAAATTCTTTTAAAATAGTAACAACAAATTTTTTCCCATCTAGGATTAACGCTATCATATTCTGTCCCTTTATTAGCTAAACTGTCACTACTATCTTTCCTTTCGCCAAAACTTCCTGAGCTATAGCATATTTTTCAGCAGTATTCTTATCTCGCCACCCATTTGCAAAAGTATACTTTAGGGATTAGGCTACCTGCAAATGCTTAATGCATTAGCAAACAATTTGTGACTTTCTGCACACAGATTCACCAAACTCAAACTTTACCGGGTGAAAAAATGAGAAACAGCAATAGGGTCAAACTCAGGATCCAACTCAAACAATAACAACGTATATATGGCTTTGAGAATTTTACAATGGAAAACAATATGTTCCTGCCACCTCACCTTTGCAGGCAAAGAATAAAATTACAAACAGAGCAAAGACGAGACTAGCAACGACGTATAAATGTACACTAACAAACTTTGCGCCTTGCTACAATACTATACAGCGAAATGAAAACAAAGCCGGCAGCTAGTTTGTCATCAATTGTTTGCGAACAAAATCATCAATTTCTCAGTCCAGCAAAAGAGATGAAAACTCCAGCCAATACGGCAATTTTAATTAAAGTTGTATTTAATCCCAAAAGTTACCTGTGCTACCTGTGAGTTCGATAGAAAATTGCTTTCATTCAAAAAATAAAGGACGATGGACTTCTCTGGAGCCAATGGGAATATTTTGTGCTACTTTCATTTCATTGGTAGCTTGCCAAGGACCAACTTTTATGCCATAGAAAATTGAGTACAAAAATCATTTTATTGGCTGAGATTACTTAAGTAAACTTTTGTGACCATTGATGTCTATTACTAATTTGACATAAGCTAGATATTGATAGCGTGATAGACCATGTGAAATTAAGTTGGAACAAAATATAGGACAATTTAAAGGACCAAGGAAATATACTATTAGAAAGATGTGAGTGAAGAAGACAATAGAAAAATTAACATTTCAGGTATGGCTTCATACTCATTTAAGCGGATTATAGACATTTATATGTGTAGACTACAATCTACTGCTAATGAAAATTCTACTTGTCAGGATAAACAGATATTACAGTATTTGAAATGTCATTAGGTAACAACTAAGTGTTGCCGTAGGTAACGAATTTATTACTATTTTTATTCACAAACATCAACAACACATTCTTGTAAACTTTCTATATCCACAGATGGTAACATATGTTAACGTCTCTATGTGTAATCTGTAAGTGTTCGCTTAAGGGTTGTCAAAGGATCTTCTTTATATAGAATTCAGTACAAAAGTACTTTTAGACATTTTTTACCATATGCAGTGAGATTAATAAAGTTATGTATTGCTAAGGCATGGTACGTATACACGATATAACCAGATTCATATAACTCATACGTAAATAAATTAATGTAATGACTTGACAGCCACCTATGGTGCAATTATTGAATCATTCGATCATTTAACCAAAGCCAAAACTTGAAACGGACAATCAATATCTTTCTTTTGTGATAACCTAAGAAATTCGTCTTCCTATCTATTGTGCAGTTATTGAACAATTCTATTAACCAAAGCTGAAACTTGAAACGAACAATCAATATTTTATTTGTGAAAACCTAAGAATTTGTGCTTCCTATTTTATTTTCAAGATTTCAAAAAGAAATTAGCACACAACCTATTTGTGAAAACTACTCGTAGTGCTTATATTATATTAAGATCTATAACAATATGAATGACTTTTCTCTAGTTTACTCACAATTTCATCTGAGCCATCATAGCAATCTGGATCTCCATCACACTTCCACTTTTTGTGAATGCATGCACCATTCGAGCAGGTGAACTCATAAGCACCACACGGTACTTTCGCACAGTTTAGCTCGTCGCTGCCATCACCGCAATCATCGTCATGATCACAAATCCAACGTTTTTGTATGCAACGACCATTGCCGCAAGTAAATTCATCAGAGCGACATGTTTCATCTTTAGAAAAAGTTATAGTATTAGTTATATACAAGGAAATATAAGTTTCTGATTATTTACACTAAATTAAACTAAGGGGGTTAGTAACAGTAATTACGTGTAATAAAAGTGCATAGGAAATTTTAAGGATTTTCTAACAATAAAAACTAACAGGGAAAAAGATTAAGACAAAGAAAAACCACCACCATATAATTAAACACAAAATTAATGATTAATAAAATAAAACCAGCACACCAAAACTTAAATAAATAGAAATTAAGACAGTTTAGTTCTCTAAATAGGCACTCCAAGTATAAAAAAAATAACAGGGCAGGATAACATCTCCGATCAGATAAGTCAATTCGTAGGTTTTTTGGTAAAGCATCTTTTGGCAGACAAAAAATACACGATCTTTCTTAATTGACAAAAGATCGTGAGTTGTTCTAACAAGACCGACAGATTGTGTTGTTGCTGCAGACAAATCTTAGTGCCTTCGCTAAAGGAGGTTGTAGTTTTTTGTAACAACAACATCTTAGTATCTACTTTCGTCATGTCCCTTTAATGAGAGATTTAAATATTGGGTAGGGGATACCATCTCATGCTGGACAATCGCTGAAGAATATAGCATCTGTTAAGAAATGGTTTCGTATAAGGATAACATATTTCTGAAGGAAGGATCAGTATTGCTCTTCAGTATTATCTTTGCTAATAAAAGGTCGTGAGGTTTTGACGAATGTTGTAAACAATAAATACGTTTATTCTAAGTATGATTACAGAGTTTTGCCAAAGACACAAATCTTATGAAATAATCTAAGAAAAGATTTTTAAAAAACATACGCATGGACCACCTGTTACCACAGAATTATTATTCTATATCTGCAGCACTATACTGCAGTCCATATGTTATAGACAGCATGACAATAGAGTAATGTCTCCACTACGACCGGCCTTGATAAAGTGGTAAGAACACGCGAGTACCATGCAGGAGATCCGCAGTTCGATTCCCGGCTCGATTCATTTACATGCTTCTTTCGTTGCCGGCCCCCTCGATGTTGTCGAAAGCAACTTCGCAGTATAGTGTCGAGTCAATCGACATGTCTGCTCAAACAATGACGTCCGAATTCGTCGATAAATAAGTAGGTGCCGTTTTTTGTGAATCTAAAATAGAAAGCTAGTTAATTCACAACAACACGAGAAGCTATCCCATACTTCAATCATGGAGTGTAAAGGGATATTAAGTAAGTAAGTAAGTATCCACTAAGTAGTGTTGACAAAGTTTTTTTTTTCAATAAATACGATTGTTGTAGTGATCATGTGCGTAAAAACAAACATAGTTTCCCTTTACAACCTATTAATGAGCGTTTTTGTGAATAATCAGTCTTTAAATTTTTACACTCGTAAAACGGCAGCTATTTGTTTATAGACGAATACAAACGTCAGCTGTTTGAGAGTTTTTACTAGATTTTTACTGCAAAGTTGCTGTCGACAACTAAGAGGGGACGGCGATCACAGATATGTAGATTACTGAGACAGGAATCGAATACTGGATCTCCCACATGTCGCATGTTCTAACCTCTTCGCCACGTTCAGCCTCAAAAACAATCTTTAAGAAAAATCTACAAAATTGAAAATGATACAGGGTCGAGTGTAACACCAATACTTCTTTTTCTCTTTCTTAGTAATGCCTTTTTTCTTTTACTGTACATACATGTACTTTAATTGTAACATATTGTACTTTTTTATACCAGAAAGTACTTTTGTTGTATCAACACATAACTTTAATTTATCAGAAAGTACTTTTAATGTCTCAAAAGTACTTTAATTAAGGCATAATAAGTACTTTTATTGTTTCACCGAGTACTATTAACGTACTAAAAGTACTTTATTGTAACAATTATATTTTTCAATATACTAAAAAGTTATATTCTTGTAGACAAAAGGACCTTTATAATATTAAAATAGTACTTTTATTCTACTAAAGTAATTTTATTGTACTAAAAAGTACTTTTATTGCATCAAAAACTGTGGTGAATGTACTAAAAGTATATTACATGTATCAAAAAAGTACTTTTATTTAACCCTCAAGTACGGCTATTATACTTTTATCGTACTACAAAGTATCACAAATGAATTTCAATATATCAAGAATTAATTTTGTTGTACTTTTGCGGTACCAATATGTATTTTTAATATAACAAAAAGTACTTTTTTGTACCGAAAAGTAATATAATTGTTTCAAAAATGTACTTTTGTTATATGAGCAAGGATTTTTTTGTATCAAAAAAGTACTTACATATATTGTACTATGAATTTTTTTGTATCAAAAAAGTACAATAACCCTCAAAGGTACTTTCATTGTACTAAAAAGTATAACAAATAAATTTCAATATACTAAGAATTAATTAATAAGTACTTTTGCGTTACCAATAAGTACTTTAAATATAAAAAAGTACTGTTTTTGCACTAAAATGTACTGTCTTGGTATAAACAATTACTATTTATGTGCCGAAAGCTCTTTAATTCTACCAAAAATTTACTTTTATTACATTAGGTAGTATTTTTATTGTAATAAAAGTTTTTTTATTGTACTTAAAGTTCTTTTCTTGTACGGAAAATGTACTTTCATTGCATACTTAGTACTTTCTTATATCAAAAAATACTCTTATTGTATTAAAAATTTCTGTTATTGTAACAAAACAACAATACAAATTGTTTTCAATGTACTAAAAAGTACTTTAATTATATTGATTAGTACCCTTATTGTACCAAAAGTATTTTAATTGTCAAAAGAAGACACTATTGTTGTGCCAAAAATACTTTGTAGAAAAGATTTTTTTCAATATACTACAAAATACTTGTGTTGTACCTAAAAGTATCAATAAGTACTATTATTAAACCAATAGTACTTTAATTGTACCAAAAAAGTATTTTTATTGCATATCCTAGTACTTTTATTGTACCAAAAGTTATTTAATTGTACTAAAAAAGTACTTTTATACCACTTAGTACTTTTTTATACCACAAAGTATTTGCAATGTATCAAAAATGTACTTTAATTGTACAAAAGAGTTCTTTTATTGTAAAAAAAAGTACTTTTATTGTATTAGCATGTACTATTAGTGTACCAAAGGTACTTAAATTGTGTCAATGTGATACTTTTATTGTATCAAGAAAAACTTTCAATGTACTGTTGTACCAAAAAGTACTTTTACTGTGCCGACAAGTACTACTATTGTACCAAGAGAATACTTTTACGGCACTAAAAAGTACTTTTCATATTCGAACCGAAAATCGGCAATGCAACATGACTTTATGCACCGCCTTAAAAATAGTTACGGTCAAATACACAATTCCCTGCTTGTTTAGGAGACTTAAGTGTCCCGTTTGAAGGGAAGATTACAAAACCCATTCAATGGTTAATCTAAAGAATTGGCGTAACTTTCCTACCCTTTTAGCCATCCGATAAGTGAGTCGTCCGTTAGCCTTATAAGAGGTACAAGGTCCGCAGTAACTTATTTTTAATCGATATTCTATAAAATTCCCTTAGAATACGTGTGGAGGTCGGGTATACTTCCCACAAGCTATCAAGGAGTATTTTTTGTTCGAAAATGAAAAACGGCCCCAGGAACCTTCTGACTAATCGAAGGGTTAAGGGGAGGTTAAAGATAATCATTTAAACGACTAACTTAAGTATATCCGAGAGAATCCTTAAGTGACTCCTTGGTGTGTAGAATAGGCTTAAAGTTTTCCTATAATGAGAAGAGAGGACACTAAAAAGCCGGGTTAAGAAAAAAAGCAATTATTGCCTTCCCGAAATTATGACTTTATAGAGAACAATGAAAGTTCCTTTAAAGGCAGCACTTATGCTTTATTTCAATGGAGAAACTTAAGGTTTGAACTAAGGACTCAATGTAAGAAGAGGCTTCACTGTATCAGTATGGAAAGATTCCCATGTGTCTTCTTTTTAGGCTAAACGCGAGTTTCATATTTTAGGCGAATACTTAAATGTCTCTTATTAAAATGAACTTTAGAGCCATTTTAGGATGCCTTCACACTTCACTTAGTTCTGGGTCTTAGGAAATGAATCTTATATATGGAAATGATTCTTTTGCAAAGCATATCACTATACAAAAATTTTACTGTAGACCTTTCATAAACTTTTATCAATAGTGTCTTTTAGTGTTTAATCTAAAGAACGAAATTAAGTGTGTCCTCGGAAGATTAATATTTAGGGGTAGGCTTAAGTTTTTTTTACGCGAAACAAACAGTATTCCGTCCTAATGAAATACTTTAGTGCCGGATCTTAAATTTATATTTATTTCATTGAAGATAAGACTTTAGTAGCTTTTCTCACGACAATTTTAATTTGCTACTACTAAAATCATTTTACGGTCATCTCCAAAGGTTACAAAATCTCCATTAAATCCACATAGTACTGAATATTTTACAACATTAGTAACATAACTACAAAAACACAAAAAAAAATATACTAAAACTAGATTAAAATACAACAAAAAATAAAACACATAAAGATTACCAACACCCAGAGAAGTCAAACTTAAAAAGAAAACACAATTGGTGTAAAAATCTTACAATCTACGTGAAAATATCGTAAACAAAAACAAAAGTGTAAATAAAAGCAAACGACGTGTAAAAATTACGGTGTGTAACCATTACAAGTGCAAGGATAAGTGCGTAACTACGAATACTGTGTTTGTGCGTGTGTCTGTGTGTTCAAAGTATTTGTAGGTGTGTCTCTGTGTGTGTTTGAGTAAAAATAACACTCACAAAAACGTGTGAAAAAGCCATATAATAATAATAAAAGCAAAAAAAAGTGTCAAATTATTCAAAAGTGTAAAAACAAGCGTATAAATAATAGATAATTTGGTAGAGGAGGTAGATACAAAAAGAAATCACAACATAATTTTGTGCACGACAACAAAATAACATTAAACCAAATTTAAGGTAGTGAAAGAGATCTAAAAGCAATAATTTGTGTTTCGTATTAATTTTGAAATTTTCTTACTGCAGGAAGCCTCATCGGATCCATCCGAACAATCTTTACTTTGATCACACATCCAGGCCAAGGGGATGCATTCACCCTCGCCTGTTTTACACGTAAATTCTTCCGGTGAACATGTTTTACTTTCTGAAATAAGAGAGAGAGAAAATAATGGAAATGAATGAAATGCTTTATAGTGTTTGAATATACTTTTAGCACGGTCATGGCAACTGGCACACATATCAATTAAGTTCTCATAGGTTGTCTATGTGTTGTTGTGGTATATTGTAGTGTGTGTGTGTGTGTCTGTGCAAAGAGGAATACCAAAAAAATAGCTTAAAAATACAAAAAATATTACTTTCTGTAAAAAAATTACTTTCAGTGCACTACAAAGTAATTTTGCAGTTCTAAAAAATAACTGTCAATGTCCTTATGACTATGACGATGTAACTTAGAGAACTATTGTTGCACATACAAGTGATTCTATTGTGCCTAAAATATACTTACATGATACCGAAAACTACACCCATACCTCGATATACGGCCTAGATACGTTCCCAAAATGTTGGCCGTAAAGCGGAACGCCGTAAAGCGAGGTAATAAATTTCATACCTACTTATATTTACATACATACCTACTTATACCTACATACCTACTTATTATTTCTCAAGAACGGAAAAATGTGCAAGGAAACTACGTCTACTTACGATCAGCACAAGCAAGAGACTGCTGCATCAACACTCGCTGCGCTTGTGAGTGAATGCTTTTGTAAGTCTCTCACTCTTCGTAGAAAAACGGTGAATCCCCTATTTGCTTTTAGCCGTATAGCGAGGAAATGTGCGCCGTAAAGCGAAGGTGTTCCATAATTGAAATAGGCCGTTATAGCGAAATGCCGTAAAAAGAGGGACCGTATAAAGAAGTATGAGTGTACTTCAATGGTGTCAAATGTCCTCGAATTGGACCAGCCTTTACTTCTATTATACTCAAAAGTACTCTTATTGTACCAAATAGTATATTTATCAATCAATCAATCAATCAATCAATCAATCAATCAATCAATCAATCAATCAATCAATCAATCAATCAATCAATCAATCAATCAATCAATCAATCAATCAATCAATCAATCAATCAATCAATCAATCAATCAATCAATCAATCAATCAATCAATCAATCAATCAATCAATCAATCAATCAATCAATCAATCAATCAATCAATCAATCAATCAATCAATCAATCAATCAATCAATCAATCAATCAATCAATCAATCAATCAATCAATCAATCAATCAATCAATCAATCAATCAATCAATCAATCAATCAATCAATCAATCAATCAATCAATCAATCAATCAATCAATCAATCAATCAATCAATCAATCAATCAATCAATCAATCAATCAATCAATCAATCAATCAATCAATCAATCAATCAATCAATCAATCAATCAATCAATCAATCAATCAATCAATCAATCAATCAATCAATCAATCAATCAATCAATCAATCAATCAATCAATCAATCAATCAATCAATCAATCAATCAATCAATCAATCAATCAATCAATCAATCAATCAATCAATCAATCAATCAATCAATCAATCAATCAATCAATCAATCAATCAATCAATCAATCAATCAATCAATCAATCAATCAATCAATCAATCAATCAATCAATCAATCAATCAATCAATCAATCAATCAATCAATCAATCAATCATTTATACATACATTCATTGGAAAAGAGCTAAAAATCAATAATGTGCGAAATTTTGTTGAAATAATTTGTACGGTAGACCGGGTCAAGAAAAAAAAATTCTAAAATCAAGGCCAAATATTTAAGATCACCTCTAGACAACACCAAAAAAGATTGTTTTTCCTCCCCCACGCCCCGAAAAACAACCAAAATAGATTTTTTTATCGGTGCTTTTTAGTTTGTGGCTCAATCTTAACATACAAGACAACGGTGTATAGGTTTCGACGAGTACTACATCCTATAAATGTCGCTAACGCGCGTCATCATTTTGTAATGATGGCCTCATTTAAAACTGTTTCTACCCCTAAAATATAAATAAATTTTTACCTAGGATTAAAGCCCCTTAAACACCAAGACAATTTTGCCTTGAAACTATACAGTTTTATCCAAAAACAAAAAAGTAATGTATGAAAAGATGTATTTACAGCACCAACACAAATACTTTTTCCTGCTGTTTGCATTACTACAGAAAACTATTGCATACTTCTTAGCGATATTGAAAAAAATTAAATACATGTTATTACATACTTTTTATGAGATGAATATTCAAGCAAAGAAATTATAAAGATACCCCGTCCCCAATGGAAGTATTAATATTAAAATATAGACATAATTTTGCACTTGTATTCTTCTCATGCAATTTGCACCACTGAACATTTGAGCGAAATGTAAATTTTTTTCAAAACTAGAAAGTCGTGAACGGAGCTTGAACTTGAGTCGCGCCAGGATTTGTTGTAATTACATATCTTAGCACTTTTTGGGATTTTATTTGAAATAAAAATTATATTTCGTTGGTAAATAGATTAAACATAAATTATGTCAAGAAAATGTTTAAATTTTTTTCGATGTCATTAAGCCTTATGCAACAATTTTAGCTACAAAGTATGGAATCATTTTTATAAAAAAATTTCCGTCAGCGCTATAAAGTATGCAATAATTTGCGATAATAAAGCAAACAACATAAAAAAATGTTGTTGTTAATGCTGTAAATATATCTTGACATACGTAACTTTTTGTTTTTGTATAAAACTGTATACTCCTAAAGCAAACTATTCTTCGTTTTTAAAGAGCTTTAATCCGAGGAAAAAATATTTTAAAAATTTTAGGGGTAGAAATTGCTGTAAATCAGGCCATTATTACACCGTGATGTCGTATGTAAGCGACATCTATAGGACAAATGTAGTACTCGTCGAAACCTATACACCGATGGATTTTAAGATTGAGCCACAAACAAAAATGCAGCGATATTTTTTTTAAGTTGTCTCGAGGTGTTCTTTAATATTTGCCCTCGACTTTGGAAAAACAAAATTTTTGTATGGGGACCGACCCAAAAAATTAACTGCTTGTTAATCATATGAGAAGTACATCTGGGTAAGTAGTTCTGTGGTTTTTACTACATCTATATAAATTGTAATTTTGTTGCTGGGTAATATCCCATAGACGTATAAGTTATTTTATTCTTATATATTCTGCACCTACGATTATAAAACGATTTGTTATAATTTTTTTAAATCACTACTTATTTAAAGTTTCGATTTCTGACAGCCCATAAAAATTTTAATCATGTGTAATTTACATATTTTTTAAGGCCTTTGTAAAAACTGTTTAAGTTTTTAGAGTAAACATAACAAATTTATGGACTTCCTATACCACCGCCCTAACCTCACCCAAGGCAAAAGAATAAATTGTCCTCAGCAAAAAAAAACACACACATTAAAACTTAAAAACATATAAAATCGATTTTGACATCACCATCAACGGACAACCAAAAAAAAAAAGCCAATCAACACTCCAACGATTACGACATTTGATTGCCAATAACAAATGTTTGCAGAGCCCAAACGAAAAATGGCCAACATTTTATATCCTAATGGATTTTCACACAAAAACTTTTACATTTTTATTGTTTGCCAAAAAGAAACGAACGAAAGAAAAAAAAACACAAACTCTAAGAAGGGATACAAAAGACAAATATCATTGCCCGAGAAAATAAAGCCAACACACATAAAAAAATATATATATATGGCAGCAACGAAAAACTTTTTAATTATGCATTTATCGTATAACGATAATCAGGACATTATTGAAAATCATCAATAACCAAATGGTGGGTAGGATAACATCGGCCTAATACAAAAGACGCACACACACTTTAGAGAGAACTTTTCAAAAGCCTTCGCACACATTATGGCCGTGAATTTTTCAAATCCTTCTCTCTTGCCTTGATATTGGTTTGGTATCCTTGTAAAGGCAGTATTTGCCTGTATAAGGATATCTTTTGTTTGTGCTTTAAATTCTTCATAAAGGCTGTCTTGTGTTTGCACAATGTTCACTTTCATTTCGGTTTATGATACTAGGCGAAAAAAGCGCAAAGTTTCTTCTTCGATTATTATACCACATTTTTATTAATAGAAAAAGTTTTTTGTTATACAGCGCACAGTGCAGCCACCGCTGCCATCAACGGTGGCCGTCGTGTTGTTAACATAAAAAAGTATGGAAAATTAAAAAATACGATATACAATATACATGGGGTTAAACAAAACCCTAGCTTTAGCTTAGCGAAAATATATGTATGTATATGAGAAAATCGACAAAGTTTTTTGTTTCTAATGGATTTTAGCCTGACAGCGTTATAATAATGAACGTGACGTGGTTAGGTCGTGTGTTTTTTTTTTGTTTGTTTTGTTTTTGAATAAAATCAAGTTAAAATTAAAAAGTTTGTTTTTTATTTAAAAGGTTGCATGCGAATCAACGTAATAAAATATGAGCGGAGTTGTTGCAATGACGTGGTTTTTAATTAAATACAGGGAAATCTGTACAAGACAAAAAATTAAACAATGAGAAGTGTAAAAAAAATACATAAATTGAAAAATTTTAAATTAACCAGAAAATATATAGAGTTTAGGAGACATTATGTGCACCTGTATGCTGAGAAGGTGTGTAACAAATTGGCAGAATTACAACTATGTCACTTGTACTTAATATTTGTATCTTTTAATAAAATAATCAACATTCCCAACATATCGACTGCCCCCAAATTAAATTTATTGTCAGCAGTTGTCCCTATGGCACCCTCGTCTTCTTGTACACACCAAGACAATGTAATAACTGGAATGACACTTGGTTACGCTAAATAATCATGTTTGCTGCATCAACTGGGATGGTGAATGGACCAAATGAAATGAAAACACTTTCCCAACTAACACAAAAAAAAAACAACCACTGCTCAGTCAATTGTAACGATTGCTGCTGCATTGAAATATCAATGCAGGAATAAGGCACAAACGAACTAAGGGATAGCAGATTTCTCCAATACAACAGAGCGTCGCATTGAAATTCATATAAAGAGAACATAAAAAAAACACACACACATGCACACGAACTGAGATACAGAAGATGGCATCAGAATATCAATTGGGAAACAAGAATAAGGAAAAGGCATATGAGGGGCATGAGCAGTAACAATTACCGCATTTGAATATTAGCATATATGAATAGGCTACTCTAGGTCTTTTTGCATCACATTTGGCTTTGGTGTGTAATGCATAGTCTGCTGCTTTTGCAGAAACTAAAAAGACTTGAAATGTGTTATCAGTTCTATAGTAGTATTTCGTTTCTTTGGCTAAAATGATCAACATTTGCGGTTGGTTTGTATGTAAAAGCTTTTAAGTTTGTTTTCATGTTTTATTCGCTTTTTTTTTGCTATGGGTTTCTTTGAAGCGGTTGGGTCTTGTTTGCAAAAAAAGTTTCATCACCGCGGTCTATTGCCTTGTCTGTGTGTGCTAAGTGCTTTGATTTGCTATCTTAAAAGTTTTTATTTAAATTTTGCTTAAATAAACAAAATCTAAAATTTAATATTGAGGCAAAAAAAAAAATAAAGAAAAGATTTTTGGTTTTTTTAGGGGACTCAAAGGCAAACACATACATATTTCGAACTTTCCTTTAAGTGAAGGGTCTAGTTATATATACCAGGGTATTCATTAAAAAAATTCATTTTTATTATACAAGTACAACACACTGAGACAAAAAAAGTGAAATCGATATACTTGGGATATGATAATATTATTCTGGTAAGAGAGGCTGAGTACAACAAGAATCCCTTTTTGAAATTTCCCTAATACCCTAAAATCTTGAGTTACGGATTAAAACCCGGTTTTCCGAACCTTATCGCACTTATTAGCCATCAACGTAGTTGAATATTAACCGAACTTAAGTTTCTTAACGGGTTTGGAAAGAAGATATATATAGTTATATGGTTAAATTTAAACATCTGTCTGCATTTGCCTCGAAATCGCAAACTTTTTGGATTTGTTCACTTTTTTTAAGTTTGTAGCTACTATTTTATAAGGACACCTTAATGTTTTAATATTATAGATGTGAATGTCTGTATGTTGGTTTGTTTGTGACTCATGCTCGCCTAAACGGCTGAACCGATTTTTAAGAAATTTGCTAGACAGTTAGTGTACTATATGGAAATTACCGTAGTTTATATATTTTTTACCCTATTGCCGGAGTGGGCGTGGCAAAACTTTTTTTTAAAGAGGTATAGAAATAAAATTTGATATCCAGACAGTAATCGCCAATAACACGAATATGAATTTATAACCGAAATTTTAATTTTGGGCTAATAGGCGGAGGATGCGTGGCAAAACTTTTTTGTAGAACTAGAATGATAAAATCTGATATCCAGATAGTATCCGACAACACGAATATGAATATGCAGACGAAATTTCATATTAAAATTTTTACACCAAAAAAGATAAAATTTGATACCCCGATAGCAATCGCCAACACGAAAATGCATACGAAATTTTAATTTTAACTCAGTGGGTGGCGAAGGCGTGGCAAAACTTTTTTTTACAGCTAGAGAGATACAATTTGATAACCAGATAGTATTCGGCACCACTAATATGAATAAAAAGACTAAATTTTTATTTTAGTTCAGTTTTAGTTTTAGAGCTAAAAAAATGAAATTTGATACACTGATAGTATTCGGCAACACTTATATCAATATTCAGACGAAATTTCAATTGTAGACCAGTGGGCGGAGTAGGCGTGGTAAGAATTTTTCTTAGAGCTAGAGAGTTAAAATTAGATTCCCAGGTAGACTTTGGCAACACTAATATGAATTTAAATTTTAGATAAATGGGAGGAGTAGGCGTGGAAAAACTTTTTTTAGAGCTGGAGAGACAAAATTTGATAACTAGATGAAATATCAATTTTAGATAAGTGGGAGGAGTAGGCGCTAGAGTGATAAAAATTAATACACAGATAGTACTCGCCAACACGAATATGAAAATGCAAACGAAATTTTAATTTTCGATAAGTGGGCGGAGTGGACGTAGCAAAACTTGTTTTTAGCGCTAGAGGGATAAAACTTGATACCCAGAAAGTAGACGCCAACACGAATATGAATATGCAGACGAAATGTCAATTTTAGATCAGTGGGCGGAGTAGGCGTGGTAAGGATTTTTTAGAGCCAGAGAGTTAAAATTTGATTCCCAGGTAGTATTCGGCAACAATAAAATTAATATGCAGTCGAAATTTAAATTTTAGATTAGTTGACGGAGTGGGCATGACCATAATGTATTTAGTCCTAGAGAGATAAAATTTGATACCCAGATAGAACTCGGCAACACAAATATGAATGTGTAGATCAAATGTAAATTTTAGATCAGTGGGCGTGGCAAAACTGATTTGTATGAATTGGCTGAGTGGGCGGAGGGGCGTGGCCAAAAATTTCTTTTACAACAAGAGAGATGCAATTTAATACCCATGCAGTATTCGTCAACACTCATATGAAAATACAGACGAAATTTCCATTTTAAATCAGTGGGCGGCGTATAACTACCCTACGGGAAAATGAACCGGTACAGTACCAGTCACGGGACCGGTTCTCCGGGGTGCATGAACCAGTTCTAGTTCCGGACCTTTTGTATGTAGAGAACCGGTACGTTTTGTATGGGGTTGGCCACTAAAGTGTCAATTGACACCAAACTGATACTTTGTGATGTGTCTTGAACCGGTTCAACAGTACAAGCCCTACGACAGGTTCAGTAAAAGCCAGTCACCTAACTATGATATCTGTTTTTTGGTAATATGCCCCAAAATAAGACGAACAAATTAAATGAAACTTTTTGATAAATTACTTAGTTGTCTAGGGTTAAATTATATAATATATAAATATATTATAATTTATCTGACTTTTCTACTTATTTATCGACAACCCCGTTGGAAACACAACGCCGCAAATACTACAGATCAGTCAAATTGACTTTTCTTTAACACTTTAGTACCAGTTTGGTGACACATCCCCTCCTCACCCATCATGAGATAAGTACAGTCAGGTAAATTAACACCACTTTTCCCGTAGGGTATATTTTGGCGCTAAAGATAATACAAAGATTATACTGGGTAGTTCAGGTTCACATTATTCTTGGCCAGTGGGTTATTCTTGTTACACATATAATACTTGATACCAGAAGGTACATTTATTGTACTAAAAGTACAATTTATTGTACCAAAAAGTACTATTATTGTTAAAAGAGTACATTTATCGTACTAAAAAGTACAATTCATTGTATCAAAAAGTAAATTTATTGTACTAAAAAGTACAATTTATTTTTATTGCACTAAAAAAACATTTATGATATCAAAAAGCACTTTACTTGGTTTTAGGGCGTGTCAGCACCCCATAAAGCTCAAATTTTGAAATGGCTGTATCTGATAAACCATTATAGATACGAAGTTGAGATTTGGTATATATATTGGTCGTACAATACAATATGTTTCCAGAAAGTGGGCGGTACCACGCCTTTCTTTACAATAGTTTTGTATGCCAAATAAATAAACCGTTTACAGTGAAATTTTCCCAGTGTGGAACTATCCGTAGGTCCTCTATCATTGGCTGCATGAAATCTGTTAGAAAATGGGGCGTGGCACCGCCCCCCACAAATAGAAATATCAATCGTCTCGCGAACCATTAGAGGTTTGGAGGATTACGCCTCGCTGGTAAATGGGAGGTGTCACGCCCTTTCTGAAAAAAAATTGTTATGTCGGGCAAATAAATAGACGGATTGCAATAAAATCTTCAATGTGTGGTACTGTCCGTCGTGCCTCTATCATAGGCTATATGAGAACATGGTTAAACAAAGGGGCATAACGTAGTTCATAAATTTGAGGCCTGAAGTGTTAAAGAACTCCACACGCTTCGGTCTTCTGTGTGTGTTACATCCATCCTGGCAACATGTCCTAACCTCGTTGTCGTTGGATTCTGACTCTTTTAGTTACGTCGATGCCGTGGTAAAGCTCATCGTCACCGAGAGGTTCATTTATTTTTCGGAGTACTTTTCTTTCGAATACTCCCAGGTTTTGTATGCCCGTTGTCGTAAGCATCTATGATTCGGCAGCATACAACAGAACGGATGAAATTAACACCTGGTATAGCTTTTACTTCGTATCATGAGATAAGGTGGTGTTAGTAAAGTGCTGCCGAAGTCCGTAACAACATCTATTGGCTAGCACTATTCATCGCTTAATTTCTTGGCTGACATTATTTTTCTTGTTGACGGAAGATCCGAGGTAGGTAAACTCATCTACTACCTTAAAACAATAATTTTCAACGTTGACGCTGCGTCCCCATCGAGAGGTCTCTTTGTTTGTCGAAATCCTTTTTTTTTAGTTTGTCCTCGTTGACCGCTTAACCCATTTTTCCAGACTCCTTTTCTAGCAAAGAGAAAACTGCAGTAACATCCCGTAGATTTCGGCCAATGATGTCTATATCATCGGCATAGGCTATTGGCATGTGGCTCTTATGGAGTATGATGCCAGACATGTTGACACCAGCCCTTCTCATCACCTTCTCCATAACTTTATTTAATAGTGTACAGGACAGGCTATCACCCTGCCTGAGACCTCTTTCTGTGTTGAATGGTTGACAGTGACCCTTACCAATCTCAACCGAGTATTTGGTGTTTTCCAAGGTAAATCTACAAAGCTTAGCTTACAAACGCCCAGACCAAACGGTTAAAGGTAGAGTTTCAAAAAATGAAGTGAATATTTATATTATGGAGTAAAGTGCGATATGAAGTAATTTTTCGAAATTCATAATTTAATATAAGTATCGCCTAGAGAGCACGTTTACGTAATAGATAAGTTGTGCGATAAGAACTAATTTAGAAATTAACATTCTTAGGGCCACATCTTAATGTGTCAAGTCTGTGATATACTATTGACAACAATATCGAATTATATCAAATTATCTCAAAGGACACGCCCACCTCCCATATATCCTGAATGGAAAAAACTTTTATTTCCCAAAATGAGATACCTTCAGGCGTTTATCGACTTTCATGGCCTACGTGAAAGTAGCAAAACTTGACACTTTTATCTGTTGTGGATTTTTTTTTATTATTTTTTAAAAGATAATAAAATGAATTATTTGAGGCTTTTTGTATTTTTTTCGAAGATTTCACAGCACAACATTTTTCAGCTCATTAATTTGGGACTCAATTCTGAGAACTGCACGTGAAAGTAGCCACAAAACGAAGAAGTTCTGCATAATTCGTTTTGTCAAGTTACATGCCATAATAATTTAATATCGATTTAAAGTTAGTAAGTATCGTATAAGTATCGTATCGTATCATCAAATGATTTTGAACTGGGTTTATATTGTAAAAGTTACAATAAAACTGTTGTACTCCGTGGCGTATGATTTACGTGGAATATTACTTATGATAATCATACGCCACCATTTAAAAATTTAACAAAAGAGCCTAAAACGTGACAAATTCCCCTATAAGATACTTACTAACTTCAAATCGATATTAAATTATTATGGCATGTAACTTGACAAAACGAATGATGCAGAACTTCTATTTTTTGGGGCTACTTTCACTTGTAGTTCTCAGAATTGAGTCCCAAAATCATGTGTTGTACTGTGTTTGTTTATATTTGCGAAACTGTGAATAATGCAGACAATAAATATATGAAAACAGGACTTTTAATTCTTAAATTTCGATTTTTTGTTTCAGAAAAATTGGACTAGTCGTTCTTGAGTTATCCTCCCCAAACGTGGTTGCAGGAGCTAAAAAACTTTAAGCCCCAGAGACACGGGTTACCAAACTCCAATCGTGCTCGAACTTTGGCTATCGTAAAATCTGCAACGTCTTCTAATTTTTAAGGGGTACCACCAACAAAAATTCAACATCGATTTTTGAGACCACCCTATTATTTATAGACTAAACATGCCGACTGACTCAACACTATACTGTGAAGTTGCTGTCGACAATACCGAGAGTACCGGCCGATGAGTGAAAATGAAGAAGCCTGTATGAATTAAACACTGGCTCTCCCGCATGATAGTGGCATGTTCTAACCATAATGCAACGACGTCCTACGTACGTCCGTGGCAACTTTCAGCAAATTGTTCATGTACTTAATTTGAAATCCTTTTATTTTTTATGAACACAATCGATAGGAACCTCCTTTTGTTATTTCCCACACCAAACAATGCCTTTTCAACAAGTGCCACTGTAAAATTGCTGTATCATACTCATCTACACATTCATGACACTTCATGGCATCTAATAAAATGTAAATGCCCCTTATCTCCTCCTTACCACTGTTTTGGAAATTATGTGTAATTCCTTTATGAAATAATTACGGCATAAAAACTGATTACAACAAGACAACAATGCTAGCGACACCGTGGCCCATACGTTTATGAAAATAAACTTTTGGGACATAAAAAAAGAAACAAATAAACAACATAAAAGAAATGTTGCTTTCTCATTGCGTATATATTTAATTATACATTACAATGGACCGACCCCCTCCTAACAACTCTAGAAGAAATTTTATCACACATTCATTGTAAACAATAAAAATTCCTAACACACGCACATAAAACGCTACCGCCACACTTACGCACTGGTAAAAACACATTAAAAGATACAAACACGAACGCACGCAAGCACTCACTCAGACACAAACACGGACACCATCATCACACGCATCATACATTAAACACATAGAGATATACATAGCCATAGACGTTTTTATGATGATGTGCCTATCTTATTTGTGTGCGTAGCATTTATATGTTGATGCCGTCTGTGTCTGATGCATAGCGAGTGTTTTTATCAGTGCGTATTTATGTGTGAGTGTATGTGTTGTTTTTTCCTTTTTGTACATTTGTGCGATAACTTTATAAGAACTTTTAGTTATTCAAAAAGTTGTTTAGACCTGATATGATGTGATGTTGGTTTGTTCGTTCGTTCCCCTTTTGTCTGTTGTTATCTGCTTGATTATAATTAAGAAATTAACACAAACACAACACATTATTAAAACCAACACATACATAGACAATCATGCATTTATACGTATATCACCACCATACACACGTCGACGTCACTATAGTTCACACACACACACAAAAATAACCAAAACATTAACATAATCTTTTCGTATAGCTTTGAAAGTATGTGTGTGTAGGTATTTCCTTGTATCAGCATTCTTTATGATGAGATGAGTTGTGGCGCTTATATGTGTGTTATGTGATAGCACGATGTAAATTAGCTTGACTCTTGCCAGACTTTTATGTTTGAAGATTATATTCGTTTAAGGATGTGATTAAAAACTTTTTCATTTTCAAATTTAGTCTCGTCTAGGGTATTTTACGTCTACCTAAGGATTTAATAAGAATGTTACTTGAGTAGCCTTATTTACCCTTGACGAGGGGAAGTATAAATCGATATCAAGTAATCTTATTATTATATTCTTAGTTACTGCTTGACCAATGGCCTTAAGCTTTAAAACTTAATTGGGTCTTTTGTAAAGGGTTGTTACTAAATTTTAATTATGTAGGGATATACACTTAACGTCAGGTGTCACTTGCATATAATTTGGATATAAGTGCCTTTGACAGGAGGAAATTGTTTGATCTTTGCTTAAGGTAGGTTAATAGAGTTGCAAACGCTTGAGTAAAAGGAAGTAAGTTGCTGGCGTTTTAAGTAAATTGTAAATTTTGTAAAGAATTTAAACAAATTGGACTATAAGTTTGAAATGTAAACGGAAATATTATAGCGTATGAGCAATATCAATTATCTGTTGCGGTTAACATGGCGTATACTTTATTTGAAATGTATTTAGGAAACTAGAGCAGCAAATTGAACGAAACAGTGTGACCTGCAATTAAATTTTGTTATCTTATTTTTTTTTGTTTGTTGTTATTTTATAAAGCATCTTAAACCTCAGACCATCGCCTTCAATTTAAACCTCTCAACGTTATCTATAAAAATATGTTAATTTTTGGCAAAATATTTGCTAAGTCATAATTTTGTTATTTATATTGTGGTGGTATTAAAAGATTCTTCCTACAGACAATAAATGCATACATATCACCTTACATATAATCTTCACAAGTATAACCAAACTACACCAAATCCTATGCCCTAAATATGAATATTAGGATTATTTGCTTTATTTTTACCGCATGTTGATAACCTTGTTGGCTGTAATAATTGGACCGAAAAGCCAACAGGACCAACAATCTACCGCAAATCCTAAACCACTTGACAATGCGCATATATATGTTATGATAATGAGGTCACAAACTCAGCTCAGATAGAGGAAGTCCCAATTAGATTAGCTGCTGTGTGCGTGTGTGTGAGCTAAAAACAGATACCTGTATATTTATGGTAAATAACGGAACAAATATGACAACATTTACAGAAAGAGGAGACCTTCTTGTTGTCCGGGTAACTGCAGATAAATGCCTTCATTAAGATACAAAATTAAATGTAAATATTCTAAAATATTCCCATTATACACTCCCGAGATATAACAATAAATATCAGTGGCTACAAGGAAGAAAATCTGAGACAATCAGCGACAGTGAATTATATTTATAGCTGTTAATAAAAAAGTAAGAGAAAGTTACTACAACTAGAGCAACAACTTTAAGGAAATAGTAGGAGAAGCAAGTAACTAAAGTGCCATCAAGTCCGCAAACGACACCAAGTTAAATTAAAAATACAATAGGGTAACAAATATTTGTCCTTTATAATTAAGATAAGAAGATTATATCGTCGATGGCTTGATCAAAATCAGACATTTATTTTTCAATAACCTTTCAAGAGAGCAAAAAAACTCGTTTATTTGACAACATTTCTCCTATAGTCTTCATACATATAACTGATAAAACAATAAAAAGTATTTTGTTGAATAAAAAAAAATTACTTTTTGTAACAAAAAAATACTTTTTGGTACAATAATGGTACTTTTTGGTACAATAATAGTACTTTTTGGTACTTTAAAAGTAGTCCTGTACAAACAATTGAAAGTCTTGGTACAATAATAGTGGTTTTTTGCACTTAAAGTACTTCTTCAAAAAAAGTACCTTTTTGTAACAGTAAAGTACTCTGGTACAAAAAAAAGTACTTTTTGGAACAGCAAAGTATTTATAATGCAATTAAAGTGCTATCCAGCACAAAAATATAAATTTTTATGCACTTAAAGAACTTGTTTGAAAAAGTACTTTTCAGTATTAGAAAAGTATTAGGGTACAAAAAAGTACTTTATGGAACAACAAATTAAATTAAAGTACTTTTCGACTCAAAAATAGCACTTTGTGGAACAACAGAGTATTTTATGGTGCAATAAAAGTACTTTTCGACACAAAAATCCTTGAAAAAAGTACCTTTAAGTAATAGAAAAGTACTCGGGTACAAAAAAAGTATTTTTGGAACAACAAATTAAATTAAAGTACCTTTCGATTCAAGTACTTTTTGAAATAACAAATTAAATTAAAGTTCTTTTCGACTCAAAAATAGTACTTTTTTGCACTAAAAGTACTTGTTAGGAAAAAGTACTTTTAGTACTTGATAAGTACTCTTGTTCAAAACAAGTACTTTGTGGAACAACAGAGTACTTTATGGTGCAATAAAAGTATTTTTCAACACAAAAGTTTTTGACAAAAAGTAGTTTTTAGTACTAGAAAAGTACTCTGGCACAAAAAAGTATGTTGCGCAATAACAGTATTTCTCGACACAAAAATAGTACTTTTTGCACTAAAAGTACATGCTTGAAAACAAGAACTTTTCAGTACTACGACCAAGTACTTTATGGTGCAATAAAAGTACTTTTCGATACAAAAAACCTTGAAAAAAGTACCTTTTAGTAATAGAAAAGTACTCGGGTACAAAAAAAGTACTTTTTGGAACAACAAATTAAATTAAAGTAATATTCGACTCAAAAATAGTGCTTTTTTGCACTAAAAGTACTAGTTTGGAAAAAGTACTATTTAGTACTAGAAAAGTACTCTGATATTTTGTGGAACAAAGTACTTTATGGTGCAAAAAAAAATTATTTGCGGTACAAAAATCTTTGAAAAAAGTACTTATTATAACTTCAAAAGTACTCTGATGCAAAAAAAAAAATATTTCGTTTTTTCAATAAAAGTATTTGTTTGAAAAAAGTAATTTTTAGTGCAACAAAAGATCTCTGGTACCAAATAAGTACTTTGTGAAACAAGAGAGTACTTTATGGTGCAATAAAGGTCCTTTCCACACAAAAATCTTTGAAAAAGTACTTTATAGTACAAAAAAAGTAATATGGTACTGAAAAAGTACTTTTGTGGAACAACAAAGTACTTTATGGTGCAATAAAAATACTTTTCGGCATAATAATTATAATTTTAATTATAATAAATGTACTTTGTTGGGGCAATTAAAGTACTTTTTTGGTATTCTGGTACAAAAAAGCTACTTGCCGCAACAAACAAGTTTTTTCGGGAACAATAAATATGCTTTACGGTGCAATGAAAGTACCTTTTGATACAAAAAACGTACTTTATAGTAAAAAAACGTACTTTAAATACAATAAAAAAATTGTTGATGCCAAAAGTATATTTATTGTACCACGATAGTACTTTTATTGTTCAAACAGTACTTTTATTGTACTAAAAAGTACTTTTACTGTAAAAAAATTAATTTTTAAATCACTCATTGCTCCAACAAAAAATAGGTTTGTTCCAGAATTCCTTTATTGTACTAAAAAGTACTTTTTGCACTACATAGAATTCCAGCAGTCTTTTATTGTACTAAAAAAGTACTTTTTGCACTAAAAAGAACTTAATTTGTACTAAAAAGTAGTTTTATTGTATTAAATAAAGCGTTTATTGTACTACCTAATTACATTATTTTTCCAGACTCCTTTTCTAGCAAAGAGAAAACTGCAGTAACATCCCGTAGATTTCGGCCAATGATGTCTATATCATCGGCATAGGCTATTGGCATGTGGCTCTTATGGAGTATGATGCCAGACATGTTGACACCAGCCCTTCTCATCACCTTCTCCATAACTTTATTTAATAGTGTACAGGACAGGCTATCACCCTGCCTGAGACCTCTTTCTGTGTTGAATGGTTGACAGTGACCCTTACCAATCTCAACCGAGTATTTGGTGTTTTCCAAGGTAAATCTACAAAGCTTAGCTTACAAACGCCCAGACCAAACGGTTAAAGGTAGAGTTTCAAAAAATGAAGTGAATATTTATATTATGGAGTAAAGTGCGATATGAAGTAATTTTTCGAAATTCATAATTTAATATAAGTATCGCCTAGAGAGCACGTTTACGTAATAGATAAGTTGTGCGATAAGAACTAATTTAGAAATTAACATTCTTAGGGCCACATCTTAATGTAATACTTTATGGAACAACAAATTAAATTAAAGTACTTTTCGACTCAAAAATAGCACTTTGTGGAACAACAGAGTATTTTATGGTGCAATAAAAGTACTTTTCGACACAAAAATCCTTGAAAAAAGTACCTTTAAGTAATAGAAAAGTACTCGGGTACAAAAAAAGTATTTTTGGAACAACAAATTAAATTAAAGTACCTTTCGATTCAAGTACTTTTTGAAATAACAAATTAAATTAAAGTTCTTTTCGACTCAAAAATAGTACTTTTTTGCACTAAAAGTACTTGTTAGGAAAAAGTACTTTTAGTACTTGATAAGTACTCTTGTTCAAAACAAGTACTTTGTGGAACAACAGAGTACTTTATGGTGCAATAAAAGTATTTTTCAACACAAAAGTTTTTGACAAAAAGTAGTTTTTAGTACTAGAAAAGTACTCTGGCACAAAAAAGTATGTTGCGCAATAACAGTATTTCTCGACACAAAAATAGTACTTTTTGCACTAAAAGTACATGCTTGAAAACAAGAACTTTTCAGTACTACGACCAAGTACTTTATGGTGCAATAAAAGTACTTTTCGATACAAAAAACCTTGAAAAAAGTACCTTTTAGTAATAGAAAAGTACTCGGGTACAAAAAAAGTACTTTTTGGAACAACAAATTAAATTAAAGTAATATTCGACTCAAAAATAGTGCTTTTTTGCACTAAAAGTACTAGTTTGGAAAAAGTACTATTTAGTACTAGAAAAGTACTCTGATATTTTGTGGAACAAAGTACTTTATGGTGCAAAAAAAAATTATTTGCGGTACAAAAATCTTTGAAAAAAGTACTTATTATAACTTCAAAAGTACTCTGATGCAAAAAAAAAAATATTTCGTTTTTTCAATAAAAGTATTTGTTTGAAAAAAGTAATTTTTAGTGCAACAAAAGATCTCTGGTACCAAATAAGTACTTTGTGAAACAAGAGAGTACTTTATGGTGCAATAAAGGTCCTTTCCACACAAAAATCTTTGAAAAAGTACTTTATAGTACAAAAAAAGTAATATGGTACTTAAAAAGTACTTTTGTGGAACAACAAAGTACTTTATGGTGCAATAAAAATACTTTTCGGCATAATAATTATAATTTTAATTATAATAAATGTACTTTGTTGGGGCAATTAAAGTACTTTTTTGGTATTCTGGTACAAAAAAGCTACTTGCCGCAACAAACAAGTTTTTTCGGGAACAATAAATATGCTTTACGGTGCAATGAAAGTACCTTTTGATACAAAAAACGTACTTTATAGTAAAAAAACGTACTTTAAATACAATAAAAAAATTGTTGATGCCAAAAGTATATTTATTGTACCACGATAGTACTTTTATTGTTCAAACAGTACTTTTATTGTACTAAAAAGTACTTTTACTGTAAAAAAATTAATTTTTAAATCACTCATTGCTCCAACAAAAAATAGGTTTGTTCCAGAATTCCTTTATTGTACTAAAAAGTACTTTTTGCACTACATAGAATTCCAGCAGTCTTTTATTGTACTAAAAAAGTACTTTTTGCACTAAAAAGAACTTAATTTGTACTAAAAAGTAGTTTTATTGTATTAAATAAAGCGTTTATTGTACTACCTAATTACATTAATTCCATCAGAAAAGTACATTTGTTGCACCAAAAATTTATCTTTATTGTACCAAATCGTACATTTTTTATGGTTCAAAGTTATTGTAAAAAACGGATTTTTTTTTACCAAAAAAATTTTTTTGTTGCATCAGAATGTACATATATTGTACCAAAAAGTACTTTTTGGGTACAGTCAAGGTAGTTTATACTTTTTGCTTAAAAAAATTCTGGAACACTGAAAGAATTTACGTGTACATAGAAAGACAGTTTTGGCAGTACGACAAAATGTACATTAGGACGGCAGTGAAATGTATGAACAATTTTTTTTATGAAATTAAAAAATGTTCGATCGGAATATTGTGCCACTTGATGTAAACAACGCATGACGAAAATTTGAGTAAGACGGGATAACTATTTCCTATGTCCCAAAGAGGACAAAGAACAGGTTTTTAGAAAATCCTATATTTTTTACCAATGTTCGATTAGTGAATTGTATTTGTACTTGGTTCCAGTAGCCTGGTTATATGTCTACTTAATTGTGAAATATTCAGGACGATCAAAATAATATTATGACTCTTATAACGGATTAAGGGGCATAACACAGCCCACTTCCTTCCCGGCTGTAATTCATACTGTACCAAAAGCTGACGTTTTATTCCTCTTATAGTTCATGAATCGCAAACATTGCTGCCAAATGCAAACAAACAAATTTTTAAGGCGATTGGCAAAGCAATCCTCCAGTTTTAAAAATAGGGTCTAATAGGCGAGCCCACGGCCACTCGATATATCAAAAATGCAAGTACCCTATTCTCACCACCGACCACACAGCTACATTCTGGGAAAATTTCAAAAATATAGGTCAAGACGTTTTTAAATCTATACCATACTAAAAAATGGAAACAACAAAGTATACTCATTATCTTATATACATCTATACATTTGACATCTATGGGCACGGCTTTTGACCATATCTATTTTATAACAACTGACACAATTTTATTTTTCTTTTTCTTAAATTAAATTTAACAAGAAAAAAATGCAAACCGCTAAACAAACACAGTCAGAAAAATCTTTTATATCAATTAAGGTTTTATTTATTTAATGAAAAAAAAAAACAACAACATAGCAATATATAGAGTTAGTGGTAAATCTCAAATTTACCGTCCCCGTATTTAGTAAAAGAGCCCTTCGCAAAATTGGTTCGCACTCGCTTGTACCAAACAGGGCTTTTGTTACAAGCGCATGTGAGCATGCTTTGTGTGTGTTTGTATGGACGACGCACATACACCCACTTACACAGCACTCACAAAAACCCCGGCCCTTAATATTTAATCACACTTATGTAAACCACTCATGTGTTGCAATATGCGTAAGACCATGACCCCACGGGTAGTAATGCTACATACTTGTTTCATTGAACTTTAATGTGTGTGTGTGTGTAAAAGAGAGTATTTAATGCTTGCATGACTTAAACTGTGTTCGCGTGTATGCGTGTTTCATATACATATATTCACAAACACATATGCTACAAACCGTGACATTGTATGTTAGCTTCCGTGTGTGTGTCTTGTGTGGGTGTGTGTTTAAATACATTTAATATCAAACATCATTTGGCGGCAAATGTGTTTATATCCTTTGGCCATAGGCTGGATAGCAAAGCCTGATTGAGCGCCGTGCATACATACATACATCGGCTAAATGTGTGTTCGAAGTGCAAATCATGTGTAATGACATCAAATACTTACCAAGTCCTAGGGCATAATGTCTAGAGTATATTACTAGTGCGTATTTGGATAAAAGTATTGTGTACATATATGTATATATATATATGTTTGTATATATATATTTGATATTTATAGTATATTATGGCTTATGATTCTGAAAAATACATTAGCACATATGCAAACATTGGCATCTAGTCACGTGTGACTCGTGCATTGCTATGATAATAAAAGTTTCTTTCGTGCTGTGTGCTAGTATAGAAAGATTTACTTTTATAAGCTAATCAGTCAGTAGCTATTACTGGAAAAATTTTGAAGGTCTAAACATATTTCATTATTGATTGAATATTACAAAAATCTCAAACCAAACAAAACTATGGGATACAATCGTTAGATAATAGATTTTTCGCTTTTCATACAATTCGTTATAGACAAACATAACATAACAACTATATGGTGGCGTATGATTATCATAAGTAATATTCCAGGCAAATCATACGCCACGGAGTACATATGCATATAACATAATCTTTTATTTAACAATAGATTAAATAATTATTCCCCTTATGTCTGCAAATGCAAAGAACCGACCAAACTCACTCCGATTCAGTTGTCAATTATATATCAATTTGTTTTGCAACTAAACAATTGAGTCCCATAGCATTAACAGTTGACAACGGTCTAAAAAGTAGACAATATGGTATATAATATAATATTATCAATCATACGTCCATGGGGACAGAATAATACCCTACACACTACGTGACATTAGCTGTGGGAATATGTCTGCCATGACTAAATGGTCCTTAGTGAATAAAAAAACAACAAAGAAAATTGGAAAATACTGTCACATTTATTATTTACAAAAGACTGAAGAGACAATTAAGTTGTCACTTAGTAAATATATGTTCAAGCATAAAGAAATTTTGTTTTCTGAGTTCAATGAATTGTGGTTTATTGAAAATGTAGTTGTGCATTGCTAAATAATAAGTCTGACCAAATGAAGAGAGAACTAATTTCAAAGACTCACTTTTCATATACAATCAGTGTAGTAGGCGATGCTGAAAAACCACTTCCGAATATGTACTTTTGTAGAACCTTAAAACGGTGGTGTTAAAGTTATCTAATAACTTACAATGTACTATCGATGCACTACACTACTAATTCATTATTGTACGAAAAAACGTTATTTCATTATACACGTCGATGTCGTTGTACAGCTTATGATTCACACGATGACGGTACTCGTCGTTAAAGACGATGGGTCTTAAAATTTTGCGAGGTATTTTTCTCTCGAAAACTCCCAGAATATATTGATCAGCCTGCGTCATTACCCAGAATTCTGCGCTGTATAGCAAGACAGGTAGGATCAATGTTGGGTACAGTTAGATCTTTGTTTGTAGAGTGAGGGCTTTATCATTAAAATGCGTGCTGAGCGCACAGTCTCAGCGGTTTGCAATCAATACTCGTGTCGTGATTTCCAGGCTGGAATTATAATTTTTTGTTTATGGCGGATCCCAGATAGACAAAATCATCTAATACTTCCAAATTATGGTTGTTAACGTTTACGCAGCGTCCCAAACGTTGAAATAAATAACTCATTAATCACCAGAGCCACTTCTGCCGACTGCCTCTCAATGCTTAGAAAGGCCGCAGTAACATCCCGCAGTTCTCGGCCTATAATATCAATACCATCGGGATACGCCAGCAGCATATGGCTTTTGTTAAAGATGGTGGTTACTGCTGCCTTTCTCATAACCATCCCCATTATGATGTTAAAGAGATCACATGACTCACTATCGCGTTGTCAAAAGCCTCTCTTAGTAAAAACTGCCTCTGTTAGATTCTTGCCAATATTGACTGAAGACGTCGTGTCAATCAGTGTCATCTGGCAAAGTTGTATTAGCTTCGCGGGGCTACCAAACTCAGCCATAGCACCTAATAGTTTCTGTCGTATCGGACTGTCAAATGCAGCTTTGTAATCGATAAACAGTTGGTAGATGTTGATGTGCTTTTCTGGGTATTCTCCAGGATTTGTTGTAGTGTGAATATCTGCACATTGGTGGATTCGCCAGGTTTAAAGCCACTTGGATAAGATTCAATCACGGTCGTTAGAATGGGCATTAGTCTTTCACATAATACACTAGATAGGGGTTTGTATGTGATGGCAAAAAGGCTGATCCCGCGATAGTAAGTACACAAACTTGGACCGCCTCTTTTCAGCACAGGACATAGGCAAGGTTAGGTTAATTCGGCAGCCGCGACATAATCCATCACAGCCCCGTTGTGATAGTACTTTCAAATTTTTGCACCAAATATTCCTATTCTGTTCGGTCAACGTCGCTCTCAGGCCATATCGTTGCTCTGATGAAGTCATGGATATTTCGCAAATCGCTTACTGATAGACAGGTAATGCCTAGAAGTGTCCGATGACCAAGCTTTTCATATCTCAGGTCACCAAAAGTAGGAAAGTGACATAGAAGATGCTCCTCATCATAAAAAAGTACAGGACATAGAACACTCTGATTTCAATCATCGGACATGCATTCCTTGAGCAAAATCGTGTCTATGAGCTGGTGTATGTACGTTAACAGTGTCGGCAGTCCATTGGCTCCCGCAGCTTTATTATTTTTAAGCCGTGCAATTGCCGGGCTGATCTCGTCTTGACTCGGTGGTGGGCAGAGATTTTGACACTTATGCTGCCTTCGGGAACGAACAGAAAATGAAAGTGTTTCCTCTATATTTGCAGAACACTTTGCAAAGTCGTGACCGGATTTCCGTCTCCGTCCTTACTGGTGGGTATCCCTGATCCAAAACCTTTGCTCTTGGTAGAACTTTCTGGCTTCACCCCTACCCAGGAATTTTCAATATCCTGGCCAGCTCTTTTCTTCCCTATACGCTTTTTCCTCTTTTTCTCCCTCCTCTTCTCCGTTACTGCACTTGTTGCCTTTGGCTGCAGTTTTGCCCTGTATACAGCATAATTTTTTGTTCAGACATTTCGAACATTCGCAATATGCAGCCATTGGGAGTCGGGAACATCAAATTTAGGGGGGTTCGTTTGAATTAAGTGAGAGAGTTGGTTGGAGTAGGTATTGGCTATCTCTATACCTGTAACTTTTAATGTGCCAACAAGTACTTTTGTTGCTTCCAAAACAGTCTGTGGTTGTACCAAAAAAGCATTTTGTTTTACCAAAAATATTTTTATTGTATCAACAAGTACCTTTTTTGTACCAAAAAGTACTTTTGTTGTACCAGAAAGTACCTTGACTGTATCAAGCAACTTAACTTTAATTGTATTCAATAAGTACTTGTAATGTACTAAAAAGTGCTTTTGTCGTACTACAAACTGCCTTTAGTGTACCAAAAAGTACTTTTATTGTACTACATGGTACTTTTGTTGGGTGGCGTGCAATAAAGCCATAGGTAATGGGAAATAAGGCCATATGGTTTTATTACCATAGGACGTAATAAAAATTTGAAAATTTTGTAACAAAATGTATCTAGTATGTTTGTTTTGCGCGCCCTAGTCAAGCTGCATAACCAGCCTCGCTACACTCTCGATCACAGTTTCTGATCATAAGTCGATAAACAAAGTGGTGTACCAGAGAACACATTGCAGCGAGACGAATGCCGCATACCCAGTTACTCTTGTTGCGTAATTAGTCTCGCTACTCTCACTCTTTCTCTCTCTCTCTCTTGCTAGTCTGTCCCTCTATAGTACGAGACGAATGCGGTGGGGGGCACGCCCACATTTATCTAATTTTGCTGAAATAAAAATCGGAAATTTAAAAAATAAAATTCCTTTAATTTTTTGGGACATAATCAACAGTTTCGCAGTTATAAACAAATTTTTGAGAAAAAAAAATATCTTCAAATTTTATATCAACATTAATTTTAAGAATATCAAATCTGCATATAGTGTACTAAACATTTTTTGTCTGCAATATCATAGAAACCCCATCGCAGCCACTGCCAAAATTTTCACTTTATAAATCTCTTATAATTCGCCATTAAATAATATACCTCATACGTCCCATAACACCATTATTCAAGGGCACAGCAAACAATATCAATCATACGTGCATGAGAACTTAATGTCAGACTACAAACACGACATTAGCTTTGGGAATATATGTCACAGTAAATATATCGTCTTTATGCATATAAATAATAAAGAAATTGAAAAACACTGTCGCATAATTTATTGATAAGAACAGTAGGAGTAGGAGGAGGCACAGGCAGATATACGTAGCTGTCATGTGGGAAATTTATGTGATAAGCCAAAAAAGACAAAAGAGATTTAGAATGTCTAGTATGTCATGTGGTTAATTGAAAATGAATTGAATTAAATATGCTGAATTAGGGGGGGTATATATTTTTGATACGACAATTAATCAAGGAAACACAAGTCGAAAGTCAGATAAGAAGAGCCTTCAGAGAAAATAATCTTTAAAAAGATATTTTTTTTTATACGACAACTAATCAAGAAAACTAATCAAAAGTTAGATAAGAAGAGCCTTCACATAAAATGTTCTTATAAAATTGTTTAAATTTAAATCGGATAGGTATATATGTATAAAATATTTAGGTGAAAAAATTGCTAAAAGTATAATGGCACTAACGATATTCTCACACCAAACGTCATAGTGGTGACGTATAAAATAGTATAGCGAAAGATTGTTGAACATCCTTCAAAAATGTTATCGAAAGTCAGTTAAAATTTAAAAATTTAAATTTACTTGGTGTTTTTGATTCAGACCTTAAAATTAAATTTTTTTAAATTCACGATTCCTAATAAATAAAAACTGCCGGATCTACAACATGGCATATCCAACCTTCATACGATATTTACCTGCTAAACTCAAACATTTTTTTAAAAATCATCATCACTTTGTGATACTTAAAACCTTCTTAGCTAATGGCGACCACAAAACCATAAATCCATCCACGTCAAGCCACCCCGTCAACATGTCCTACACAAAAACTGTCACTACAACACTCATAACACTGTTTTTTTCTCATAAATTTCAATTGCGATGCAAACATGAAAGAAATTATATAGTTTTAACAACCATTTATCATTTTGTTTTAATTATCATACTTATGATAATAATAATAACGCGAGAGGACACAAAAAAAAAATACATGACATGAAGTAGAAAACTCCTTCACAGCGAGTATAAAATATCCTATTATTTTACGCGCTCACACAAAACTTTCTCAACATCAACAACTCCGGCACCATCATTAATGTTTCGGTGTTAATGATGGTGTTGCGTTTAGTTTTCTTTACGCTGAAAGCTGAATATACGTTTTCTACAGAAAAGTTAATCCTTAGTCTTCATTATTTACGGTCCTAATTAAAATATATATGTACTATATGTATAATTTATACTTCTAGTGATACAGGATATTTTGTTATACGCCAACATGATGATATGAGAGGGAGAGAGGGGAGAGAGACAGGCTAGCAGGCTGGAAGAAAAAATAAATACTCCTCTTCATGGCTTCAACTTCGTGGCTATCATTACAAGCCGAAATTCTATGTTTGTTTGTCGACGTAGCAGCAATTTATGTGAAAAATATTAAAAGACACGCACCAAGTGTGCTGGCGAAACAACAAGTGTGAAGAAAATATATGTCTACATTTTTAAATTTATGAAGCATAACATGTTTGCAAAAGGTGGCATTAAAAGCATAACATATGAGAACAACATGAAAAATCAAAGGTAGCGGAAAATAAACGCCTTCCGAAACAAGAAAAAGTCGTCTCTCGCACCAGAATGCTCTTGTAGGTAAACTGTTTACGCAGCAAGCTAGACATTGCTCGCACAGCAGACACTTACATTCATCTACAGGAGATTTTGTCTGAGGGCAAGAATAATATTATCATAAGTGAAGCATATAAACAGGGGATTTTTTTCATATGCTTATGACATGCATGAAGTCGCGGACAGTAAAGGGCTGATTAAAGCAATCGGAAAACGTCTATGACAAAATAATTATATTTAGTTTTTGGTGTTTATTAGACCTTTGAATATATTATAATATCCCAAGATTTAATCAATTAGGCTCAGGTCAGTTGTTTTTTCTTTTATTTTTCAATATTTCGTCTTTTATCGAAAGACATCATCAAAATTCGGTAATAATTATCTATGATATAGTAGCTGATATTTCCTAATCAACGCCTATTTTATAAACTTTACTGACTTTTTCATTTCTGGGATTGACGTAGGCATTAGCGGCTGTTTAGGGCGTATACGTTATGTTAATTTATATCTCATTCGCATACAACATGCGTATATATTACACTTACGCCACCTATATCACTTTAATTGTACTTTCCCAGAAATCTTGCCAGACATGTCAATACCATAATTTTACATGTGGGATCCACTGATATGGCAAACTCTAAATGAATCAACCTGAAACCCTTAACCCAAGACTGTGGTACCCGCACATCGAAAGCATCTACAATTAACTTACATGTGGGATCCGCTGATTTGGCAAACTTTAAATGAATCAACTTGAAACCTTTAGCCAAAGACTCTGGGATCCGCACATCGAAAGCATAAACCATCAAGTTACATGTGGAATCCGCTGATATGGCAAACTCCAAATGAATCAACACGAAATCCCTAACCCAAGACTGTGGAATCCGCACATCGGAAGATCAACAATCAACTTGCATGTAGAATCCGCCGATATAGCAACTGCAAATGAATTAATCTGAAACCCTTAACCCAAGACTGTGGAATCCGCACATCGAAAGAATCAACCATCAACTTACATGTGGGATCCGCTGACATGGCAAACTCCAAATGACTCAACCTGAAACCCTTAACCCAAGACTATGGGATCCGCACATTGAAAAATCAACCATCAACTCGGACGTGAGCCCGAGAAAAAGTGGATTGGTAGTCTTGTTTATTTGTACACTAAAAGTAGTTTTTAGTACAACAAAAAAAATTTTTACATTTAAAGTTCTTTTTGGAACAATAAAGGTACTAGGTGGTACAATAAAAGCACTTTTAAATACCAGAAATTTTACTACTTTTTTTGATACCATAAATGTACTTTTTATGTATAATAATACCTTTTGGTACAATAAATTGTGCTTTACAGCACAAAAAGTGCTCTTTTTAGTACTTTTTGGAATAAGAAATGTACTTTTTGGGACAAGAAATTTTCTTTTTGGTACAATAAATGTACTTTTTGTAAAATTATATTGTACTTTTTGGTATCACATATTATCTTTGTATCAAATATTGGTCTATACAGTTTTGCCACGCCCCCTTCGCCCACTGACTGAGAATAACATTATCGTCTACAAATTTGAATCTGAAGTGTCGAGTACTATTTTTTAAGTACAAGAAATTGTACTTTTTGATACCAATGGAGTAATTTTTCATACTATAAATGTATTTTTTTATACAAAACTTTTTGGTACAATAAATTGTACTTTTCGGTAAAATAAATTTACTTTTCAGTACAATAAATGTACTTTTTGGAACATTACATTGTACTTTTGGTACATTAAATGTACCTTTGGTAAAATAAATGTACTACTTGGTACAATAAATGTACTTTTTGATAAATTAAATTGTACTTTTGCTATTGAGTTTTATATGTGTATTAAATATAGCTCTAGGGCTAAATACAGTATTTCCACGCCCCCTTCGCCCACTGATTGATAATAACAATTTGAACCTGAAGTGCCGAATACTATCTGTCTATCAAAGTTTATCACTCTGGGGCTAAAATACAGTTTAGTCGCACCGCACCCCCTTAGCTCACTGATCCAAAATTAGTATGTTTTTCCACGCTCTCTCCGCACATTGATCCATAATCAAAATTTCGTCTGCATATTATAAAGTACAACGCATGATTTTGGGACTCAATTATGAGAACTGCACGTGAAAGTAGCCCCAAAAAGAAGAAGTTCTGCATCATTCGTTTTGATAATAATTTAATACCGATTTGAGGTTAGTAAGTATCTTATAAGGGAATTTGTCACGTTTCAGGCTATATGGTTTGACATACGCCACAGAATACAACAGTTTTATTGTAACTGTAAATCGAACAAATGGTTCTCGAGTTATGTCAAACAAAAGAGCCTAAAACGTGATAAATTCCCCTAAACGATACTTACTAACTTCAAATCGATATTTGATTATTATGGCATGTAACTTGACAAAACGAATGATGCAGAACTTCTTCTTTTTGGGGCTACTTTCACGTGCAGTTCTCAGTATTGTGTTAAAATTCGTGTTGTCGATTACTATCTGAATAACAAATATCATATCTCTAGGTCTAAAATATAATTTTGCCACGCCCACATCGGTTCAGGACCACATTTACTCTTTCGGATAATATTCATCCATAACGAGCCCGTACCTTGCGTATAGAAAAGCCATTGCCTCTCCAGTAAGTGCCAGACACAGTTACAAAATTATGCCCTGACTGTATGTTTGCCAAAGCCTAACAAAACAAGTATGTTCACATAGAAATTTTGTAGACGTTTCAGTCGTTACAGTTTTTCTTTCAAATAAAACGCAAACTCGTCTAACTTTTATTTTTGTTTCCTTAAGCAACAGCGCAAAAAAGGGTAAAGTATTTAAAAAAAAAGTTTTTACAAACACGAGTTGCATGTAAATAATGTTTCCTCCCTATCACGTTGTATAGAAAATGTTGGATTTGTAACATAATTGACATTAACAGGCATGTCGGAGGAAAAATGGCTGAGGCCATGATGTCAAAGTCTAAAGTATGACAATTTATAAGAAAACAATGTTTATTTTTCTTATAACTCATTCATTAATGTGAAACGAAGTAGTCTTATAGTTATAGCATTTGACTAGAGACATCTTATGACGTCATAGGAACCTTCCACAGAAGAGGAAGAAAAAAAATGGAATTTGAAAATAACTGCTCTCTTAATAATTTCCTTAATTTGCGACCTTAATTTGATATTTCAAACGGATTTTATTAAAAAAGACCAACTTAAAACTAAATACTTAATCAAAAAACTAATCTAAACTGCCCACCTACATACACACAAGAGCACCCCACTAAAATCTAAAAACCCTTGCGCTCATCCCTTCCTTATCACGTATGCACACACGCAGAGCATTCCACATGTGTCACGCTCTTATACAATGCAACAAAACCTAAATAAACAATGCAAGAAAGGAACGACATCACCAACAGCTCTCTGTGTGAGCATCAAATCTAAACTCAACCCAATACCATTTATTCTTTTTATAATTCTTCTTAATATAAACGCATCATGTTCCACGAACACTAATGTTGACAACATAATTTGTATCCAATAAGTAAAAATAAGATCTTATGACGTACGAACAATAAAAAATGTGGGATCTGAAATGTGATTCTTTAAGAGGCTTTTTTGACACTGGCCTTTTGTTACATAACGTACATGACTGCTATCATGGCGTCTTCTTATTTTTATTCGCCATTGTTTGACAATTCGTCAAAGTAAGACTAATTGATGAATATAACCGATCATTCAGTAATTTATAATAAACATTCCGACATAAACTTTGTATGTAGTCTTCATTTAACATTAAAAAAAAAACGCTCTCAATGAATCATCCTATAATACATACATCATACGTGTTGGGGACTGTCCAATTAATATTAATCATTCGTCATTCATATTAATATTAATCATACGTCTCCTAGTTATCAAATATGTTTATTCCATTGCCCAACTAAAATGTTTGCAACTTAGTCTTAATGTTGCTGCAATTGTAATTGAGTTGTTGCTATTGACAACAACGACAATCTTTTCACTGGATACTACAAAAACCACCTTATTCAGTGAGAAGACTGTCATACAAATAGCGCATTAAGATAGGAGTAGTATTCGATGTTGCAAAAGAGCAATATTGGTGAATAAAAACAACGTAATGATAATTTACTATTGTAAACCGTACTGACATTTTCACATCTCAGTCTTGATGCTTTAGTAAATTATTGAGTTTAAACGACAGTACCCTCTAGCAATATCCAATAATAACCCCTACGCGTTATGCACCACGTTGATAACAATTTTCTCGTTGCAGACATTTTTATAATTGATTGTATTTTCTCATTTTCTGCTATATACTCTACAAATGCTTCGCATTTTGTTCCCCCCTTCCCACCATCATCTGACATAATTAATCTTTGTAAGCTAAACACATACACACACACTACACACTACTTGTGACAGCATTCATCCTAAAACTATGCTATACTTCTTTTTCAACTTCGATAATGAGCTTCAATAATGAGTTCCATTAACTGAGCTGAGCAATTCGCAAAGAGAAATTCCAAGCGTAATTAAAATCAAAAAATTAAGCAATTTCTTTTAAATGTTGTCATAGTCACCATCATGTTGGCTGCTGCTTGGCAATCGTAGCAATTAAATTGAAAATTAATAAAAGAAAATTGTGTTTAAATGGCAATTTTCATTTGTTTGATTGTAACATTTTATCATTTCGTTTTAAATCACTAGAAAAAAAAACCAAATAATACAAAACGCATTTAAAAAAATTGAGCCGTCTACTAATAAATGTCTGCCTAACAGGCTTGTGGGGATATTTTGCAATGTCTAGACGTTTTGTACTCTCTCTGAAGTAATACCAATTAATTTCACAGAATTTTTCGATATTACATTTAACACGCCATCACGTAGCCTTGACTACAAGCAAAAAGCAGAAGGCAATGACTCAACAAAAATGCCCACAAATTGCCAATAAATACTTCGGTATGCAAGCGTCAGTTGTTGTGGTATGTACTTAAACATATTTGAGTTTTAAGGCCATTAAAGAGGTCGGTAAACATCACATCAGTAAAATTTTTTTGTGGCATCATGTCAGCATAATTCAATGAAGACGAAAAGGCTTCTAACATAAAAAGGATAATGCTATTAGGTTGCTAGGAGAGGAAAATGATTACACTTATCTGCGGGAAGTAGTTAAAAATTGCAAATTATTTTCGGATATTGTTATCGTAGACGAAATGTCCTCGCTTGGGGTGTGAGAGTTGTTCATAATATGGAGATTGTAAATATTTTCTGCCAGTTAAACTGTATTAAAGGACAGGACGGGGGATGGGTAATTTAGAACAGTGGAGGGAAATTGTTATTATTTTGTTGAACAAAGGTATTAAGGTAGCTTTGGATTTAAACCAAAACAACAACAAATTTTTTTTTAGTTGTATACCGTTTGTGTCACTAGGTAAATCTTTATCACACTACCGGACGACGATGCCGAGTAACTTTCCAACATCAGAGTCATATGTGTTTATACATTTAAAATTGTTAATAAATCAAAAATTGTTCAGAACTGACTGGCTTATCAGGTCATAATTAAGGAAAGTTCAGAAAACCGGTTTTTGTACCGAGAGTCAAGATTTCGAAGGTATTAAAAAACTTTGGTATACAGATTCATAGGCCACTACACAAACTCCTTCAATTTATTTCATTCTGTGACAGTGTGTGACTATTTATTCAGTTTTGTATTATTTTGTAAACAATTTCTCTCTCTCTCATATTTTGATTTATTTTCTTTAAGTTTCTGTCTTAGTTGCCGCTAACCTTTTTTTCATCTATTGAAAACATTGCACTCTAGCTTTAGTGTGACGGGTGTGACCAAATATTTTCTTATTCGAATTTTACAATGGATCGTTTTAAAAGGGTCTGAAGATGAATTCGTCACGGAGTTAAAAACGGGTCATCCTAATGCGTCACACTGAATTGGCCATTAATATCAACGCTAACAGTTTTTCCGATCGTGTAGCCAATTTGGTGTAACACAAATTGATAACTAATCAATACGATCGTCAAACTCTCACAATAAACACTGTATTAAAAAGTTTATATTTTTTTGGGTTTTTTACAATGTCTTTTATGTACTTTAATTATGTCACACTGTACAGTTATGTTGCGCACGAGTATTTTTAATATATCAAAAGGTACTTTTATTGTATCAAAAAGTACCAACAATTACTTTCACTGTACCAAAATATACATTCAATGTATCAACAAGTACTTTTATTGTATTATATGGAACTATAACATTACAAAATAGTACTTTTACTGTACGAAAAAAGGACCTATATTGTACCAAAAAGTACTTCCATTTTATATAAAAGTATTTTTATTGTACCAAAAAGTACTTAAATTGTGGCACATAGAAATCTGAATGTATCAAATGGTACAATTATGATACAAAAAAAAAGTACTTTAGCTGTTTCAAAACGAACTTATGTAGAAGAAAATTGTACTTTTATTGTATATACAAGTATATAAATTAAAACAAACGGTACGTTTGTTGTGCCCCAAAGTACTTTTATTGTACCAAAGATGGGTGTATTGTACTCAAAAAGTACTTTTATTTTACCATAAAATACTCTTATTCCACCAAAAAGTACTTTGATTATACAAATAGTACTCCTATTTGAAATTCTTTTCAAAAGTACACTTTTGGTCCGATAAAAATACTTTTTGGTACAATTTAAATACTTTCTGATGCAACTAATATACTCTTAATACAGTAACAGTAGTTTTTGGTACAACAAAAGTATATTGGAGCACAGTAAATATATTTGTTATATAGAATAAAGTATTTTGGTACAAAAAAAGCACTTTTTTGGACCCAAATGTATTTTAATAGAACCAAATAGCACTTTTACTGTTCCAGAAAGTACTTTTATTCGCGCAATGAGTATCTTTAATGAATCAAAACGTACTTTTTTGTACTAAAACTTCTTTCTTTTGTACGAAGTAAGAAGTACTTTTATTGTACCCAGCAAGTTATTTTATTCTTCCCACAAAATACTTTTCATGTATTTTTGATGCTACAAAATTTTTTCCGATATAATAAAAGTATTTTTTGACGCAATTAAAGTAATATGTGGTACAAAAATAGTACTTTTGTTTTACTATAAAATAATTTTTTTATACTACATATAAAAGTACCTATTGGTACACAAATAGTACCCTGTGGTATACTGAAATTTCATGTTGAGGAAATAAATGTACTTGTGGACGCAATAAAAGTACTTTATGTTTAAACAAGTTCCTATCATACAATAAAAGTACTTTTTAGTATTAGGTATATTATGAAACCAGTATATACATAAATTCCACCAAAAAGTACTTTTATCGTAATAATAAAAGTATGGTATCAATCAAAATACAATTTGGGTAAAAAAAAGTACTCGCATTAAAATTAAATTAAATATCTAATACAACAAAAGTACTTTTTAGCGCAATAAAATTACGTTCTGACATAATAAAAGTATCTTTTAGCACAATAAAAATAGATTTTAGTACAATAAAAGTACATTATAGTACAATAAAAAAACAATTTCCTACAATAAAAGTACATTTTAGTACAACTAAAATACATTGTAGTACAATAAAAGTACCTTTTAGTACAATAAAAGTACCTTTTAGTACAATAAAAATATATTTTAGTACAATAAATGTACCCTATAGTACAATAAAAGTAAGCTTTGATATAATAAAAGTACATTCTAGGACAAAAACCCCTTAGTACAATAAAAGTACCCTTCAGTACTGCAAAAGTAATATACGGTACCATTAAAGATCTTTTTTATACAAAAAAAAATTAAATTTATTCCATCAAAGTACTTTAAACGAATCCATATATTACGTTTGTTTCAGCAACAAGGATTTTTGTGTTACAGAAAAAGTTATCATTTTACTAAAAAGTACTTTTTTATACAAAACAATACTTTCATTGCAGCGCGAAATTCATTTTTTTTATAGCAAAAAGTACATCTATCGTACTCAAATGGTACTTCTTGTACCGAAAAGTACTCTGTAATAATTCTATTGAATCAAAATGTAATTTTATTGTACCAAACTTTTAACTATAACCGAATGTACCTTTATTGTACCAAAAGTACTTTTATTGTACCCGAAAAGTACTTCTATTGCATTAAACAGCAATTTTTCTCTAACAAGCCTATTTTTATTGTATCGACAAGTACTTTCAATGTATCACAAAATACTGTTATTGTGCTAAAAAGTAATTTTTTTTTTAATTTTGTACAAATAATTATATCTATTGTACAATTATAATTGTGTAGTATTAACATAATATCAATTTTGAATTCTTCCTTAAAACTATTATTAGCTATTAGTTCTGGATAAAACCCTGCGTTCTTTGAAAAATGTTTTCCGTGCAATTTCATTACATATTATGTCTCGTCCATCGTCCATTCAACCCACTTTTCATAATACGGTCAGCACATTTGACCCTCATTATATATTTTTGCATAACACTTGATTGGTAAGACTTCATCCAGCCCGCAGTAGACGGGCCGGACACGATAGAACATAACAGTCATTGACGAGCGCTACCGCCCTAAGAAAGCGGAACCAGTGCTCAGGCACATATTACAGCGCGCTATACATGGGCTTACATAATAGAACTTTATTCAAATAGACGGGCCGGACACGATAGAACATAACAGTCATTGACGAGCGCTACCGCCCTAAGAAAGCGGAACCAGTGCTCAGGCACATATTACAGCGCGCTATACATGGGCTTACATAATAGAACTTTATTCAAATAGTGCTGAAATTTTACAGGATTTGTATATGAAACCAAAAAAATTTACTCCTTACATGTTGGCATACATTGTTTATCAACTAAATTATCAAGCTTTTCTATTTAAGTTGGTACTAAGTTTGTTTGCCCGAAAATGTTTTAGTAAAGGCCGGTACAGAGTAGAATGTTTAGTGCGAAACATTGTCAAATCTCATACAAATTATTTTGCTTCGAAATTAATGTGGAAAATTGTTGACGAAGCAGTTGAAAGTGTTCCAAGCCACATTTTTTTACGGACATAATGAAATAATGAGTTTGCCAATTAGTTCAAAAGGATATCTAAATTTGTAAACAAAATTTTAAAATACTTTGACACATAATGTAGCGAAAAAATCGATGTCGCTCAACAATTTTCGCACGAACGAACTTAGTACCAGCCTAAACATACATTTGTTCGCTAAGAGTAGTATCAGTGTGCTTTGATATTATGTTTTAAATTTTTTAAATTCTTTTTATATACTTTCGTACGAAATTGTCACATTGTCGTCCAAAATGCCACACATATGACATGCTCATTATTCCTTTTGAAAATGTAAATATTTCTGGAAACATTTTCAAATTTTTCCACGAACAACTTAGTGCTACTTTGTCAACATTATTCATTATACATTTTGAAGCAATATAATCCGTATGAGAATTGATAAATATTTGTATAAAAAACTGAACTTTGTGGCAGCCCTAAGACACTGAAATACGTTTCTATGTATATAAACATTTTCCTATACTTTGTAACGTGTAATGAAATGAATAGTTACAGCATCTCTGTATCGTTTGTATACAATACATACGCCAATACGTATTGCATACAAATACAACTGGGGATTTTCCTAAAGTTGCTTGGCGACAAAATTAGAGAGAATTTCATAAGAAACATATGTTGAACATCTTATCGTCTATTATGGTGGTGAGGGAGGGGAGACCATGCATTTTTTACAATAAAAGCTGGCTTTATGAAAATTGCAATCATATGACCTGGCCGATACATTGATCATGGGACAATTTAACCTAAGGACAACATGCAAACAAATGATTGTGGAAATCCCTACAACAAGACCCTCTTATAAAATAATGTCTTTTAAACCGTGATAATAACATAAAACTCTTATTGCAAAAAAAAAAAAATCCTTAATTTCCTTAAACACTTTGAATTTTTAAGCCAAGTTAGTAGAGCATATATTTGTTTTGTAATTAAACTCTAATAAAACGCTTACTACAATTGGCCTCATCCGATTTATCGCGACAATCGGGACTACCATCGCACCACCAACTACGTGGCACACATTGTTCACCATTTCTACATTTCACCTCGTAGGGTTTACAGAAACCCACTGCGATGTACAACAACAAGCGCCAAAGGCAACATTATTATATATGTATAGGGATAAAAGAAAGAGATTAAAATATATAACAACATAGAAAAAATAAAAGTGTATGTGTTGGTGTAAAACATTTAAAAATACGTTATTTATAACAAACAAGTGTTCGCTACTTACTGCACAATGAGCTAAATTCATCAGAGCCATCGGCGCAATCTTTTTCTTGATCACAGCGCCATCGGTTGGGTATACATTTGCCATTGCCGCAACGGAACTGTTCTACGCCACATGTTGATTCTGCAAGTAGAAGAAGTTAGGAGTTCAATTAAAAATTAAAATGAAATGAATATTAGTGTTGTAAAATATGTCTTAAAACTTTTTGTAATAGGCGTTTTCTTGAAATGCCTCATTAGAGAAGTGTATATACCATAGAATATAAACAACTTCTACTCACCATTCTTAGTATATATGGCTGGTAATAGGAGACTTTTATATATTTTATTAACTACATCTTTAAGTTGGGCACTATGCTAGGCTTTGTACTAATATTAATGATGATAAGGGGCCTTTTATTGTTAATTACGTTTATGGTATTTTATAAGGCTCGTTATTCTTTTGGGGGTTTATTTTATTATGGCATTTTACGTTTTTAATTAGATATATTTGCCATGTTAAATAATACGTCTAATGGTTTATTATACCTTTTGGGGGTTTTATTTATTGTGCTTATTTCCTTTTGGGGCCTTAAAAGTTAATGTCCGGTCAGTGTTTAGAAATTTATTAACAGCCGGTAGAGAAAATATGTGTACAGTTAGAGAGGAATAAAGGCAGTAGGGGAATCAAATATCACAGCAATTTCAATGGATATGTAGAATTGCCACAAAATTTCGATATAAACCTTTAAGTTAAATTTTCTCTTAGAAGTCTCTTCGAGGAAATTGTGATGCAATCCTTATAAAACAATTGTATCTAATAGGATTCCTGCAAAATTAAAAAACTCATGATTCTGAACTTATTGTAGTGAATCAATCAATCAATTGAGTAAACAAAATGTAAACAAACTATACTAGTGTAAAATTAAAATTACCTGATGATATGTATTTTTTGTTTGTTGAAATAAAATGTTGTTTGTTCTAAACAGTCGAATGCATCAAAGGAAACAAATTGAACCTTATAAAATGGTACTGAGTTCAATATTTCGTACGAAATGTGTTCGCACGAAAAGTTGAAAATGTTCCCAGCAACATAACGATTTTCATACGAAATAATGAGCATTACACGGGGTCGGTCCCCAAATAAATTTTTTTTCGATATCGCTAAAAAGTGTGCAATAATTTTCGGTAATAACGCAAACAACGAGAAAAAATATTTATGTTAATGCTGTAAATACATCTTGTCATACGTATCTTTTTTGTTTTGCAAAAGAACTGTATACTTCCAAAGCAAAATATTCTTGGTTTTAAGAGGGCTTTAATATTAGGAAAAAATATTTTTTAAAATTCCAAGGGTATGCTTTTAATGAGGCCATCATTACAAATTTATGTCGTACATCAGCGACATCTATAGGGTAAATATAGTACTCATCAAGACCTGTATAGCGATGTCTTGTATGTTACGATTGAGCCACAAACAAAATAGTAGCGATAAAAAACGATTTTGACTGTTTTCGAGTGGTTGGCTCGAAATTTTTTGGAAATTTTTTTCGTGACCCAGTCTAATGGGCAACGAAATGTTAACTTGAGCAAAGAAAACAATAACGATAAAATCGTTACAGGCTTTCTTGGGATAATTAAGGCATGTTGGTCTGTTCGATTCTAGATAGGTGGTCAACATGTACCTGGCTCTAATGAAAATTTGCCAAGCTTAAAGTTTTATCAAATGTAGTTATGCGACACCTCTGATAACGACACCTTTAAAGTACTAGCAGGATGTAATGATAAAGCACTATCGAGCATTAAAGAGATCAATAAAAATCCTATTACAAAATTCAAAGAATTGTTTTTTGGTTTGCGGGTAATTTCAAAATATATCGATCCAAAAAACATATTTTTTCGATTAAATTTTACACACAAATTCTCCTCGTTGCTGCCGATATAATGTCGTTTTAGGTCAAATCTCCTCACGGTTCATGTTTTATAGCTGTCTACAGTTGGTCATCTACCGCATTTTTTGTGAATAGAGTGGTAGAGTAACTTTTGAATGCAACATCTGATTAAGGCGAACATGGTATCGCCTGATAGGTATCCACCTCCTCTTTAGGAATGAAGGAAAAAATTAATGGTCGTTGTGTTTTAATGACACTAAAAATTGAAAAATGTCCTTCGTCCTTGAATATTCTGAAAAAGTATCTTTTGATTCAAAAGTATCAACTAACGCCTTATTTTAACAAAAAATGGGATTTTTGGATGGATTTATAGTTTTTCATATATAAGTACATTAAGGGCAAAGATGTTAAATAATGATTAGATAATGGTAATGATTGCTAATTAACCTTCTTTTGTGAAATTCTCTAATTCATTAAACAATTAGAATTAGTTCAACTAATTCCCATTAGATGATTGAAATTTTTATTCCAATGGTAAAACTAATTGCAATTAGTTGCCATTAGCAAAAAAATTGGTTTACCTTTATAATTAGAAATCTAATTGACTTCTGCTAATGAAATTAGATATTCAATTAGCTCGAATTAGAATCAATTATTTTGATATTTTCAAAAATCTAATTGCATTAGCAGAAGTCAATTAGATTTCTAATTGTAAAGGTAAACCAATTTTTTTGCTAATGGCAACTAATGGCAATTAGTTTTACCATTGGAATACAAATTTCAATTATCTAATGGGAATTAGTTGAAATAATTCTAATTGTTTAATGAATTAGAAAATATAAACCAATTGCATCAACTGCTAATTCTAATTGGAATTTAACATGTTTGATTAAGGGTTTCAGAAAACCAAAAAAATTTTTGATTTGTGCACCCTACATGCGGCTCATCTGGAATTTTATTTCCATGTTTGTTATTTCGTGTCCTATCATAACCAAACATATATATCGTTGTTCATGTTTTGTCAATGGCTCAACTTTTCTCTTTGGCCACTTTTAACTCCGAAGTACTTTTATTGAACCAAAAATACGGTTATTGCATCAAAATGTACTTCTCTTGTACCTAAACGTACTTAAATTGTAAAAAAAGTTTTATTGTACAGAAAGGATGGTATGGTACCAAAAATTTATGGTTCCAAAAAGAACATTTGTTGTATCCAAAAATCTTTTATTATAAGAAAACAGTATTTTACGGAACCAAACCGTAATTTTACTGTAACGCAAAGTACTGTTAGTGAATAACAGGTACTTTTACTATCACTGAAAATTCTTTGTCGTCAAAACGTACTTTCATTGTAACATAACGAACTATTAGTGTACCAAAAAGTACATTTATTATATCAAAAAGTAATTTTATTGTATCAAAAAGTACCTTCATTAGATCAGCTGGTAAAGGTATTCTTAGTGTATCAGCAAGTGCAAAGTACATATATTGTATCAACAAGTTCTTTTAATTGTACCAAACAGTTCTTAATTTCACCAAAGGGTCCTATAGTTGTACCAGAAAGTAATATAATTTTTCGAGAAAAAGTACTTTTATATTACCAGAAAGTACCATTGTTGTCGCAACAAGTACCATTATTGCATCAAAGAGAACTTTAGTTGCACCAAAGAGTGCTTTTTTGTAACACAACAATTTGTTTGGTACCATTTTCTTAAATAAAAAAGCGCTTCTGTTGTACCAAAAAGTACTTTTACTGTATCAAGTATTACTTTTGGTGTACCAAAAAGTACTTTTATTGTATAAAATTTTAGTAGTAAAGGGCTACTAATATAATACTTTTATTGTACATGAAATGTTTTTTTATTTTATTAAAAGAAAAAACTATCATTTTTGAAAAAAGTAACGGCCTTATTCATACAAAATTTCTAAAGTAGGTATGAAGCGTTCTCTAGCTAAAGTATTCTTTTGCTCTAAAAAACCTTTAATAAGAAATTGTATTCATAAACGTTTATTATCAGCCCTTTAGCCTAATGTGTTCCGGTGGCAACGCCGACTGTTATTGTTTATTAATTATGTATACAAAAAGCTTTATAATTCGATTCAAAAGCTTTATATTCGGTTACCAAACATGTATTTCCACTTGTTTGTGGAAATATACATACATGTTTATACATCACGAATATTATTTCAATATTTACAAATTATTTTTGAAGAATTTTGGAGAAATATTTTTCAAAATGGAAATCATAAATGAAAAGTGTCCATTTAGATACTTTTCTATATGCGTAATGATTAAGAAAAAAATTTCCTACACAATGAATACATGCAACAACTCTTTCCAATAGGAAAAATGCCGAAAAACTCAAAATAAAGATTTCAAATTCATAAATATACAATAAATTGTAGAAACGTCAAGTATTAGCACGCTTAAAGTAGAGACAACCCTACTTTAACTTATTGAAGATGTGAATCGTTTATGAATATTGTTTTCTCGAAAATTGCTTAAAAATGGTTTATAAACCTTTTATAATTTTTTATTAATAAGGCCGTAAGTCTTTTGTGCCAAGAATTTATTTGTAGTGCCAACAAGTACCTTCATTGAACCAAAAATAAATTTTAATGTACTGTTTTTATACCGAAGAAATATTTTTTTGTTACCAAAAATATATTTGTTTTACTAAAAATTACTTATTTTGTAAGAAAATTTAATATTACGAGTACTTAATTTGTTTCAGAAAACACTTTATCTAAAAACTAATTTAAAACGTATACATGTAACCAATATACACACATAAGTGTTAAACACACCAGATAACCCTTTAGAGGTAGGTTAGAAATTCCAAGTCAGGTTGTCAGTAGTAAGTCATTATAGTAAAAAATCCAGAGGATTTTGACGTTCTTACGCCAAACTGGTCAAAAATTAAATCTTCTAAAAATTTTTATTATTATTCGTCTATAAATATATAGCAATATTGGAACGAAGTGTGTATGATTAATATGAAATCCGTGTAACATTAATATTACTCATACGTAGAAAACACATACATACATGCCCAGCCAACCAAAAGTTCCGGCATTGGCTGATATGAGACACGTCTGCACATTGTCTAATCTCTTCTTACCGATATCGTGCAGAATTCAGTACGACTCGACATATCTGATCGGGTTCGCAGCGATTTCGGTAGTCTGTGTCGCAGGAAACAAAAAAATGCTATTGAAAAATCAACGAATTTCCCTTCAGATTTTCCTACGATTTACATTCTGAAACCTTTTAGACACCGATACGACATGTAGTACATCAGGTTTTCCTCAGCTGAGTAGGTCAGACATCGTGTCAACCATATCATACGTAGGGTGTTCAAAACCGAAACAGAAAAACCGTAAACCGGTTTTTTTATTAAAAACCGTATGCCGGTTTTTGCAAGTGCCATTTTCGAATAACCGGTTTAACCGAGTTTTTTCCTTCGGGTACACGGTTTTTTTTTAATTGCTTTGTTACAACTCTAAAAGGAGTTATTGAAAAAGTAAAAATTTTATAATTGAATTTGAAATTAATTTAGAAAAAACTTTTTACATTTTGTAAACGAGAAGCTTTGTAAAATTTAAAAATTCAATTTCAAATTAATTTAGAATTTGTACACGTTATTTAAGTGGATCAACAAGTCGAAGTGGATCTCGCCGAAGATGATAGTGACGATGATGAATGGGATGAAAAAAAATCATACGAGCTCATTAAAAACGTGTCTTACATTGTCGCAAAATTGTGTAAGCATGTTCATTCATTTAACAAGTCGAGCGAAAAACTAAGAAAATTGCAGAACTATGTTTTCCAGGAGCACAATAAATAACTAAGGCTCATTGTCGATGTGAAACACCGGTGGAGCTCCTTATCTGAAATGATTGAACAGTTTAAAGAATTAACCCATGTGTCAACCATGCGCTTACAAGAAATAACAATTTTGAGAGATTTAAGCTCAGCGCTTCAGCCTTTAGCGCTCGCAATTAAAAGATTATCAAATCATTCAGAATGAATGGATTCCGCATATGCTCGGGAGCTGCGAGACAAAATTATAGCAAGATTTAAGGAAAGAAGAATATAGACGTTGAATAGCCTAATTATATATCATAGCTTTGGAAAATGTCCTAAAAGCTCATCCTGTGTAATGTATTCTAAAGAGGCGGAAACGATGGAATAAGCGAACGAACTTTTTAAAAGACTTTATCCTGCAATTTCCACAACAACGGCAGAGTCTAGTAACAGTTCAGATTGTGAGATGGAGGAATCTCCAAATGATAGTCTTTGCAACGATTTAAACAGGACAATAAAAAACATCCAAAATTCTTCAGTGAAAACCAATTGCAATGACACAAGACTATATGATGATTTCAACTATTTTGGTAGATTTAATAAAAGGACAGAAAAGCTTAACATCTCTCTAAAAGCGCTTTTGTCAATAAATCTTACTTCCACAATTAGTGAATGCATGTTTTCTGTATCAAGCTTTATAAAAACGAAACAGAAGAATAGACTCAAAATTGAACACATAATTTGCACAATATTTCTTAAATGTTATTTTTAAAAAAATTTAAAATATTCCAAAAATGTATTCCTTTCCAAACATACTACTTAAAAAAATGAGAGATTCCAAAAATTTATTAAAAAGTAAAAACACAAAATAAAACAACACATTTCTTTTTTTGTAAATAAATGGATTTTTTTAAACCAAATTATTTTTATTTTATTTTTATTTTTAACTTTTTAGGAAAAAACCGAAAAAACTCGGTTAAACCGGTTTTCTTTCAAATGCTGTATTCGAAATCCGAGTTTTCTAAAAAATAAATTTTTCGAATAACTCGGAAACCGGGTTTTTGAAAAAAGGAGGTATTTGAACACTCTAATCATACGTTTTTAATAACGATTTCGGTTTCGATATCGGAAGATAGATTCCTAAAGACTTCTGAAGAACATCCCAATTACTTCATATATTTGGTAAGATATCGGTCCGATGTTGTAACGAAAATGAAATGAAATTATGATCAGGGCCAACAAAAGTATGCATTGAATACATGGGGGTTTTTAGGTATTCTATATTAATTTTTTTACTTTAAATAAATATTTTTCGCTGTATAGACTACACCTGTTTATTTCTTTAAAATGGGAAGAACATCTTTATATTTTTCGCAACTGGCGATGCCTATCTTTTGTTAAAGATTAAATATCTTAAAGATATGACATAGTACTATTTTAAGAATGTTAGGGAAGATGTTTTTAAAGTCAACACCCATTATACTAAAAGTTGGAATCTAAACTCCATCAAAAACCGAAGTTCCCATATAAATTTGAACAAAAAAAAATGTGGAGAACATTGAATTCAGCACAACCGAAATATACAGAATAGTTAATAGTCTGAATCTTATAAATGTAATATAAAAAATAACTTTTTAATTTCACCTATTTGTGATGAATTTTTATTAAAAACTTAAATGTATTCAGTCATCAGTTTTTAATGCATTTTTTAATGTTTTTAGTGCTTATCGAATGCGCATATTTTTAGTTTTTTTCGTGCATATTTGTGTTGGCCCTGATTATGATACATATGTATGATACATTTAAAATCCGCATAACATTAATATTACTCATACATACTTAAATACATCCATACATACATGCATACATACATACATATGCAAGCAGCGGGTACAATAAACGAACTCGCTGCCAATGTTCAAAACAGTACTTCGATCAGAGTCGTCATCATCGGCAAAAACCAGTTTTCAACTTATCACAGATGAGGCAGCCTATTTATGGCCACAAACTTGGATTTATGGGAAAATTTTATGGAAAGGCTATAAATGACAACTTTTGAAAAGTTTTATTCGATAAAATTAGGTCTAGATTGATTTTTTACATGGATATATGCTGAAGGATGATATGCGAAATTTTTAATGGTTATTGAGTTATAGCTGAAAAGCTAAGCGAAAAATATAACCTAAAATATAAAAGGTCATAAAAAAACGTTAGTCCTAAGAACTGTTCTTACCTAGCACCTTCATCCCGACATGAAATTTCTCACCCACCAAATTGGCTGTAGAACTGTAAATTTATTTCTTTAAATTAAAATTTGTATAGCAGTATAGCACCTAAACCACTGTATTCATTGTTATGGCTTCTTTCCCTTAATGAAATTCTACAAAACACACAAGGAAATCTATATCATTAGCAATTGTGCTTAACAACTCTAATGATGATTTAAGTATCCAGCCATAATATAAATTTTATTTATTTAGTCGTTTATAATTTCATTCACATTCACATTATTTCACCAAACACCACTTGGATGTTGAATTGGTTGGTTGGTCGGTTACTTGGTCGTTTGCTAGATGTGGTTTACACAAACGAAATGAGATTTTATTGTATTTTTTATGAGGATTAGGTATGCTTGCAATATCCTCTAGAGTTCAACTACTAAATAAGGAGTAATGGCAGTGCCAACTTTAAGCAATATGTAATTTGTATGTGTGTGTGAAGGAGTATAGGGAAGACTTAAATAGGGAGATGGCATTTGAACTGTATTGTACCATATAAAAATAAATGAACACAGGTACGGGGTACGCAAGCCATGATAAAGTTTAATGGTTATAAAGAAGCATATATGTATATGATTTATAGAGTTATATGTATATATGTGCACATTACTAGTTGTACATTAGTTTAAGCAAAGGTGCGTGTTGTGTGGTTTTTGTAGTGTGCGTGAGAATTACAACAAATGTTGTTTGTTTGAAAGTTGTAGTAAACATGTTTATGTACATATGTATAGATTTTACTTCATACTCTCACAGTGTGAGAATTGCCACGTTCAATGATATATCACGCAGATCATTGTTTTAATAATATCATATGCAAAAATTTTCAACGCATATAAAACCTCGTAGAAATAACCTTTAGTAATGCACGTGTTAACCGTTTTTCTTGCAGTTCTTTAAAGTTTTACTTTGACTTTATATACAATAATAACAGCAAAACCTATTACGGCTAATATAATTAAATTTATTTTGCGCAGACACATAGTCCTTGAGTCTTAATCCTTGTAGCCACAAGTTACTTTGCATTTTTCTCGCAATTTATTTCCATTATTTCCATGTTGTTTTCTAATACTAATTCTAAGCTGTTTAATAAGTATTAATGTTTGTAGTTTCTACGAATCTTAAATGAGCTTAACATAATGCTAAGTAAGTAGTCTGGCAGAGCAACGAAGGCCATGGCACAAATTTATACCACAAATGTTGGTAATACCACGAGTTTCTACTTCGTTTGCTATTGAAAACTTGGCTCATTTCAATATAATATATCTAGGCATGTGTGTGCAGTGGTAAATTTGGCAAACTCATATATCCTGTTTAAGGATATCAAGAAGACACTGGCAAATGGTATATTCTGGTTTTGAATAAGTGTGGTTGTGGTTGTTATTAATAGGTATGGTGGTAATTTCACGAATTATGGGATTACCGGTAATTATAAGAATGTTAAAATAACGCAGCAAAAGACATGGGAAATCATTGAAGTAGAACATTTGTGTGCATAACAAGTACTACTAAAACGTGACAAATTCTTCGATACGAAACTAACTAACTTCAAACTTCTTCTTTTTGGGGCTACTTTCACGTCAAATTCTATGAATTGAGTCCCAAAATCATGCGTTGTACTGCGTAATTTACAATATTTCATAATGACTTTATCTATAAGCATCAGTTGACGAGTGTTATCATTATCAAATACTTCTTTGACATAAAAACATTATGAAGAGCATGATTTTAGTTTAAGATTGAACCTATAAAAAAAAATCTTACTAATATCTCTCCTCTTTTGGCAAAACAACCCAATGTCATTGAACCAATTCATTACACACAGTGCAAAGTTTTATGTTTGTCCCCCATTAAGGCCCTCATGTAATTATGTTCCTGTCTAGTTTTATTTAATTTAACCAATTGCCTCTCTCTCTAGTTTTTGCATTAAACTTGTGCTACACAACTAAAGTTGAAGGTTAAATGAGAAACAAATATAATAAAATTTTCCGTTTTTTTTGTTCTGCACAAAACTTTGCAAACATCAAGAACTCACGCACTTATTATTATCCTTGCACGCACACAACTACGTTGTACGAGGTCTATATACTAATAGATTTATAATACATAGACAAATATAGACATAGGCAAAACTTTAATTTTACGAAAACTTTCGTTCATACTCAGACACATACATATATAAAATACGTACGTACACACATAGCCATATATAACATATACGTAGTATTTCACATAGCATTTAGTAGTGTAGTCTTCCGTTTACCCTAAAGCATTTGACGCATATATACGCTGGTATGATGTCTCCGACACTAGCACCGTCTCTCACATACAAATATAGCCTAGGACATGGTGGATTTGAAAAAGAAAAACAATAAAGCAGTTATTCCCATTGATGTGTTCAAGTATAGTTGTGTGAGTGTGTGTGTGTGTATGTGTGCCTGTTTGAGCAGTTTGACATAGTATGTGCCTGTAAAACAAAGGGTATGCACACCTAAGTATAAGTAAATATTTAGTAAGAGCAAATGTAACGGTATGAAGACTAAAGGACACTGCAATACCGATGACAGTGGCATTGTAGCGACAACTCAATTTTCCTTAAATGGAACGACCCCTTGCACAATTGTCATAACTAGGGCAAGGAACTTTGTGCACTAAAAAATCGAAAATATGCGCATATAATATGCACTTCACAATAATAAATATGCACCAAAACACATAAAAAAGCAATTAAAAAATTATTGAAAATTTTACTAAAAAATGTTTCCTTGAGTTTTGGGAAAATAGGATACAAAATTAATTTTAATACTCGTATATATACAATACTAAAATTAATAAAACTAAAACCGATGACAAGTCGAAATCTTGGAGCTTTTTCAGTCTTGTTAAAATTGGCTCTAGAGAAAGCGGAATACCACGACATCTTTCATTCAAAATCGAAGGTACATATTAGATATTTTTTTTCGTTTTATAAAGAAGAATTCAGTTCAATATAATAACTTCTAAACTAAACTTCAATTCAAAAAAAAAGTCACATACAACAGCGTTGTAACCCTCTTGTCGCCTTGACCATGCAGGCGCTGCATCGGTTAGATAAAGAAAAACAGTTTTTAATTCCTTTTGTGTATTGACATTGAACAAAGGTTTTTTTGTAGCGTATATCGTCTATACATACAAAATGCCCACAAAATAATTCGCTTCCTATATTCGGTAGATATTGGTGAAATTTTTTTTTGTAATTTAGTTGAATATTGTGTAACATATTATAAAGCAACTTTTACCCAAAGATGTGTCACAAAAAGTTAAATGCGTTGTACTTTTCAAGTAGTTGTTAATGCAGAAATCAAAATTATGCAAAAACATGCATTTGTTGTAAAATTTGCTGAAATATGCAAACATATGTTTTTTGTCGTAAAATATGCAAAATATGCAAAAACGACTGAAATCTATTTTAAAGTAATTTTCATGATTTGTAAAAATAAATTAACCGTTTTTTTTCAGCAAAAATATGAATTTGCATAAGATTCTTTGTCCTAGTCATAATATTTAGAGACTGTCGATAAACTACTGCCAAGCTACGGCCGATGATGATTAAAAATCATCGCTATTACACAAAATTCCCATCCAAGGCATTACAGTGACCGGAGACTCTTCTGGATTAGAGGTTAGCTTAAAAAAGTTATTTATACTATTTTTACTATCTATAATTTGTATACTATTTATAGTATGTATAATATGTATATTACTTATACTATATATATTATTTATACTATTTATACTATTTATAATATTTATACTATTTATACTATTTATACTATATATACTATTTATACTATTTATACTATTTATACTATTTATACTATTTATACTATTTGTACTATTTATACTATTTATACTATTTATACTATATATACTATTTATACTATTTATACTATTTATACTATTTATACTATTTGTACTATTTATACTATTTATACTATTTATACTATTTGTACTTTTTATACTATTTATACTATTTATACTATTTGTACTGTTTATACTATTTATACTATTTATAATATGTATACTATTTTTACTATTTATTTATACTATTTATACTATTTATACTATTTTAACTATTTATACTATTTATACTATTTATACTATTTATACCATTTATACTATTTATACTATTTACACTATTTATACTATTTATACTATTTATACTATTTATACCATTTATACTATTTATACTATTTACACTATTTATATTTGTTTTATTATTTATACTATTGATACCGTTTATACTATTTATACTATTTATTTTATAAATGCTATTTATACAATTTATACTATTAATACTTTTTGTACTATTTACACTTTTAATACAATTTATATTATTTATACTATTTATAATATTTATACTTAAAAAAAACTTAATTTCCCTTTAGACCCCATGAAAGAAGTTGGGATAGCTTCTCGCGTCGTTGTGAATTAACACGCTCGCTACTTTTAGATTCACAACTAACGGCACCTTCTTGTTTATCGATGAATGCGAATGTCACTGTTTGAGAAGCTTTTATCAGACATGCCGATTGACTCGACACTTATACTGCGAAATTGCTGACGACAACATCAAGGGAGTCGACAATTAAAGTAAATTTTTTTATTTTTTAGATGACTGGAACCAGGATTTGAACCTGGCATCTCCCGCATGGTAGTTGCGTGTTCTAACCATCTATCCACGGCCGGTCCCATATATTTATATTTTATATTTAAAAGTAATATACTATTTATACAATTTATAATATTTATACAATTTGTACTATTTATTCTATTTAGATTATTAACACCACTAATGCTATTTATACTATTTGTACTATTTATATCCTTTTTATATTATTGATTATGAGTCTTTGTATCAAAGGTCACATAGTATCAACATTTTCGCCCCTTCTGATAAATCATGTAATAATATCACATCAAATAAAATATTACGCTGCCCACTATTTAACAAACTTTTACCTTTACCACTACTTCGTTACAAATTAAATGTAATATGACCACGAAATTAATGACATTGACGGATAAAATTCAAATGCTTTAGTTATTTTATCCACCAAGCAATGGGATAAACTAATTTGGGTTCTAAACAACTTCTTGATTGTAGTTGTAAAAATGACTACAAGGTATTTTAAGAAATTACTCTGAGTAATGCATACAGCCTTGCTACCGCCTTAGTTGTGGACAATTGTCCTTTAGATAAAATGAGATTTCTAAGCCTGCTCTGTTTCTCCATTTGGAAAATATATTAATAATTTGTTCAACGTTCAATGTGGGCAGAGAAATGTGAAATCCATGACGAGATACTGGAAAACCAGCAATTTAAAAATCGTGTCGCTTTCATTGTTTGAAAAAAGATGCTGAATAAAAAATGTTTGTGAAATTAAAACATTTACATTTGTTGATGCTGTGAAAAAGGAGTGGTCGTTGCTCCTAGTTTCCGGTTGGCATTTGAATTACAATAAACTTGTGTAATTCTTTAAACGTGGTAGTCGTTGAAATGCTGACAAAATGAAAGGAGTAGTACTAATTATTTCCAGTGTTGTTGATGTTTAGTTAAAGTAATGATATTTCTGATAGATCATTTATATAACTATAATGATATCTTATTACGTAGTAAACGTATATAACAAAAGTTTCCCTATTCTTAACCTAAGTTTTATTTCTAGACTTTCATATATTTAATATGTTTATATGCATTCTATTTGATTTGTGGTCCTTCGAGCCCGATTATTTGGAACAATATAGTTCGTTTGGAATTTTACTTGCATAGTACCACATCAAATGAATTTTCATTACATTATCACTAATTTTCTCTCTTGTTACCTCAAAAAATTTCAATGTTCTTCCCTTGAATTTCCCAACTTCCGTAACCTCTAGTCGACCCATTTCTTGTGGTGTTTAATTAAACTTTTTCGTTTCCATTCTAATTTAGAATTTGTAAAGCACACATGAGCATTTGGCAGTAAAAGATAAATTGGCCATAAACTTAAACTTATCACCAACTCTTCTTTGCTCAATAGTCAACATTTTCCTCATGCACACAATTCCTCGTTTACTACACAGCTCCTCCCCTATTACGTAAATGTGGCTCACACGTTTACTAAATTTAATAGCAAATGGCTACAAGGAACACCAAAGTGTTTTCTTTATTTCGAAATTAAACTTTTGAGTTTGGAAGAGAGAAGCCAGCATATCATCGTTGGCATTGTAAAAATGAGAACCCAAGATAAATTGAGGTAGGAACATACATACAAAAACATGAGTAGTAACTTTTTCATGATTGCACATTATCTCAGTGAGGGTTTAAAGGGCAGGGGCAGGGGCAGTAGAGGGTGTGTTTTTGTTTCCCGTAAATGTAAATAAAATTGGGTTGTTTGTACCTGGCATATTTAGACATTGCTGGTACTAAAGAAGACTCTTTTCAAAGTTGGGAAATAATTAATAAGAGAGTTAGAAATGTTGTGTTTCAAAAAGAATAGAGACTAGGCCAAAGTATAATAGTATAGTATAGCAGCGATAATTTTATTAGCATCAATTGAAGCAATAGAAGGAAAAGTATAAATAGCATCAATAGTAGCAATAGTATTAAGAATCAATAGTACCAATAGTGTCAGTAATATCAATAGTAATATTAGTATCAATAGTATCCAAAGGATCAAAAGTGTCAATAGTATCGATAGTATCTATAGGCTCAGTAGTCTCGATGGTATCATTAGTATCAGTAGTATTAAAAGTATTAAAAGTATCAATAGTATCAATATTATCAATATTATCTATAGTGTCAATAGTATCTATAGTATTTATATTATCAATAGTAACAATAGTATCAATAGTATCAGTAGTATCAATAGCACAGGTAGCATCAATGGCATTAATAGTATCAATGGTATCAATAGTAATAATTCTACCAAAAGTATCAATAGTATCAATGTTATCAATAGTGTCAATAGTATCAATAGTAACAATTGTATAAATAGTAAAAATAGTATGAATGGTATCAATAGTACAAATAGTATCAATAGTATCATTAGTGTCAATAGTACCATTGGTAACAATTGTGTCAATAGCATCAATAGTATCAATAGCTCAAGTAGCATCAATAGTATCAAATGTATCAATAGTATCAATAATAACAATGTTATCAATAGTATCAAAAGTTTTAACAGTATCAGTAGTATCTATAGTAAAAATTGTATCAATAGTATTAATAGTATCAATAATAAAAATTGTTTAAATGGTATCAATAGTATCAAGAGAAACAATTGTATCAAAAGTATCAATAGTTTCAATAGTAACAATTGTATCAGTAGTACCAATAGTATCTATAGTATCTATAGTAACTAAAGTATCTATAGTATCTATAGTATCTACATTATCTATAGTATCTATAGTATCTATAGTATCTCTAGTATCTCTAGTATCTATAGTATCTATAGTATCTATAGTATCTATAGTATCTATAGTATCTATAGTATCTATAGTATCTATAGTATCTATAGTATCTATAGTATCTATAGTATCTATAGTATCTATAGTATCTATAGTATCTATAGTATCTATAGTATCTATAGTATCTATAGTATCTATAGTATCTATAGTATCTATAGTATCTATAGTATCTATAGTATCTATAGTATCTATAGTATCTATAGTATCTATAGTATCTATAGTATCTATAGTATCTATAGTATCTATAGTATCTATAGTATCTATAGTATCTATAGTATCTATAGTATCTATAGTATCTATAGTATCTATAGTATCTATAGTATCTATAGTATCTATAGTATCTATAGTATCTATAGTATCTATAGTATCTATAGTATCTATAGTATCTATAGTATCTATAGTATCTATAGTATCTATAGTATCTATAGTATCTATAGTATCTATAGTATCTATAGTATCTATAGTATCTATAGTATCTATAGTATCAATAGTATTAATAGTGTCAAAAGTAACAACTGTATCAGGAGTATCGATATTAGCAACAGAACCAGTAGTACTATTAGCACCAATAGTATATATAGTATCATTAGTTTCAATAGTATTCATAGTACAATTAGTATCAATAGTTTCGATAGTATCCATAGCATCAGTAGTATCAGTATTAATAGCATCAATAGTAATAGCATCAATAGTACAATATTATCAATAGTAACAATTCTACAAAAAGTATCAATGGTAACAATAGCATTATTAGTATCAATAGTATCAATAGTATCAACAGTTTCAATAGTATCAATAGTATCAAAAGTATCAATAGTATAAATGGTATCAATAGTATCAATAGTAACAATAGTATCGCTTATATCAGTAGTTTCAATTGAACCAATAGCATCAAGAGTACAATAGTAACAATTCTTCCAAAAATATCATTGGTATCGATAGTATCAATGTTATCTATAGTGTCAATAGTAACAATTTTATCAATAGTATCAACACTATAAATAGTATCAATACTATCAATAGCGTCAGTAGTATCAATAGCACCAATAGCATCAATAATATCAAGAGTATCAACAGTAACAATTCTACCAAAAGATTCAATAGTATCGATAGTGTTAAAAGTAACAATTGTATCAATAGTATAAATATAATCTATAGTATATATAGTATCAATAGTATAAATAGTACCAAGAGTATTAAAATACTAAGAATAATTTCAATAGTACCAATAGTTTCAACAGTATTACCAGCATCGATAATATTAACAGAACCAGTAGTATTTTTAGCAACAATATAATAAAAAGTATCATAAGCGACAATAGCAACAATTCCAACATTAGTATAAGTAGCATCAACTTAATCAGTACTATAGATATTATTAATAGTAACCGTAGTATTAGCATCAATTATATCAATAGTATCAATATTATCAATGTTATAAACAGCATAAATTTTATCAATTGTATAGATATTACCAATTGTAAAAGTATTGATATTGGCACAAATAGTATTAATAGTCGCAATACTCTCAATAGCATAAATAGTAATAATAGTGCCAATAGTTGCAGTAGTATCAATTATTGCAATAGAAGTAATAGCTCAATAGTTGCAAATGCATCAAAAGGACCAATTGAAACAAAAGTACCTATAGCATCAATAGTATCCTTTCAGAAGGATCAAAATAACGACAACCCCTACAACATATTTTCGGCAGAACTAACAACATCAGTATCTGGTTAATATTTGTCTGCCCTAAATACCAAACTTTTTGGCCTCCTATAAACAACAGTATGTCCTGTTATTTCAAAATTTATTACCACACAAAATGTTCGTTCAATTCTCAAGTTAAAACATGCTTTTAAATTTATACACTCTTGTCATGCAAGCTGCCTTGACCTCTTTTGGACCAATAAAAAAAAATCTTCAAAAAATTTATGTTTTTCCCCCTTCCCTACTCGTGCAACAAATGTACACATTGGCAAAAGCATTATCTAACATAGCCCCAACTCAACATAGTGGCATACATAGTAAAAGACAAAACCCACCGAACAAGCACATACATATTCTATGATCATACACCCACACACACACACACACCGCCCTATCCCAAACCCTCACCAACCCCAACTCAACCTCAATTTCATATTTCACTTTTGCAGCAAATACAAGACCACTTCGTATTGAATAAAAGAAATGGCCTTCAGAAAAAAAGGTAGACACTTTTTCACAACTATTTTGGTAGGACCACAAAATATGTGAAAGCATGAAAGGAATGAACGCCAGTAAAGTGAAGAAAAAAAAAACACACAGGCAAACAAGACAACCAAATTGATGTTAAGAGCCTACTAAAGCATCTGACCATGGAGTACTATTATTAAACTTAATAATAGTTTCGAAGCCATAAAAGTACCAGCAAGAAATCTGCTGGTATTTCTCCTCTTTTACTGTTGGCTCTGTGTGCTAAATAAAGCCTAAAATATAGGGAAAAAAACAAGAAAATCTTGTTCAGAATACTAGTGGTTATTGAAAAATATATTGAAATTTAAATTGAGGTTAATTGAAGAATACCCACATCTCAGATCTTATATTCAATTTTTAGTTGACGTTCACAATTGCCATCTACCTCGGAATGATGTGGCAGCAGGCAAAATAATTGAAATGTTGAAATACCATTAACCCTTCAATTGGGGTTAATTTGGGAACAACGCTGAAATGTCCTTGCCAGGATAATTGACGACAGTAAAAGTAGATAAACGAGCAGTTTTAATTGAAATATGGTGTTTTTATCGTTTAATTTACAATTTATGTTGTATTCAGTGTTGATACAACTACAAGTGCAAGTGCAGTACAGTAAACACAGCACAGTTGTGAGGCAATGGGGGGACTATGTGCAGCTCATGCAATATATGAGAAAATTCTTCAGTTAACATTGTTGGTTTACTACCAAAACGGATTTTCGGGGTTTGACATAGTGAATGAGGTGGAGTGTGATGTAAAAGTATAACAAAAGCTAGATGTAACAAGACTAATGGATTTATGACGTAATTATTAAGTTGGTGGTCATGGTAGAAATAAATGCAAGTAATATAAATATAAATAGTACAAATAGTATAAATATTATGAATAGCATAAATAGTATAAAAAGTATAAATAGTATAAACAGTATGAATAGTATAAATAGTGTAAATAGTATAAATGGTATAAATAGTATAAATAGTATAAATAATATAAATAGTATAAATAGTATAAATAGTATAAATAGTATAAATAGTATAAATAGTATAAATAGTATAAAAAGTATAAATAGTATAAATAGTCTAAATATTATATATATTATAAATAGTATAAATAGTATTAATTGTATAAATTGTATAAATAATATAAATATATACTATTAGTTTAAGTAGTATAAATAGTATAAAAAGTTGAACTAGCATAAATAGTATTAAAAGTACAAATAGTATAAATAGTATAAGTAGTATAAATAGTATAAATAGTATAAATAGTGTAAATAGGATAAATAGTATAAATAGTATAAATAGTATAAATAGTATAAATAGTATAAATAGTATAAATAGTATAAATAGTATAACTAGTATAAATAGTATAAATAGTATAAATAGTATAAATAGTATAAATAGTATAAATAGTATAAATAGTATAAATAGTATAAATAGTATAAATAGTATAAATAGTATAAATAGTATAAATAGTATAAATAGTATAAATAGTATAAATAGTATAAATAGTATAAATAGTATAAATAGTATAAATAGTATAAATAGTATAAATAGTATAAATAGTATAAATAGTATAAATAGTATAAATAGTATAAATAGTATAAATAGTATAAATAGTATAAATAGTATAAATAGTATAAATAGTATAAATAGTATAAATAGTATAAATAGTATAAATAGTATAAATAGTATAAATAGTATAAATAGTATAAATAGTATAAATAGTATAAATAGTATAAATAGTATAAATAGTATAAGTAGTATAAATAATATAAATATTATAGAAAATGGTGTAAGTAAGATAATAGTATAAAAACATAAATATTATAAATAATATAAATATTATAAATAGTATAAATATTATAAATAGTATAACTATTATAAATAGTATAAATAGTATAAATAGTATAAATAGTATAAATAGTATAAATGGTATAAATAGATAAATAATATAAGTAGTATAAATAGAATAATTGGTTTGAATAGTATAAGAAGTATAAATAGTATAAATAGTATAAACAGTATAAATAGTATAAATAGTATAAATATTAAAATATATGAAAATATTAAAGAAAATGGTATAAGTAATATAATAGTATAAAAAGTATAAATATTATAAATAATATAAATACTATAAATAGTATAAATAGTATAAATATTATAAATAGTATAAACAGTATAAATAGTATAAATAGTATAAATAATATAAGTAATATAAATAGTATAAATAGAATAATTGGTTTAAATGGTATAAGAAGTATAAATAGTAAAAATAGTATAAATAGTATAAATAGTACAAATAGTATAAATAGTATAAATGTATAAATAGTATAATCTGTATATATAGTATTAAAAGTATAAATATAATAAATACTATTAATAGTATAAATAGTATAAATAGTATAAATAGTATAAATAGTATAAATAGTATAAATAGTATAAATAGTATAAATAGTATAAATAGTATAAATAGTATAAATAGTATAAATAGTATAAATAGTATAAATAGTATAAATAGTATAAATAGTATAAATAGTATAAATAGTATAAATAGTATAAATAGTATAAATAGTATAAATAGTATAAATAGTATAAATAGTATAAATAGTATAAATAGTATAAATAGTATAAATAGTATAAATAGTATAAATAGCATAAATAGTATAAATAGTATAAGTAGTATAAATAGTAGAAATAGTAAAAATAGTATTAATACTATAAATAGTATAAATAGTATTAATAGTATAAATAGTATAAATAGTATAAATAGTATAAATAGTATTAATAGTATAAAAAGTATAATTAGTAAAAATAATATTAATACTATAAATAGTATAAATAGTATTAATGTATAAAAAGTATAAATAGTATAAATAGTATAAATAGTACAAAAAGTATAAATAGTATAAATAGAATAAATTGCATAATTAGTATAACTTGTAAAATTCAGTTTATAGCATAATTTGTACAAATAGTTTAAATAGTAAAAGTGGTAAAAATGGTACAAATAAAAAATAATTTAAATAAAATTCGTTTCAGAATCTGATAACGGACATTTATAGAGTGCATCAGTCACGGAGACTTCCTTATTCAGGTAAAAACTTTTATTTTCCTATTACAGTGAAACTTCGATATAACGAATCTAGAGGGGACCGAAAAATACTTCGTTATAGCTATTGATTCGTTATACATATGCATTGTGAAACCTTGGTATAACGAAATTTAAAGAAATACGAAAGAAATTCGTTATAACTATAGTTTTTTTTTGTCCGAATTCTATTTTACACGAAAATTCTAGTATAATAATAAAAATTAACTATTTAAGAGGTAAATAAAAAATTAAGTTTTTATTATTTTTTTATTTTATTACATTTTAGTAAAATATTGTGTAATTTTTGTTTGTTTTTTCTCGTATAGAAATTGATTTACGCTTTAATACACTCATTTTGACAAAGAACCAAAAAAGAACTGACTATGTAATTTGTGGCGCTTTACATATTAACCTGCAAAGACATTTACCTTTCGTTGGTTTTAAAAGGGAATTCCCCATTTTGCTTAAAATTTAATTTTGCTTTATGCTTTATTCTGACTTCGTTGTATGGAGGCTATAGTTCAAGACTTCGTTATGTAGAGGCTTTTGATAATGACTTACACACTTAAAATGTTATATGTATGTATTACTCAATTATAATTTCGTTGTATAGAGGCTTTTGAAAAAATACTTCGCTATATAGAGGCTTTATAGATCAGAATTTTTTCGTTATAGCTATAGAGCATTTTTGTATGAAAAACTTTGCAATAAAAAGGTTTTTTCAAGGGTCTCAGCTAAAAATTCGTTATATTGAGTTTTTCGTTATAACGAAGTTCGTAATATCGAAGTTTCACTGTATAACAATCAAAATACTAATGAAGGGGCAGGGGCACAGCCCAAATGTTGGCGGCCCCTTAGGCTATGTAGTACTCGAAATGTTTACATATGGAACGCCCAAACTATGTACAAAGACCGCAGTTACAAATGCCAACAAAATAAAGGAAGAGGGTGCCCATGTACCAAATTATACAACGTAACTTATTCGAAGGAAAATTGTATTCGTTAGTTAACTTTCTATGATGACGTTCCAAATATTATCTAAATATTTTCTTCCGTCCGATATCTTATCCATATAACGTTTCATGTTTCAAATGAACCAATGCATTCATTCATCATCTAAAAGATGTTTGAATGTGTAATGAATGAAAAATGGTAAAGGTAATTGAATTGCGTTACAAAAGGGGAGAGCAAAAAGAGCATAGCAGTAACCACAAAAAGCTATTAAAGTGCTCTTATAAAGTTCAATTACAAAGCGTCATAAGAGCATAATATAGCTACATACATATACCTTATATACCTACAACAATGTACACAATGTAAATAGAACACATTGAAAGTGTCTTAGTTATGTGTGTGTGTGTGGCTACAAGTATAGTAGACATATGTTTTCATATACCTATGACTAAAAGAGTATAGTTTACATAAGTGTATACATATATATATATATATATATATTTATTTGTTGTTATTGTACATGTTTTCGTAATTGAACTAAGTAAGTCGGCCATATTCAAACATATATAATTACACTACAAAGGCTGTGAGTAGTAAATCTTTAAGCAGCTTCAAAGATGTGCTAATTAATAAATAATAACCTCGTTTCTTAGAAATGTCGCCATACAAATGAAAGATGTAAGACAACAAGATACAGGTGGCTGGCTGTTGCCTATGTGACTTTAATTAGTTTGACTGCCTGCTTGCTTGGCAAACTAATTGGATTGTTTAATTTGCCATTATAGATTAATTAACGAAACATCATATAAAATTTAACAGACATTTATGGAGATAAGTAGCTTAGGAATTTAAATTAATTAAACAAAGGAATTTTTTTTGGGACAGAGAAGAGAAAAGTACGATTACAGTTATTAAGAACAATTATATTAAAGTACAAGAAAGCAATTCTCAAATTTCTCTTTACTAAAATGCGTTAAAATTTTATGATTTGAATACAGAGCACATGAAAAATGGGTTGCATTTTAAGTAAATTTCCCTTAGGTATAACATACAAACACTTACACGCAACGAATGTCAAGTCAAAGCAGAGAAAGGAAGAACAAAACGGAACAATTCAAAACACAGCACAAATGTAAAATGTTAAAAATTATAAAGAAAATTAAATCGAAAGTTCTTAGACATTCCCTAGTGAAGAATAACTTGAACAACAAATCGTTGTATAACACAACAGCAGCTGTTAGACAGTAACATGAGCTCCCCAAAGTATGCTTTGCCTAAGAAGAAGTACTTTTTTTTGCATATATTGTAAAAATAACACCAGCAAGAAACGTCGTAAAAACAGGTGGTTGCGAGAAGGTGTGTAAGCCTTTTGTGCGTGTGAAAGTATATACACTATATAATATAGATGTATATAAAATATCTGCACAAATACATTCAACTGCCTCTGAATTTCCACGCACACACAATAAATAACAGTTTATTGCTTAATCCCCGTTGGCGTTTTGGCTGACAACCAACAACATGAAAACTGACAACTTTTCTCTTTTCACTTGGCAAATAAAGTATAAAAGAAATCATATTGTCATTTATTAATGTCGAAGTCATTTAACGTTTTGTTTTGCTGCTGTTCTTTTGTGCACAAAACTTCATTAAACGCTGCCTAACGTCAAGGGGTTCTGCACGGCAAATAACTAAGCATATCTTGAGGCTTTATAATAATTTTGTACAACACAAAGACGAAATAGATTTAAATTGAATTTAAATTGCCGACCGTATTGAGAATATAGATATGACATTTAGCGTGATGGGTAATAATATTTCTTACGAAAATTTTAAATAATTCGACCCCAGAGAGTTGGTAGGTATTTCAGGCATATTTTTAGGGGCAATAAACTGTTGAAAAGAAAACGAGACAAAATATTAACCGACAAGTGTGGGTAAACGAAGCCCTTGATATATTTTGACATAAACTTATTTCATATCGCACATCCTAATATTATAAATATTTTAGACATATTTTTTGATATTTTTAAATTTTTTCACTTTTTAATATTTTTAGTACAAACATGTACTAAACCTTTTTTTAAAAGATGGCACGTATGCCATTATAAATGGCAAAAATAGGACATTTATTATATATAATTTATAACAAAATCTAATATAAAAAAAATAAATAGTATAATATCATACATTGTTATAGTAAAAATATTATAAATGTAATAGAAAGCATAACCTGTTTTAATAATATATTTAGCATAAATAGTATAATAAGCATAAATAGTAAAAAGTATTAAAAATAATATACATAGTATAAATTGAATTAAAATATAAAAAGTATAAAAGGAAAAAAAGTATAAAAATTATAAATAGTAGTACAACTAGTATAAATAGTATAAATAGTATAACTAGTATATATAGTATAAATAGTATAAACAGTATAAATAGTATAAATAGTATAGGGACCGGGACCGGCCGTGGCATAGTGGTTAGAACACGCGACTACTATGCGGGAGATCGCAGGTTCAAACCTGGCTCCAGTCATCTTAAAAGAAAAAAAAATAAAAAATAAAATAAAATTTTCTTTCATTGTCGGCTCCCCTCGAATGTTGTTTGACAGCAACTTCGCAGTATTAAGCGTCGATTCAATCGTCGTGTCTAGTAAGAGCTTCTCAAAACAGTGACGTTCGCATTCGTCGATAAACAAGTAAGTGCCGTTAGTTGTGAATCTAAAAATAGAAAGCGTTTTAATTCACAACAACGCGAGAAGCTATCCCATACCTCATTCATGGGGTGCAAAGGGAAATTAAGTTTTTTTTATTTAAGTATAAATAGTATAAATAGTATAAATAGCATAAATAGTATAAATAGTATAAATAGTTTAAATAGTATAAATAGTATAAGTAGTATAAATAGTATAAATAGCTTAAATAATAATATAAATAAGTATAAATAGTATAAATAGTATAAATAGCATAAATAGTATAAATAGTATAAATAGTATAAATAGAATAAATAGAACAAATAGTATATATAGTATAAATAGTATAAATTGTATAAATAGTATAAATAGTATAAATAGTATAAATATTATAAATAGTAATAATAGTATAAATAGTATAAATATTATAAATAGTATAAATAGTATAAATAGTATAAATAGTATAAATAGTATAAATAGTATATATAGTATAAATGGTATAAATAGTATAAATATTATAAATAGTATAAATAGTATAAATAGTATACATAGTATAAATAGTATAAATATAACAAATAGTATAAATAGTATAAATAGTATAAATAGTATAAATAGTATAAATAGTATAAATAGTATAAATAGTATAAATAGTATAAATAGTATAAATAGTATAAGTAGTATAAATAGCATAAATAGTATAAAAATGATAAATAGTATAAGTAGTATAAATAGTATAAATAGTATAAATAGCATTAATAGTATTAATAGTAGAAATAGTATAAATAGTATAAATAATATAAATAGTATAAATAGTATAAATAGTATAAATAGTATAAATAGTACAAATAGTATAAAGAGTATAAAGAGTATAAATAGTATAAATAGTCTAAATAGTATAAACAGCATAAATAGTATAAATTTTATAAATAGTACAAATATTAGATTGGGTCACTATTAAAATTTCCCAAAGTCGAGGGCAAATATTACAAATAACCTAGAGACAGTATCAAAAAACATTTTTTTACTCCCCCAGCCTCCTAAAAACTACCAAAATCGTTTTTTTTTATCACTATCGCTAAAAACTATACAATAATTTTCGATAATAATGCAAATAACACGAAAAATTATTTGTGTTAATGCTGTTAACACATCGTGTCATACTTAACGTTTTTGTTTTTGAATAAAACTTTATAATTCCAAAGCAAAATGATCTTGGTTGTTAAAAGGCTTTTATCGTAGAAAACAATATTTTTGAATTTTAGGACTAGAAACTGCTTTAAATGAGGTCTGCTGGGTTCTCGTGTACTTGGGTATACCAATGCACGAGTGTGTGCGGGTATGGGCATAGTTTGATCGTTTACTCTTAACACATGTACATGTTTGGACATTAATACTTCAACAGTACTCTTATTAAACATTTTGTCATTCTCTGATAGCTATTTCGATAGTTGGCAAACTACTTCATCAACACCATTTTCAGTGACTTCTTCACTGTCATCACAAACGTTAAGTATTAAAAGTCATTTGGGATGTTTGTAAAATTTTAAATATTTTTTAATATTATTAGGAATTTTTAATATTTTAAACATTTAAAAAATTTTTAACATTTAATATTTGTAGTATTTTTAATATTATCAATATTATTTGTAATATTTTTAATATATTTTTTAATTTTAATTTTTTTAATACTTTCAATATTTTGAGTTATTTTATTTAAGAGCCTTAACATATGCAGCATCTTTCGATGCCTATGGAAAAAGTAATGAAGATGTAGTAATTTTGCCACTTTTTCGGAGCCATTACAACAATATATTTCAAACACGTTCTATTTGCATTGACCAATTTGATATTTCACAAATCCGCCAATTTATTATTATCCGACTTTATTAGTATTACTTTAAGTTTAATATGCAGTACCAAAATGTACAAAACAATTAATTTATTCAAAAGTCTTTGCTATTCGTCAAAATACATTAACTTTGGAAGAAAGTAACATTGATATTTTATTCACACAATTCTCATCAAATATTCTTTCTATGTCTAACAAAATTCATGCCACAATTCTCGTCAACTCGCAAATATTTTTTATGCTAAAACACAAGAAGGACAAACAACAAACGGCCAACACAAACAAACCGAATCAAAGCCATTTAATATTTTCATCACAAAAATGGTATCATTTATAACTGAAACAAATTACATTTGTGTTCCATTTAATGATAATGCTACACAAAAGAAAAATTCTCTCTGATGTGCACACACACACACACATACAAATATACAAGAATATCTAAAATAGCAAAATCCTCTCATAAAATATGTCCAATATTTTTCTGTTATGCGCCATAGCTAGTCTGTGTCTGATGATGTCACCCTAAATATGATTTCAAATTCTACAATGATGGAGCGAAATCAGCATCAGCCACAAAAAGGACTTTAAAAAGATTTGCATATATTTGAGTGCGTGTGTGTGTTTTTTTTTGTTGTGTGAGTGTAAATGAAACAAAAACGAAAAGTTGCGGAAAAAAGCGACTAAAGCTAACAAAGCGTAGAAAAGTAATTTATTTGCAACACGTACAAATAGAAATTTACATTTTCAAACTTATATTTGAGAAACAAATCACAATAATAAACAGTGGGAGGAATTGTTACGATATGGAGTAAAATTTTTATGTGTTCATATAAAGATGTAAAACATTTTAAGAAACTAAGCATAAATATATGACTAATTTATTTTTACTATTTATAATTTTTTTTTCTTTTCATGTTTTGAATATTTTTTAATATCATCAATATTTTAAACATTTTTAATACTTCTAACATTTTTAATCCTTTTAATATTTTTAATGTTCAATATTTTTAGTATTTTTAATATCTTTAATATTTTTAATATTTTTTATGTTTTTATTATTTTTAATATTTTTAATATTTTTAATATTTTTAATATTTTTAATATTTTTAATATTTTTAATATTTTTAATATTTTTAATATTTTTAATATTTTTAATATTTTTAATATTTTTAATATTTTTAATATTTTTAATATTTTAATTATTTTTAATATTTTTAATATTTTTAATATTTTTAATATTTTATATATTTTTAATATTTTTAATATATTTAATATTTTTAATATTTTAAATATTTTTAATATTTTCAATATTTTTGATATTTTAAATACTTTTAATATTTAGAAAACTTTTATTTTTGGAAATTTTTTCATTTTTGTAAAATTTTTAATATTTGCAAAAATTTTTGCATTTTTAAAAGAATATTTTGACAGAGTTAAAACTACGTTTAATGGTTTTAGAGTTGTTATTTGAAGACATGTGCTCTGCTTCTTAGCAATTATAGAACAAACGAAACCAACCATATTTGGTTGCAGAATTTTAACTCCCCGACCTTGTAAAAAGCCATTTGCCAAAACATTTCTTTCTCACATACCAAAACTTACAAACCATAACATAACATGATTTTAAGTCAAGTCTCTGGTATTCTTATTATAACAAACAACTGCCGCTCTTCACAAATAATGCAGGGTTCTTAGAGCCGCTGCATCCAAATATTTACATTTCTTGTTTATAACAATATACAGTTGTACTGCTGCCGCCGCAACTACTTCTACCACAACTACATACTAAGACTACTACTTCGTCAGCATGAATATTTTATAATATGAATATTTTATTACAACATTTCGTATTCACCTAAGATGATGTAAGTTAACTATACTCCACACGCCCTCTAGAAAATTTGCATACAAATTCCTTGATACACGTGTAAAGCGAAGAATGTAACATAAGTGTAAGAGTGTTAAAATACAAACGTAGTGTTGTATGATAATCACAGATAATCTTAGTGACATTTAAAGTTGTTAGTAGAACAATTTAAACAACAACTTTAAGTAAATTCAAAATTAGTTTTGGCAGCTTGCACTATAGAATTCAATATAAAGTTTAGTCGTAGGTGTATTTGTTATTTAAACACCAATTATAGAGTGTTAGAAAAACTTGTCCGTATAGTAAGTCTTAAACTTTTTCATGCGACAGCCTTACAAGGTAATCAACACACAACCCTCTCTTCCTCTTAGCTTTTTGTTTTCCAAATGCACTTGTTTTGGAGGTTAGCACATTAATAAGTATATACGACAAAAGAAATAACAACATCAGGTTATGTTATTTTGTTACGAGCGCTTGGCGTTTCCCCCTTTTGTGTATGCTACATTCTTTGTGAAGCGACGAATATTTTAACTGTATGTAAGCTGTGCTATTTTCCTATGTAAATACTTTGTGAAAATGTTGGTTTTGTTTGTCGTATTTTTTTCTTTTCTATTATTTTGCTGTAAATTCAACTTTTAGGAAAAATTCTCAACAGAATCTCAAGGTCGCTGAATTATGTAGCTATAAAAAGATTGACTTGTAAAGAAAAGCAAAAATATGTTTTCCTTCCTTTAAGAGTGAACAATATTACGCCAACAGATTTGCATTAATATACATACTTGGGGAAGCACAAATTGATTTCTATGTTAATTTAAGTTAAAATATCGATTTCGATGCAAAAAGTTTTGCGTAGGACCGAAAAGAAGATTAAAACTTTCTTAACGAATTAAAAACCTTCAAGTACAGAATTCTGGTTATTAGGGAAGCGATAGGCAAAGTTCATTTGCCACCCATTACAGAAAACTTTATCTACAGTTTATAATATGGACATAGAAGCTGTAAGGAATAAAAGTATAAAACTGCTGATATTTTTATATTTTTACATTTTTATATTTTAATATTTTAATATTTTAATATTTTAATATTTTAATATTTTAATATTTTAATATTTTAATATTTTAATATTTTAATATTTTAATATTTTAATATTTTAATATTTTAATATTTTAATATTTTAATATTTTAATATTTTAATATTTTAATATTTTAATATTTTAATATTTTAATATTTTAATATTTTAATATTTTAATATTTTAATATTTTAATATTTTAATATTTTAATATTTTAATATTATAATATTTTAATATTTTAATATTTTAATATTTTAATATTTTAATATTTTAATATTTTAATATTTTAATATTTTAATATTTTTATATTTTTATATTTTTATATTTTTATATTTTTATATTTTTATTTTATTTATATTTTTATTTTATTTATATTTTTATTTTATTTATATTTTTATATTTTTATAGTATAATATTAATATATTTATATATTTTTATATTTTTATATTTTTATATTTTTATATTTTAAATTTTTATATTTTTATATTTTCATATTTTTATATTTTTATATTTTTATATTTTTATATTTTTTTATTTTTATATTTTGATATTTTGATATTTTGATATTTTGATATTTTGATATTTTGATATTTTTATATTTTTATATTTTTATATTTTTATATTTTTATATTTTTATATTTTTATATTTTTATATTTTTATATTTTTATATTTTTATATTTTTATATTTTTATATTTTTATATTTTTACTAGCTGGCCCGGCAGACTTTGTCCTGCCTTCAAATTATTGTAAAAGATATTGATTGCTGTTGAAATCTAATAGCGATTGGTTTATTACTTTAACCTCTGAAATATTTCAATATAAAAGGCGAGATTTTTTCCGGACAAATTTTGTACTTCATATATCTAAAACATTATTATATATTATTGTAAGAATTGCTAAAATGGATCAGCTTCGTCCATGATTTGATGAAAACTTACTTATTGATAGGCATATTTTCTAAAACAACATTTTTAAGCCGATAGACTGGCATATAACATTCTCCGTTGGAGTAATGATAACACTTTGCTCCTTTCTATCTCAAGGAGTACGAATTTCCAAAAATCCCTTCATTTGGCTCAACAACCCTATTAACCGTTTGGTCTGGGTGATAGCAACAGTTTTTCCCATTTTCGGGTTTGTCTTCGAAAAGTTCGAAATGCGAAAAACCTCTTTGTGAAGCTCTCTAATTCTATAGGAAGTGCACCGTTTGCGGTGTGGGTGACCATCTACAGCCCATCCCCACTCCAATTTGGTCAAAATTTAGTTTAACCGTTTTCGCAATTAGTGGTGTCATTAAAATGGACATCTAATTTTATATATAAAGAGTTTTCAATAATTTTGATGTTAAAAAAATGCTTATATGTAATGTAATCAATGGTGACTAAATGACTTTCAAAAAATTAAGTGTATCATAAGCTAAACACAAGCAACTGGATCCAAACATATATCCAAAATTTTCTCATGTCAAAAAATGCATTCATTTTAAGTTTGAGTAAAATCGGACAATCGATATAAATTTTCTAAATAATTAACCTCCACCCAACTCAACAGCGGGTCCATATATACATAAAAAAATTACTCATTATATTATTTCTCTCAATTTTAGACAGATTGTTGATTCGTTAACATTTTCATTATAATTCCACCCTAGCGGCACCTACCCGGATCATTTATACAAAAAGATTTTTCTCATGATCGCACAAATATACATACTAAATTTCAGTTAAATTAGTCCATTCGTTCAAATTTTAATTAAAAATACACCCAAACGCCACCTACCGGGTCCATTTGTACATAAAATGTTTTCTCATTATCACACGAATATCTATTCTGAATTTCAGTAAAATTGGTCCATCCATTTACCGCGTCCAATTGGACATACAATTGTTTTTCACGATTAAACAAAAATACATTCTGAATTTCAGTTAAATGAATGGACCAATTCTTTAAAATTTTGATTACAAATACACCCCAGCACCATCTACCGGGTCCATTTGTTCATACACATTTTTCTGATGATCAAACAAACATAGATTCTGAATTTCAGTTAAATTGGCCCTTTCGTTAAAATTTTGATTGTAAACCGACTCCAGCGCCACCTACCGGGTCCATTTGTACATAAAATGTTTTCTCATGATCAAACGAATATCCATTCTAAATTTCAGTTGAATTGGTACATGCATTCAAATTTTCGATCTAAATCCACCCTAGCGCCTAAATCAACACAAGCAATCTACGGAAAATTTCGAATCGAATAAAAAAAAATCAGCCAAATCGCTCCAGCCGTTCTGAAGTGATGGTATGACATACGTGGACCATTTCATTTTTATATATATAGATTATTATAAGAATTGCTAAAACGGATCATTGATAGGCATATATTCTAAAACCACATTTTTAAGCCGATTGACTGACCTATAACTTTCAGCGTTGGTGTACTGGGTGATTGTACCTTTTTATCCTAAGGAGTACGAATTTCCAAAAATACATTCATTAAGCTCAGCAACCCCATTAACCGTATGGTCTGGGTGATATCAACAGTTATTCCTATTTTCGTTATTGTTCCCTAAAATTTTGAAATGGGAAAAACAACTTTGTGCAGCTCTCTAATTCAGTAGGAAGTGCGCCATTATAAAAGTTAGTCATTCTTCTTTAAGCCTTTTTGCAGTCTGAGTGACCATCTACAGCCAATCCTTAACTTTCACTGAAATTTTGGGACAAATGGGGTCAACCGTTTTCAAAATAAATACTAAATTTTAGTTAAATTGATACATGCACTCAAATTTTCAATATAAATCCACCCTAGCGCCATCTATCGGGTCCATTTGTACATACGATTTTTTCTGATGATCAAACAAACATAGATTCTGAATTTCAGTTAAATTGGCCCATTCGTTAAAATTTTGATTGTAAACCGACCCCAGCGCCATCTACCGCGTCCATTTGTACATAAAATGTTTTCAGTTGAATTGGTACATGCATTCAAATTTTCGATATAAATCCACCCTAGCGCCACCTGGATTTGATTTTTTTCAACACAAACAATCTACGGACAATTTCGAATCGAATTCAAATCGCTCCAGCCGTTCTCAAGTGATGGTATGACATACGTGGACCATTTCATTTTTATATATATAGATATTTTTATAGTTTTAAATTTTTATATTTTTATATTTTTATATTTTTATTTCGTTAGTTCGCCGCTTAAATAAATTCGCTTGCCTTACCAAAGTACCTCTCACATAAATTGCATATCTTAAACTTATTTTATTTCCTTTATATTGTAGCATACTTTAAGGCATGCTCAAGCAGTACACGCGTTACCCTGCTTCCCATTTAATTCATATTTTCTCTGCATTACTAGTTTCTGAGTTTTTTTGCCAGCATTTATGTCAACATTAAATATATCACCGATAAAAGAAAGCATTTTACTGAAAATCTTCTAAAAACAGCATAATTTACAGTCTAGTGAACAGAGCCACCTAACGTCATTCCCTATGTGAACAGACGTGCACATAAACTAAAGCATACTTTTAGATGCCAGCCGCTAACACAAGAAACCCAGCATACATACGCTAACAGACTGGTCATAGGAGTAAAAAGAGAGTGCAGATAACGGAAAAAATAGGAGAAACTAGTTAAAATGCTATGATTATTTTTAAATCTGCGACAGGAAAAGAAAGAAAAAAAAAACTAGAAAATTGTGCTTCTATATCGGTTCACCTAGAACACTGACTTATGGTGGCGTTCACATGTGTGTTAGCTGTATCACTTGTAGGTACGATGGTTGTGTGATTACATATACACACACACACACACGTATGAAACTACTACATATATGAGAATATATGAAATTTTTCTAGTTGCCATTATTTGTTCGCTCTTGGCACACAGACTGTAGTGAAAGCTCATTCAACCTTAAGTAATACTTTAACAAGAATTACCTTTTTCGGGTTGGTGTTAACAGCATAGATTCGGACCGTATAGATACGTGCAGCAGATCCCTATGCTGGCCGGAGTGAGTGCATGTGTGTGCGACAAGTGTGGTTGCTTATAGTTGAGGCAGACAATCTGTGTGTATGGATGAGAGAGCATAAAGGATTTCCGCTTTAACACCACCATCACATTACTCACTTTCGAAAGATGTTTGATAAATGTGAGCTTCTTAAAACCCCAAAGAAGGTTATAAACTATGCGAGCTGTGCTAAGAAGAAGAAGACAGAGAAGTTTCGCAAATCTCTATAATATCTATGGTTTACTATTGAATTCTTATCAGTGGCAACAATCGCCGGAGAGAACATTTTTCAAAACTTCATAATAGTTTCTTAGGGAAGTTTTTGTTTTGTTCTTTTCAGGGGTCTTTTTCTTTATATTTTGAGCCAAACTGGAGGTGGTCCTGTTTGAGGCAGTTAATAAATGATAACCTCAAGTGTAAATTTGCAAAGGCCTTTGTACTTTAATAAACATTTAAAACATTTCTTTGTTTGTTTCACAGATATTGAAATTGCATTTTTTCTTCAAATTTATAATTTTTTTGTTTGTTGCTTTTAGTGGTTTTTGATAAGATGCCACCAAAAAGTCACGCTGCTGATGAAGTCAAAGTTCGGAAGTGATTGTAAAACATCAATAAAAAAAATGCATTTTATTTGCAGTGATTATTTCGACATGAATGCATTTTTGTTGAGATTTCGTAACAACTGGAATTGCATTGTTTTCATTTTTTTGTTTGCTCAAAGTCAATGTTTGGCGGTGATGATGATAAGCAATATGCGCATTGAAAAATTCCCAAACCAAATTTTACGATATCTTGTTAAATTGTATGTAAAACCTACCACAATTTTTTTTGTTGCACCATTTATGACAATGCATATATTTTTTTCGTATGTGGTTTCTGGTCATATTGATAAGTGGTAGATATTGCAATGGAAAAATTTACATGTGTACGAGTAAAAGTAGAAATTCAAACCGCGCTATGCATATATGCATTTTCTTAATGATTTGGTTTTAAAAGTTCATTGCTTATGCTTTCAATGATACCAAAAGTGCATTTTTGGAGGATGCTTGTGTTTGACTTGCTCAGGAAGTCACTTGATTGTCCAACTAAGTTTTAAAAAGATTGATATTCGGGGAAAAAATGTTTGAACCTTTGCTTGACATTTACAGGAAGCACTGGTGGTTACAACTTCAGGGATTCTAAAGTCCATGGGGTAATCTGGCAGTTTAAGAAAGTTTTCAATAATGGAAAATTCATATTTGTCGTTGGAAGTTCATACGTTTGTAGGATGCACTGTACTGATAAATGATAACCGCAATGAATAATGTTGCTGTTTGACTTATGTATCATCAAATGGATTTTGTTTGAGGGATACTCGTGTCGGTCACCAACGGTGATAAGAAATGTTGCACTTAATATATGATGCACTTAATATATGAGTGATAATTTTTCCAGTGTATCGGTGAGTAACAATTGAAGGTTGTCAATTGTTGTGAAATTTTGTTTGAAGGTTATGTTACGACAATAACACCTGCTAGAGATAAGAGCCGCAAAAAATATTAAATATTATTTGGAATAAAGAATGATACCAACCTCCACACTATCATAACCGAAAGGTATTGGTTGGGGAAATGGTACAATTTTCGTTTGTTTATCGTCTGTTTTCTTATCACCTCTTTATTCTATTTACTTTTTATAAAATACTTACACGGAGGTACACTGGATTGGCATTTGTTGCCAAAAACAATTCTATGCAATTTTGTCCGATGGACAAAGCATAGACAAGAGCTTGTGTGGATTATGTTGACGTGTGGTCTTCGTTGATACCATTTTCGCACCGGTGTGTGTGAGCTTCACATTGATTTTTTGAAGCTTTTAACACTTAAGGTTGTGATAATGTGTGGTGGAGAAGTCACAGCAAACGGGTACTGATGAAGATAGTTTGGCAACCATCGAAATAGCTATCTACCCTGACAGCTGTCAAGATAATCCATTTCACACAATTCTTGTAAAACAAAAAACTCTATTAGCGATAATAGAGAATATACCTCAAACCGAACAATGAAAAACATATTCATAATTCTGCACAGATCGACAATAACAAACGAAAGCAAAATTGTTTATATAAAAAAGTTTGTCACGGTTGAACTGTATAAGTAATGAACCGATTTCAGTTGGGTTGGTTTTATTTAAATTCATAAGCAACAAGATTGCATGTTCACACCAATGCAGTCAAATAAGCGACTTTGTGAAAAATAATGTAACGGCGCTCTATTCTTTAAGTGCACCTGGATAGATTAGAACTCAAATAACTCTCTCCAACTATAACCGAAAAATTTTCTTAGTGTGAAAATCGTATGACATTTGTGTAAGGAAGAGTTTAATACTATTAAGTGTCAATGTTATTGTTTGCTGTACTTTTGAATCTGTAATTGTCTTCATGGAACAACTGGAGATTAACACGGTGAACATCTCATTAATTGATAAACTTCTAAAATGTAGGCGTATCAAATATTTCTAAGGTAGCGGTTTGTGGTACTCCACAAGGAGGAGTTACCTCTCTCTCTCTCTCCGCTACTATGGAATCTCAACATCAATACTCTTCTGAAGACGATGGAGAAAACGTGCCGCACGACTGACGTGCCAGTAATAGTTACTGGCAAGGATCGTAAATTACTCAACTGAGCTCATGAATACTGCGTTCCAACTTCTGCTAAAATGGTGTTATGACTGTAGACTGAGTGTGAACCCAAGTAAAACGGATCTGGCGCTATTAACCCGGAGATACTTAATTTGCCCTCAATTTGCACAAAGCCAGATTAAATGGCTGATAGTGCCAAAGACCTAACTAATCCAGCTAAGGAACAGTTAAGGATCCTAAACTTATTACCCCCCCAAAAATTGAGACGATGAAATTAGCAGCGAACACTTCAATGAGGGCGGTCCAAAGACTAAAATTCGAACATATTGTGAAACTTGGGGCAATCAAGATAAAAGGGGCACTTAGAACTAGTTTAACTAAAGCACTGTTTACAATCCTAAACTGGTTACCACCCAAAAATCGAGGCGAAGAAAATAGCAGCTAACACCGCAATGAGGGCTTTCCAAACACTGAAATTCGAACACATTGTGAGACTTCTGGCAATCATAGTAACAAGGGCACTTAGAACTAGTTTACCTAAAGCACTGTTTACAATCCCAAATTGGTTACCCCCCAAAAATTGAGACGATGAAAGCAGCGGCGTACACCGCAATGCGTTTAGACGATACGTGTGCATGAATGCATAGGAACTATGGTCATGCCAAAATTCTGGACTTAGTCAATGTAATAAGTTCAAAAATTTGTTCAGAAATAGCTAAAAAGTTCTAACATGATACCAGAAAGTACCTTTATGGTACTAAAACGTACTTTTAATGTACCCAGAACTACTTTAATTCTACCGCAAAGTACTATTGGTGCACCACAAAGTACTTTTATTGTATCAACAAGTACATTTGTTGTACCAAAAAGTAAATTTATTGTTAAAAAATATACTTTAATTATACTAAAAGTGGATTTTTTGTACAAAAAAGTACATATAACCAAAAAAAATATATGTACTTTAAAGTAATATAATTATGTCAAAAATTATTTTTATTCTATAGAATTGTCACCAAAAGGAGGGCAGTGACATAAAATATGATCCGTGATCTCCTCTTCTTCCTCAGTATTGCAGCTTCTACAAAAATCGTTGTAGGGATGTTTAAACCTCTTACCATCTTTTCCAAACGGCCAGTGACCGGTTATTACAGCTATGATGTTCCTTAGGTAAATTCTAGATATGTTTAGCGCAATATCTGTTTGGTCACTGTTCTCTCACCCATTTTTTCTTAGCAATAAAGTTTAGTTTCCCCGCAGTTACTTGTTTTCCTCATATGGGGGGAAAACCAATGTGACCGAAAACTTCGCCCGAGTTCACGGTGGTGACGGCCCTTGCCAATGTATCAGCTCTTCGGTTAGTATATATGTACCCATGTACTGGAACCCATGTGAGGTTACCATCGAATGTCTCGCTATCTTATCCATAGACGTCCCGAAGTGGTTTACACGTTCTCCAGGGATCTGATAGCCGCTGTACTATCAGTAAGTACATAAATATTATCGCCCAATAACCCAAGATACTAAATCTTCTTCACGGCTGTAGCCTAATCGACAGTTGAAAATCCAACTCCTCCGAAAGCAGTCCACATTCCGATCTTTCTCTTAATTTCGAAACGTCCGTGAAAATATTGATGACATCCTCTCCAAAGTACAGGACATTATCATTATCATCATAGAATGATTTTTCCGGGATGTTCTCATAAAACCCGGAACGAACACAAGTTCTGGTACAGCGTAATCCGTGTACTTTGTGGTGCTTTTTGGTACACTGTTAGTTCTTTTTGGCTATGTCTGGACAAATTTTTGCACTTATACCATTAAAATGTTACATATTTTTATTTACAACTGTCATTTACAACATCTTTGAAATTTGGCAGCGGTATTATTCCTAAAATTTTTCTTTACGGATAAACCCATCCAAAAGTCCTTGATGTCCTGGTCGTCAGTTGCAGGAATTTTCATATAGGCAATAAAAATTATTATATTTAAGGTTATGTCAAAAACAGCAATCACGGTCTAATCTCTTGTAATGCACCAAAAGGTACCTTTGCTGTACAAAAAAAGTACTTTGGTTGTGCCTAAAAATACATTTGCTAAGAGTATTTTTGTTGTACAAAACAACAAACATATCTGTTCCACAAAAAAATACTTTTATACATGTTGATACAATAATAAGTCTATTTGGTTCAATAATAGCGAATAGACTTTAAGATAAATAAAATTTTTAATATCATAAAAATTTAGATAGATACAATTTTTTGTTTCTCATTTCGGCCTGGTATTATTTATACCATCCTCGTTTACAATATAATGTACCTCTATCAATATTTATGATTATGGTGACACAAAAAACCTAAGATTTTTTTTACGGTTATTAGTTCAACCGTGCCAATGATTACAGCCTTATCAGCGGCTGTTCTAAGCTCGTATCTCGCAAATTGATGCATTCATTTTTTTTTTTACATTTTACTATTGCACCAATGGCATTCAATACATTTTCTGCTATGGCAACAGAAATTCTTATCATGAACTAATTTTAATAGCGTTAAAAATAGAAAATTTCATTTGAGAAATATAAAAAACCGCCACCGAGGGCAACAATTATTTTTAAATATAAGAAAAAGAATAACCTTAACATGGATCACATTTGCTACAATTACAGATAAATAAAATCTAGTTAAACGACAGAGTGCAATATTTTTATACTCACGGATGTTTGGCCAAAGCAGACATTGAACTGGATATAAACAGGAAAATAAAGCATTACGAAGCAATATTTTTATATATTTAACTATGCACATATCACCTATAGGTATACAAAGACGTTTATTAAGAAAAGAAGATAGTTTACTAAGATGTACGATTTTGCCAACGATCCTAATAATAAACCGTGTTACCTGCAAATCCCTTATCAACAAACCAGTGTGTATCAAGGACGCTACGTGTGCGCCCTAAATAAAAGATATAAAACGTGTAGTTGAGGTTTTTTTTCGTTATACTCTTGTTAGGATTTTAGTAAAGTTTTTGGTTTATGTAAGAACACGTTTCATATGAAACATAATAAAAAGAACGAAACGTGTTTGCATGAAATGTCAAATATAAGAATACACTCAGCAGAGTATATCAAACAACAAGGACAAAACAATATCGAAAGGATATACATATATGCACATATGAATACGAACATATGTATCTACATGCATGTATATGCTAGAAGAAAAAAAAATCAACATACAACAAAGATGCTAAAGATGTACTTGTTATGTCATGGTATAAAGATAAGAAAAGAATTGGAGCAACAACAACAACAACAAAGTAACAAATAAATGTGTTACATCAGCAGGTGGAACAAATTTTGGTATGTGTAGAAAATATTCACTTAAACGCAACAAAGTGTATAGTAATATATTGAATTCGAAGGCAATGAAGAGATCGCTTGATATAACATGAGAAATTGAGGTATTTTATTAAGACTCAAAAGAGCAAATATTTGCAATAAGAAACTAGAATGTGTAAACGTATATGTAATACGGGGTGATAAGCGTCACAAATGAGTAAACATACCTGCAAATCATAAAAAAGGCATCATCGGAGGTAACAACATATCTAGTTAGTTTATCGGGCATAGTTTTATGCACACTGTAGAAGCAATAATAGGCCAAGGTGATTTAAATTTAACAAAACGGACACAGATTTCAACAACTTCAATATTTTTAATATCTTAAATATTTTTAATATTTTTCATATTTTTAATATTTCAAATATTTAATTTTTTCAATGTTTTTAATATTTTTTATATTTTTAATGTTTTTAATATTTTTAATATTTTAGATATTTTAAATATTTAATTTTTTTAATATTTTTAATATTTTTAATATTTTTAATATTTTTAATATTTTTAATATTTTTAATATTTTTAATATTTTTAATATTTTTATTATTTTTAATATTTTTAATATTTTTAATATTTTTAATATTTTTAATATTTTTAATATTTGTAATATTTTTAATATTTCTAATATTTGTAATATTTGTAATATTTTTAATATTTTTAAAATTTCTAATATTTTTAGTACTTTTTATATTTTTAAAATTTTTAATATTTTTAGTACTTTTAATATTTTTATGTTTTTAATATTTTTTGTTATTGTAATATTCTTAATGTTTTTAATATTTCAATATTTTCAATATTATCAATATTTTCGATATTTTTAATATTTTTAATATTTTAAATATTTTTAATATTTTTAATATTTTTAATATTTATAATATTTTTAATATTTTTAATATTTTTATGTTTAGTTATATTTTAAAGCTTTGTAATATTTTTAATGTTTTTAATATTTTTTATATTTTTAATATTTGTAATATTTTTCAATATTTTCAAGATTTTTTTTTAATATTTTTAAGATTCTTAATATTTTTAAGATTTTTAATATTTTTAATATTTTTAATATTTTTAATATTTTTAATATTTTTAATATTTTTAATATTTTTAATATTTTTAATATTTTTAATATTTTTAATATTTTTAATATTTTTAATATTTTTAATATTTATAATATTTTTAATATTTTTAATATTTTTAATATTTTTAATATTTATAATATTTTTAATATTTTTAATATTTTTATGTTTAGTTATATTTTAAAGCTTTGTAATATTTTTAATGTTTTTAATATTTTTAATATTTTTAATATTTTTAATATTTATAATATTTTTAATATTTTTAATATTTTTAATATTTTTAATATTTTTATGTTTAGTTATATTTTAAAGCTTTGTAATATTTTTAATGTTTTTAATATTTTTTATATTTTTAATATTTGTAATATTTTCAAGATTTTTTTTTAATATTTTTAAGATTCTTAATATTTTTAAGATTTTTAATATTTTTAAGATTTTTAATATTTTTAATATTTTTAATATTTTTAATATTTTTAATATTTTTAATATTTTTAATATTTTTAATATTTTTAATATTTTTAATATTTTTAATATTTTTAATATTTTTAATATTTTTAATATTTTTAATATTTTTAATATTTTTAATATTTTTAATATTTTTAATATTTTTAATATTTTTAATATTTTTAATATTTTTAATATTTTTAATATTTTTAATATTTTTAATATTTTTAGTATTTTTAATATTTTTAATTTTTTTAATTTTTTTAATATTTTTAATATTTTTAAAATTTTTAATATTATTAGTACTTTTAATATTTTTATGTTTTTAATATTTTTTGTTATTGTAATATTCTTAATGTTTTTAATATTTGAATATTTTCAATATTATCAATACTTTCAATATTATCAATACTTTCGATATTTTTAATATTTTTAATATTTTTAATACTTTTAATATTTTTAATATTTTTATATTTTTAATTTTGAATAACTATAACATTCTAAAAAATTTTAGTACCTTAACTATTTTTAACATCATTTTTTTTAATAAATTGATACCTGCCACCAAATCCTTATCCTTATCAACATTCTTCATTCGTATTTCATTTTCTATTCACTTTTGTGCGTCTTGACGACAATATTAAAAAATTTATAAACTCATATCAGAAATTCTTTTCCCTTACTGACAACTTAACTTAATTAATCATATTCTGTAAAATATTTCATAATTATAATCTCTGAGTTATCTCCCCACGTTCTCAATTATCCGATTGCCAAAATTCCATTTTATTGCTGGGATTATCTTTATGAAATATGACTTATGATGGTGTTGTTGATGTTGTTGTTGTCGTTGTTATTTTCAAAGACTAATGAATATAATGAAATATCCTTGAAATTCTCAGTTATCTCTCTGTCTGTCTCTCTCTCCCCACCCTGTATATTGGACGAACTTATGTTGTCAATTTAGTCAAGAAATTTATAAAAAATATTTTGCTCACGTCTAAATGCTTAATTACAATTCAAAAGAAAAGACAACAACAACAAGAAAAAATCCAATAAACAAGTCATTGGGGTGACGTAAATAGGAAATGAAATACATCTCGCTCATTTCATTACTTAGAGCAAGTTTCAATGTTTTAGGTAAAAAATTATTTGAACAGAATTCCAATTTTAAGGACAGCAGCATCTATGGCATAATGGATAGAACGTAGTAATATGGCAGCATATTAATCATAACTTTTATCATTTCATAGGAATTTCAAGAATTTCATTAAATTATCATTATAAGATGTATGATTTGTTCTCAAGTCACAGATAAAGTTTTATGACTTGTGTTGCTTCTGCTGTCGTAACGTGAAAATTGACATTACACGTTACCTGTATGAAAAATATCATCTAATTTGTATATTACATTTCTTTGGAAATTTACAATGGAATTTCCTTAAAATTTATGTTTTCCCATGTGTGCGTTTTCCTATTGCTTAGTTTTTTTACTTGGTCTAGGACTTTTTTTTATTTTTCCTGTAGCTCTTTTTCACTCTCTTCATTTCTCTCTGGTGGCGAACTTTGCGGTTTTATGATAATGGTTTTTAATTATTTGTAATTTTTCATTTATATCCCAGAGTTTGTAAGAGTTTCCTCGAGTGACCCTGCTTCAATTGGGGTGTGGTGGTTAGTCGTTGGGGAATTTTAGCTTTGGTTCATTACAGATGTCTGAGAAATATATTCATTTATAAATCATCTTAATTATATTAGCATTTAGATGAAGAGATAACAAATTGTAGGAAATTGTGCAGCAGCAAAAAAATGAGGAGAAGTCATTCTCAAAGAATCATTTTTAAAATACAACAGAATTAGCGGGAGATGATGACTAAGCTCTTCCGAATGTGTACTTTTAAAGAGCTTTATACATGTCTTTAAACAAAAGTTATCTAAATTCCTGCTAGTTGTAAAATGTCTTCTAAACTGAAATAAAGAAATGACCGAAAATTCCATTTCATACACCCACATCCTCCTAGAATTTAAAACAGTTGCTCCTTGGAGACTATCTACAAATAGTTTGTGACGGTGTTCTTACACCCAACACTAAATCTATCTATACTACAAGGACATTTCTCCAACTATCTTAACAAAAAATTGTTAGTCAAATGTTCTATTTTAGTCAAATGCCACAAAGGTATCATATATATGATGCTATAGTTCTAGTTTAAGTGCAGCACATACACACACACACACACACACGAAAAACGGGTTATTCCCCTGTGAATGCGCTGGTGCTGTTGTTTCCCAACAACTGTTTGTTAGACTTATCTGAGCACCAGAGCAGGCCAAAAACAAAAAAAGAAGGGTAACATATGTGACACCTGAGACTTGCTGACTCAGTACAAACATTCACAACATAATGGCTGACAATGTTTTACTGTATCTGCAATGCCAGCATAGAAGGAAGTTAAATGTAGAATACTGCATGTAAAGTGAAGGATAGTAGGTTAAATGCAGTGAGTCACAAAGGGTTAAGTATATGGGAAAAAGGCTACTACATATTAAAACAGTAAGTCCGTTGTTATGTGAAAAAAAGAGAATTACTGATGCAGAAGTATTTTAGATATGGTTGAGTTATAAGTGATTTTAATACTGGTTTGTCATGGGAAGTAGCCAACGTACCTTTTGGTACAATTAACGGGCTTTCTGGTGTAACTTAAGTACTTTTTGGTATATTAGAGGTATATTTCAGTACAACTAAAGTACTTTTTGGTACAATAAATGCTCTTTTTGGCACAACTGCGGTACTTTTTTATACAATTATAGTACTTTTTGGTATAATTACAGTATATCTTGGTACAAAGAAATTCCTTTTTGATTCAACTAAAGTATTTTTCGGTGCAATTAAAGTACTTTTTAGTATCACTAACGTACAATTTATTACAACTATAAAAGTACTTATTTGTTTAATTTTTGGTACAACTTGAGTACTTTTTGGTACAAATATAGTACTTTTTAGTACGATTAAAATAGTTTTTGGTACAAAAATATTACTTTTTTGTATTAAAGTACATTTAGTAACAATTAAAGTACTTTCATCTAAAATACTTGTCGGTACAATTAAACTACTTTTCGGTACGATTTAAGTTCCTTTTGGTACAACTAAAGTACTTTTTGGTATAATTAATGAACATGTATGTGCAGTAAAAGTACTTTTTGCTTTATCTACAGTACTTTTCGGGCCAATAAAGTACTTTTTGGTTTATATAAAGTACTTTTTGGTACAATTAAAGTACTTTTTGGTACAACTAAAGTACTTTTTGATACAACTAAAGTACTTTTGGCACACCTGAAGTACTTTTTAGACGATTAAAGTAGTTTTTGGTACCAAATAAGTACATCCTTGGTATCAATAAAATATTTGTTGGTACAAAAAAAATACTTTTTTGTTTAACAAAAGTACTTTTCAGTATACCTAAAGTACTCTTTGGTACCAATAAAGTACATGTTGGTACAACTAAAGCACAATTAATGTGCTTTTTGGTATAAATAATATTTTGGAACAAATATAGTACTTTTTGGTACGATAAAAGTACTTTTTGGTTTAATTAAAGAACTTTTTGCTGTTGAAAATGTGCCATAATTCGGACAGTAAAAGTATTTTTAGATTCCTATAAATTACTGTTTGGTACAATTAACGTATTTTCTGGCAACAATAAAGTACATTTTGGTACAACTAAAGTACTTTTTGGGTCAATTGAAGTACTCTTTAGTTAAACTAAGAAACTTTTGGTATAACTAATTTACATTTTGGTACAAAAAAGTACTTTTTTAATTATCTACAGATAAGATTACTTAACTTAAGTACTTTTTTGTATAATTAAAATATTTAATGGTACAAACAATGTGCTTTTTGGTAAAATTTAAGTACAATTTTGTTACAATATACGTACCTTATGATTCGTCGTAAGTTCTTTTCGGTACAATTACAGTACTTTTTGGTACAACTAAAGTACTTTTTGGTACAAATGAAATATTTTATTGTCCAAAAAAGTACTTTTTGATAAATTCAAAGTAAATTTTTTTGCAATAAAAGTACTTTTTGATTCGTCTTAAATACTTTTCCGTATAATTACAGTACTTTTTACTACTATTAAAATACTTTTTGGTACAAGTAAAGTAAATTTTTTGGTACAATTAAAGAACCTTTTGGTACGATTAAAGTACTTTTTTGCACAACTAAAGTACTTTTTAGTATAAATAAAATACGTTTTGGTACAATGAAAGTACTTTTTTGTACAACTAAAGAACTTTTTGGTACAAATAAAATATTTTATGGTACAAAAAAAGTACTTTTTGTTAGATTCAAAGTAATTTTTTTGCAATAAAATTACTTATGACTCATCTTAAATCCTTTTCGGTACAAATTAAGTACTTTTTTGTACAACTAAAGTACGTTTTGGTACAAATAAAATATATTATGGTACTTTTTGGTAAAGTTATAATTTTGTTACAATAAAAGTACTTTATGACTCACCTTAAATCCTTTTCGGTACTATTAAAGTACTTTTTTGTACAACTAAAGTACTTTTTGGTACAAATGAAATATTTTATTGTCCAAAAAAGTACTTTTTGATAAATTCAAAGTAAATTTTTTTGCAATAAAAGTACTTTTTGATTCGTCTTAAATACTTTTCCGTATAATTACAGTACTTTTTACTACTATTAAAATACTTTTTGGTACAAATGAAGTACATTTTTTGGTACAATTAAAGAACCTTTTGGTACGATTAAAGTACTTTTTGGCACAACTAAAGTACTTTTTAGTATAAATAAAATACGTTTTGGTACAATGAATGTACTTTTTGGTACAACTAAAGTACTTTTTGGTACAAATAAAATATTGTATGGTACAATAAAAGTACTTTTTGTTAAATTCAAAGTAATTTTTTTTTGCAATAAAATTATTTATGACTCATCTTAAATCCTTTTCGGTACAAATTAAGTACTTTTTTGTACAACTAAAGTACTTTTTGGTACAAATAAATTATTTTATGGTACAAAAAAGTACTTTTTGTTAAAATCAAAGTAAATTTTTTTGCAATAAAAGTAGTTTTTGATTCGTCTTAAGTACTTTTCCGTACAATTACAGTACTTTTTAGTACTATTAAAATACTTTTTGGTACAAATAAAGTAAATTTTTTGGTACAATTAAAGAACCTTTTGGTACGATTAAAGTACTTTTTGACACAACTAAAGTACTTTTTAGTATAAATAAAATACGTTTTGGTACAATAAAAGTACTTTTTTGTACAACTAAAGTACTTTTTGGTACAAATAAAATATTTTATAGTACAAAATAAGTACTTTTTGTTAAATTCAAAGTAATTTTTTTTTGGAATAAAAGTACTTTATGACTTATCTTAAATAAAAGTACTTTTTGATTCGTCTTAAGTACTTTTCCGTACAATTACAGTACTTTTTAGTATTTTTAAAATACTTTTTGGTACAAATAAAATATATTTTTTGGTACAATAAAATAACCTTTTGGTACGATTAATGTACTTTTTGGTACAACTACAGTACTTTTTCGTAAAAACAAAATGTGTTTTGGTACAATTTAAGTACTTTTTGGTAGAACTAAAGTACTTTTTGGTACAACGAAAGTACTTTTTGCCACAATTAAAATACCTTCCGGTACAAAAAAGTACCCTTTTATACAGTGGAATTATTTGTTAAACAAAGGTTCATTTTCGTACATTTACAGTATTTAGGGACCTAGTTAAGTACTTTTTAGTAAAAGGAAAGTACTTTTAGGCACAATATAATATTAGTTGTTGCAATAAACGTAGCTTGTGGTAAGTAAATTTTTCTATAATAAAAGTACCAATACAATTAAAGTTCAATTTGACGTGTTGTATCTAATCTCCCTCAGATAAAAATATTTCCAAGGAAGGATTTATATTACACTTCTTCTTAAAATTTAAAAAAATATATGCGTTCTCTTATTTTAAATGTGTACCTTATCATTCCCTAACCGCTGTCTTTCACATTTGTGCCAGTATGAATTTTGAAAAATTATTGTTGCATTGCATCCAGTCAGCAGTTGTTGCAGCTACATACAACTATTTACCTAACATTGTTTTTTTTAAGCTCTGTTCTATTTTGTTGTGTTTTTTTTTTCTAAACTAAGAAAATTATGAGTATGTGGTGGTGGTACTACTGATGCTCCTACTGCTGTTGCTGCTGCTGCTCCTGCGATTTTGTACCGCTGAGACAATGTAGAACTAAAGGCTTTGCAACTGCTGCATTTACCAAACTAAAACATAACTTTTAGTTTTTATTTTTGCGTACACTTTTTGTTTATTTAACACAAAAAAAAAGGAAATCATAAAACGCAAAATGTTAAATACAGATGTGCACTTTTTTGTGAAAAAAACGGAAAATGAGAATGAAACGTGAGCAGCTCAGGTAGAGTCTGACTAAGGTGTAGGGATATTTGTCATGGCGTTAGTTGTGCTGGCCGTCCGTTACAAAGGATAGAGAACAGTGGGCACCAAAAAGTCCAAAAAGTAAATATAAACTCTTAAATATATATTCATTCTATATCACAAAGACACCTTGCCTCGTGTTTGTAATTATGATTTATTAAGCTTTTTTAGTTGTGGAACAGAAAAATATTTTTGTTCGCTTGTCTTCAACTTTCACTCCACTGCTCGTAAATTTGCATCATTGTAACTGTTTCAGTTAGCTTATTTTCCTTATATTGCAAGCCCTCCTAAATTTAAGAATATTTACGTCTTTATGTAAAATTTTGTTTGTGTGTACAACTCTCGCTTTTAGCCAACCACTTTTTCTTGGTATGTTTTTGCTTAACAAAGGCAAAGTAGCAAAAAATAAAAAAAATCCACAATTTGTTGTATGCACTCCTGTCTCTGGGGGCAAAGGTTTTTTTTTCGCAGTTCGTAGTGTTTCTTTATTCGGGGCCATGGCAAAAATACAATGAAATTTATGAACTATTTAGGTTGTTTAGCAAAAAGTGTCGAGCAAATAAAAAAAACCACCGCTCGCTCTACCTCTTACAATAACAGCATCATCTTTTGTTATTTATCGCACTCGAGAGATTTGGACCTGTCTAGTACTAAAAACACGCTAGACTAGGGAGAGTATGATAACTATCTCCTGCATTGATATAGACATGAATGCTTAAATCTTAAAGTTTTACTTTTTAAAGAAAAACATTGTAATTTTTAAAAATCGACAAGCTATTACTTCAGTACACTTGCAAAACAGATATACATGCAAAAGTAATTAGTTGGATTCGGTTACTCGTATGGTACGTACCAGAAGGGTTGTGGCAAATTGTTTGGCCATCTTAAATATTAACTGATGTTGGAAATTAATGAAACTGGAAAAATTTCAATATCCTGCAGGGTTTTGCTTGAATGGTCAATTTGTATGGCGTGGGTACCAGCTGAGGTGGGTAGATATAGCTCATATCAAACCACCAGCGATTATATACAAAAACATATATGTGGGCAATGTTTAATGAGGATCCATCAAAAACGGAAAGACGGACATAACTCACTCATCTTAAAAAGTAATAAAATAGATTTCATCTCAAGATACATAGTACTTTTTGGGTGTTTCACCAAAAATAATAAACCAGACAGTAATTTTATAGTAAAATATTACTTTTATTGTACCAAAAAGTACTTTTATTACAACAAAAAGTACTTTTGTTACACAAACAAGTACCTTGGTTATACGAAAAAGTACTTTTATAATACCACAAAATACTTCTATTGTACAAAAAAATACTTGTTATGTTCTATATAGTACTTTTTTTGTACTGGTAAATTCTCTAATTGTACAAAAAATTACTTTAAGTGTACCGGAAAGTACTTTTATTATTCAACATAGTACATTTTTTGACAAGTACTTTTATATAATACTTTTTGACTGATAAGTTTAAATAGTACATTTTTGTATCATAAAGTAATTTCAATGAAGAAAAACAGCACTATTTATTGTAATTGTACAAAAAATTACTATTATCGTAAAAAAAAGTTATTTTCTCGTACAATAATCACTTTTACTGTTTCTAATAGTACACTTGTATGCTGGGAAGTGCTTCTTTCGTTCAAAAAGTACTTCAATTTAAAAAAAAAGTCCTCTTGTTGCAACAAAAAGTACTTTTTTCACTAAATAGTAATATTTATGTTATACCAAATAGTACTTTTATTGTATGATAAATAGTACTATTTTGTATTTATAGGTTGTTTAGTTGGCCAAAAAAGTACTTTTATGGTAACAAAAAGTACTTTCATTGTAACAACAAGTATTTTTATTGTTCAACATATTACACTTTTTACTAGAAGTACCTTTCATGTTCAAAACCGTACTTTTATTGCACCAAATAATAAAATTTGTGTACTTCTATTGTACAATAAAGTACTTTTTTTGTTCTAAATAGTACATTCTGTGATGACAAGTTATTTTATTGTACAAAAAAAAGACCTTTAATTGTTATGAATAGTACATTTTATGCTGATAAGTTCTTTTATTTAACAAAATAGTACTATTTTGCAATAAAATGTACTACTAAAAAATGTAAAAACGTATTACTTAGAAGTTCTTTTTTCGTACAAAAAGTTTTGTAATTCCAAACATAGTCCTTATGTTGTACAAAAGTACTTTTATTTTTCTAGATAGTACTTTTTTGTAAAAATAAACTAATTTGTGGTCCAAAAAAAGTACTTTTGTTACAACAAAAAGTACTTTAATCGTTGAAAAAAGTACTTTTATTCTTCCAAATAGTACAGTTTTGTAACAAAAAGTGTTGTTATTGTACAAAAAGTTATTTTTTTTTAAAAAAAAAATACTTTTATTTTTTTCTAAAAAAAATACTTTTATTGATGAAATAATATAATTTTTGTAACAAGCAGTACTTTTATAGTACCAAAAGGTACTTTTACCGGCACAAAAAAATACATTTATTATAATAAAAAGTACTATTATTGTACGACAAATTACTTTTATTGTATCCAACAATAGTTTCGTTTCACTACAGAGTTCTTTTATCTTACCAAAGAGTACTTTTATTGCGCCAAATAGTTCTATATTTGTACCAAAAACTACTTTTGTTTTACCGAAAAATAACTTTTATTAAAAGTACTATTGTTGTAGAACAAAGCATTTTTGCTGTATCCAACAATATTATCGTACCAAAAAGTACTTATATAGTACTACATTTGTACCAAACTGTACTTTTTTTGCAATATAAAGTACAATATTTGTACCAAAAACTACTTTTATTGTACCGAAATGTACTTTTATTGTGCCAAGTAGTACTTTTATTCAAGCACTTTAATTGTTCCAGATAGTACTTTTTTGTTCTGATAAATTATTTTGTGTTCTAAAGAATCAAATTTATTGTAAGAAAAAGTACTTTCATCATAGTTATTTTTGCTATTCGAAATAGTACATTTAGTATAGTAATACGTTTGTACCAAACTGTACTTTTTTTGCAACATAAAGTACTATATTTGTACCAAAAACTACTTTTATTGTACCGAAATGTACTTTTATTGTACCAAGTAGTACTTTTATTTTTCTATAAAGTACTTTAATTGTACTTTTAGCATAGTTATTGTTGCTGTTCGAAATAGTACATTTTGGTACCAACTAGTATTTTTACTGAACACAAAAGTACTTTTATTGTACCAAAATTCTTATACTAAGAATTACTTTTTGTACTTATAAGTTTTTTTATTGTACATAATAGTAGTTTTTTTGTAATAAAAAATACTTTGTAGTACCAAAATTATATGTACTGTATTAAAGAGTACTTTCGTTGCACCATAGAAAAGTACCAAAGAGTACTTTTATTGTTCCAATTAGTACACTTTTGTACAGCGAAGAGCTTTTATTGTACAAAACTAAAAATGGTACCATTTGTGTACTAAAAAGTCCTTTCGTTGTACTAAAAAGTACTTGTATCGTACCATAAAAAACATTTGTTTTTTCAAATTGTATACTTTTACGGCGAAGAGATTTTATTGTACAAAAAGTACTTTAATTGTTACAGAAAGTCCTCTGTTTACTATAAATGGTACCATTTGTGTACCAAAAGGTACTTATATTGTAACAGATAATACTGTTATTGTAACATAAAGTACTGCTTTTTATTAACAAGTACTTTTTTGTACCAATTAGTACCTTTGTGTACATAAAAATGGTTTTATCTCACCAAAGAGTACTTTTGTTGCACCAAAAGGTATGTTATTGTAACAGAAGTATGTGTTTTATTAATTAGTTAGTTTGTTGTACCAATTAGTACCTTTGTGTACATTAAAAAGCCTTAATTGCATCAACGAGTTCTTTTATTTCTTCAAAAAGTACTTATATTGCATCAAGAAGAGAATTTAATTTACTAAAAAGTAATTTTATTATACCAACAAAATATGTTTTCATGGTGCCAAACCGCATTGTTATCATATCAAGTAGTTCCTTTATAGAACCAAAACGTATCTTTGCTGTACAAAAAATACACTTGTTGTACCAAAAATTCTTATATTGTACCATAAATCATCCAATAATTCTGCACTTCTGAAAAAATTACTCAGCTTGTTCGTTATCTCACGACCTTCTTCGTCATCATTGTTTTCGAGTTCCCTGTTGATTTTTTGCCGCTTCTCTTATTTGTAGTAGCTTTTTGCGTTGGAGAATTTTAAACAAATATGTAGCACAACTGTATATTTTTGTTAGATCCTTTTGTTCGCAATTTTTTGTTGATGTCGTTTTCGGTTTTTTTGGGCAACAAAATAAAGCGCAAAACCCTATGTAAATCTTGTTATGAATACAAAAAATTCCTTTGAGAGTTAACGTTACAAAAGATGTGGGCAAAGCAGCCGAGACTCAAACTTTAAACAAATTTCTTTACTCGAACAACTGTACGACCACATACATATATACGTGTATACTATATATAAATAACAATAAATAATTTATGTAAAAAGGTCATGTTCTTGTTTTGTAACAATGTGAACGTGTTATCCTTGAATACAATTAAATGTCAGCATTAACCATGTTAATCCTTTTGGCGTTGCGTAACAATGCGAACAAACCAAAAAAAAAAGACAAAAACGATTCTATAAAATTTGAATTGAGTTGCGACAAGGTTGCGTCTGGGACACAGAGATTTGACATAATATACGAGTATGTGCAAAGAATAAAAAATGTGGCATTAATGTTTCAATTTAATATGCATGAATGTATTATGCCTTAATTATATTCATCTGGCAAAAATTTTTGATAAGTTTCATAAATGTATACAAAATTAGATTTGCTGTTGTCATAATTGAAGTGAAACATTTTGAATGTCCTTAATGTTATTTGCATACAAAATCTCGTCCATTTACCCTTGGCAAAGTATCTAATCATATTCAAACAACTTTTGACTTGCATTGACAGCGAGACATTAACAAATACTAAGATGCTGTGTGGCGACGACGACGACGACGACGACTACGATAAGTAAATTGAATCACACACAACAAAAGTGCAATGAACTTTTAAATGACTTTAAGTGTTATGCTGAAATGCTCTCATCTTTCATAGCGGAGAATTTCTTAATCCCCAAGCCCCTTAACAGTCATCGAACTAAATCTGAAAGCACGCCTCTCTACTCTCCTTGTATCATCAAACTACATCTGCAAATGCCGGCACTGGGTTATGATAGGTCATTAGAAATTTTTACTAAGGGTAATGACTTTAATAATTTATATGTATGTATATAAAATTTGTTATGTGTTGGGGCTTACCCTCAAAGATTTTAGTAGCTGCTGCTTAGCATACTCACACAAATAAAGGTTATCAGGGTCAAGCACGAAAATAGAAATCTTTCACAAAATATGTACTTGAAACCACAAGACTCTAATTAATACGTAAATCACACATACCTGAAAAGATATAAAAGAAACATAATAAATATTAATAAGGGTGGACAAGTGCTAGGCATCAATGTTAAAATAATTGAGGGAGGTATAGATAATATAAAATTTGTAGCATAAAACGAAAGAATCAAAGCCAATCATAGTCAGCAGGGACTGTAAATTAGGATATTCCTTTGAGACAATACATTCCCAGTAAAATTTCCTTTTTATAGTAAAGAATAAATTATTGCCTCAAAACCAAATTCCTAAAAAAAACAACCGATACACACGTTATACTTTTACATGTCATCTACAGTTACTCATCTAGATCGCTAATAATAAAATCCCTTTGAAACCATATAGTTGTGCTGAAACCATTGCCTACCATAAGGGGCATAAAACATGCAAAAAATATAGCATATAAGTAAAAGTACAGTTTGTTTGCATGATACATCAAAGACTACCTGAAATTTAATATCTGCATTTTAAAGCAATGCGAGACAGTAAGCATTATTGGCGCTTTTGTCATGCATCATCAATTGTAATTTTTTTTATATTTTTTTCACCGTTTCATCTCAAATCTATAGTGTAGGTTGTCAATAGTTTTATTTTTCAAAAGACCTGAGAAGAAACAACTACAATATGTTTGTGCTGTGACCGACATTTATTGACCCATGGCGGCGAGAATACGGCAAAGTGAACAAAAGTTCAAAATGCTCTCTCGTGGGCTTTAGTTAAACACTGCCGGTCATTTGTGGTGCAGACTGAACATAAATTGCGCTGGAGTAATTTTGAATATAGAACGTGGTAACAGCAGTGTGGCACACATCTGTAGGTTGAGGCAAATTGTTGTAATAAATATTTGACATTTGAATCATGTGATTGCACAGAACTTAAAATAGAAAATTGGAATATGACAAATATGGTGAAAATACGTAATAACGTTTGGCCGTAAATGCTATAAAACCGCAGAATTGGATACAGTTATTGGAAAAATAATCAAATTTATTTTTTTAGTTTTACTGCGAATATAAATACTATAAATACTTATTTTGTTTAAAATGTTAAATATATTGAAAAAATTAAAAATAGTAAATATGATAAAAATATTCAAAATATTGAAAATTTCAAAAACATTAAAAGTATTAAAAATATTACACACATTAAAAATATTGAAAATATTTAATTATTAAAAACATTAAAAATATTAATAATATTAAAAATATTAAAGATATTAAAAATATTAAAAATATTAAAAATCTCAAAAATATTAAAAATATTAAAAATATTAAAAATATTAAAAATAATAAAAATATTAAAAATACTAAAAATAGTAAAAATATTTAAAATACTAAAAATATTAAAAATACTGAAATATTAAAAATATTTAATATATTAAAAATAGAAAAATTTTAAAAATATTAAAAATATTAAAAATATGAAAAATATTAATAATATTAAAAATATTAAAAATATTAAAAATAATAAAAATATTAACAATATTAAAAGTATTAAAAATATTATAAATATTAAAAATATTAAAAATATTAAAAATATTAAAAATATTAAAAATATTAAAAATATTAAAAATATTAAAAATATTAAAAATATTAAAAATATTAAAAATATTAAAAATATTAAAAATATTAAAAATATTAAAAATATTAAAAATATTAAAAATATTAAAAATATTAAAAATATTAAAAATATTAAAAATATTAAAAATATTAAAAATATTAAAAATATTAAAAATATTAAAAATATTAAAAATATTAAAAATATTAAAAATATTAAAAATATTAAAAATATTAAAAATATTAAAAATATTAAAAATATTAAAAATATTAAAAATACTAAAAATATTAAAATTATTAAAAGCATTTAAAATATTAAAAATATTAAAATTATAAAAAAAAAAATAATAAAATTTATTATTAATATTAAAAATATTAAAAATATTAAGAATATTAAAAATATTAAGAATATTAAAAATATTGAAAATATTAAAAATGTTAAAAATACTCAATATATTAAAAATACTAAAAATATTAAAATAATAAAAAAATTAAAAATATTAAGAGTATTGAAAATATTAAAAATGTTTGAAGCATTAAAAAAAAATTAAAAATATTAATAATAATTAAAATATTAAAAATATACAAAATATTAAAAATATTTAATATATTAAAAATAGAAAAATTTTAAAAATATTAAAAATATGAAAAATATTAATAATATTAAAAATATTAAAAATATTAAAAATATTAAAAATAATAAAAATATTAACAATATTAAAAGTATTAAAAATATTAAAAATATTAAAAATATTAAAAATATTAAAAATATTAAAAATATTAAAAATATTAAAAATATTAAAAATATTAAAAATATTAAAAATATTAAAAATATTAAAAATATTAAAAATATTAAAAATATTAAAAATATTAAAAATATTAAAAATATTAAAAATATTAAAAATATTAAAAATATTAAAAATATTAAAAATACTAAAAATATTAAAATTATTAAAAGCATTTAAAATATTAAAAATATTAAAATTATAAAAAAAAAATAATAAAATTTATTATTAATATTAAAAATATTAAAAATATTAAGAATATTAAAAATATTGAAAATATTAAAAATGTTAAAAATACTCAATATATTAAAAATACTAAAAATATTAAAAATATTAAAAATATTAAAAATATTAAAAATATTGAAAATATTGAAAATTAAAAGTTAAAAGTTCTCATTAGATTTGAGATTCTTTCTTCCCTTAAGGTTTGTGATGATAGAGGAGAAGGCACAGCAAAGGGCGCTGACGAGACATTGTGGTTAATGTCGAAATGACGTCATACGCCTAACCTGCTGTCAACATAACATATTTCACACTCTTGACTAAAAACCTATTGGCAATAATAAATAATTGCCAATAGAACTGATCTCAAACCGAACTATGACAATATAATAATATTAAAAATATTAATAATATTAATAATATTAAAAATATTAAAAATATTTAAAATATTTAAAATATTAAAAATATTATAAATATTAAAAATATTAAAAATATTAAAAATATTGAAAATATTAAAAATATTAAAAATATTAAAAATATTAAAAATATTAAAAATATTAATTTACGTTAAGTGTATCGAAATGATACAACAAATTCGGCTCAAGATCAGAAAAGTGTTTTTTTTATTTATTGTTTGATATTTTTGGTCAAATTCAGTGTGTCACGCACTAGGATGACGCGTTTCGAACTCCATGACGAGTTCATCTTCAGACCCCTTTGTGACGAACTGATGCACAATGGTACATCATCAGCTATATATATATCTACAATTATGCCAAACGTATGCATGTGAAGTAGATATCAGCCGAAAATGTCCAGCATAGTTATGAATTTGACCATTCACAATCAAACTTGAGAATGGAGGATATCTTATCCCCACGATTCCCTTTTTACCTCACAAAGCTCAAGCTTTACCATGGCTTTTCACCACAAAACTCAAGCTTTTTTACAAGGTTTGTTGTTAAACTAAGCTTACTATTGTTACTGAGCATACAGTGTTTGCTCACTACTAACTACTAAGCATATATAGTTTGTTAGGCCGTGCCGTGCCAGTGTATGTGTATTTGTTTTGTTAGTCGATCTTACAGTATTATATTAATTTATGTTAAGTGTATCGAAATGATACAACAAATTCGGCTCAAGATCAGAAAAGTGTTTTTTTTTATTTATTGTTTTGACCAAAAATATCAAACAATAAATAAAAAAAACACTTTTCTGATCTGGAGCCGAATTTGTTGTATCATTTCGATACACTTAACGTAAATTAATATAATACTGTAAGATCGACTAACAAAACAAATACAAATATTAAAAATATTAAAAATATTAAAAATATTAAAAATATTAAAAATATTAAAAATATTAAAAATATTAAAAATATTAAAAATATTAAAAATTTTAAAAATATTAAAAATATTAAAAATACTAAAAATTTTAAAAATATTTAAAATATCGAAATATTAAAAATATAAAAATCATAAAAATTTTAAAAATATTAAAATTATTAGAAATATTAAAAATAATAAAAATTTTAATAATATTAAAAATATTTAAAAAATTAAAAAAAATATTTAAAATATTTAAAATATTATAAATATTAAAAATATTACATATTTTAAAAATATTAAATATTAAAAATATCAAAATTATTAATTAAATTAAAATTTTTAAATATATTAAAAATATTGAAAATCTAAAACTAATTACAAATATTAAAAATTAAAATAAGTAAAAATATATATATTAGACATATTAAAAATATTAAAGATATTAAGAGTATTAAAAATATTAAAAATACAAAATATATGAAATATATTAAAAATATTAAATATATTAAAAATATGAAATATTACACAAATATTAAAAATATTGAAAATATTTAAATATACTAAAAATATCAAAAATGATACAAATATAAGTTATTTGCATTTCTTTCGTTAACTATTCCTGTTACTTTTCGGTAACATACGCCGTACAAATATGTAGCATGTTTTAAGGGGGTCAAAGTTTTCACTGAAAACTTTGTTTAAAAGCAAACAGAAAAAAATATTTGCCTGCCATAGCAACATTTTGTAAATTAATGAAAATTTACAAGCAAAATTACTATGACATATTTACATTATGTCAAAATATTTACAAAACAATTTCCCTCGCCCCTCACAGCAAAACCAGCAAAAAACTGATATAAACAGAATTCGAAAGATATTTTTTCGTAGAATTTATGTCACATTGCTGTCAGAGGGATACAAATCGTAATTTGGTTCAAATGAAAGTTTATAGTTTGATAGGCACTCTTTAAGGAATAAAGTAAACATTTAGGTTGTAATATAGCAAACATAAAAAGCATACCTTAGGGATGTTATAAAGGAACCTAAAATAACTTGGTCTATTACGAATTACAACGAAATGTGTATGTAATGCTGGATTAAGATGAAACAGCAAAGGAATCATTGCCTTTTGTTAAAAATTTAAGGATATGCGAAAGCAAAATATTATTTTATGCAGATATAATGGGAAATGTAATACTACGTTCATAAAAAAAAGTAAATATTCTTTTAATTTTGGGTTTAACATGTCCCATCATATCTGCGTATAATAATAGTATATAATATTCTTTGATAGTTCAAACATTCTAGGAATCCTTTTCTACTTATGTATTTTCGAATATATCACAGTGATTTGTTTCGTGGAAAATATAACAGAAATGTAAATGCAAAAGGAACATAATACTTAAAAACAGTATCTAAATAACTTCCCTTTGATGTTTTTAGTTTTGCTGTCTAATAAAGCTGTTCTGATTTCAATTCATTATTTTTTATCTGTTTTGTTATTAATTTAAAATTTTTTGCATAGTTAGTGTAGTAGCAATATCCAATGCTCCCATATCTGAAGCATATTTTAACAGCTTACAACACGACAGCATCTATTGCATACTTTTAGGAACTTAAATAAATATTTAAGAACACTATGCTTTACCCACCTACAAAAGCTTTACATACACGCATCTATTCAGCATTTTAATTATTTATCTTGTAAACACTCTTGCTAAGCTATAAACTATTCCTTAGAAAGCAACAATAAAAGAAAAAACAAGTAAACACAACTAAGAGTCTGAAATAAACAAAAAAACGATTGTGTAAAGCATGAAAGTATATAAGAATCATCAACCTCTAACTTCATATACTTTCAAAGTAAGCTCGACAATGGTGGGACTGGAGACGGTCAAATTCCTATATTGTTAGCAATTGCATACACGTAACCATTAAGTTGTTATTTGCGATCGAACAAATGTCGAAGTAGTTAAAGTTCTTTGGTCGTGTTTCTCCTGTACATTTTATTGCTGCGAAACAAATTAACTTCAGGGAGGACACAAAACAAACACACACAGAAAAAATAACAAAAACTCTGAAACAAAAACAATGATGAAGGGGGAAGAGGGGGAACAAAACTCCATTTCCCGCTAACATTAGAAAAGCACAATCAACTTTTTGTTCTTGTTCTCTAATACAATAAATCGATAATCGCATAAGTATTTTTCTACACTTCGCACATATACACATGTGAGTTTTTCTCTCTGTAACTACTTTTACAAAAAACACTAGAAGAAATACATACAAATACTAGTATACATATAGCAAACATCTGCACCGATATGTTATTCAGCATTTCTGTGTGAGCGTGTGTATGTTTGTAAACGGAAATGCCAATGTCTATGTGAAAGTTCAACAATTTCATTACAACTTAGAAAAGTTAAGTAAGTATGCAGAAGGGGAAAATACCGTCAGACAGAATCGAGATAAATGAACGAACGAAACGGAAACACAACGCCAAAGATGAGTAGACAACTTGCGAAGAAACTGGATGACATGAAGAAACAAAACAACAACAGTAACATAGGGTAGCAAGATATCTAAAGGATTTTCTCATGGAGTAGCTGTTACAGTCAACACAACAAAACGAAAAGTGTTGTGTGACTAAGCATTGAAGTAAATAGTAAATGTAATGTTTTCAAATGCGAGGAGCTGCGACAGGATGTCAGCACTACTACATACACCAAAAATCTTAGAAAACATTAAAAAAACATTATTACAACATAAAAAATTAAAAATATAAATATATAGAAATATAAAAATATAAAAATATACACATATAAAAATATAAAAATATAAAATTATAAAAATATAAAAATATAAAAATATAAAAATATAAAAATATAAAAATATAAAAATATAAAAATATATAAATGTAAAAATATAAAAATATAACATTATAAAAATATAAAAATAGAAAAATATATAAATATAAAAATATAAAAATGTAAAAAATTAAAAATATAAAAATATAAAAATATAAAAATATAAAAATATAAAATATAAAATATAAAATATAAAATATAAAAATATTAAAATATAAAAATATAAAAATATAAAAATATAAAAATATATAAATATAAAAATATAAAAATATAAAAATATAAAAATAAAACTTTTTAAATTTATTATATTAATAGTTCATGGTTTGGTTAATGATAATTTCTTTTGGTAATTATTTATGATTACCAATAGTTTTTTATTTATTTTTAATATTATAAAAATATAACAATATAAAAATATAAATATATAAAAATATAAAAATATAAAAATATAAAAATATAAAAATATAAAAATATAAAAATATAAAAATATAAAAATATAAAAATATAAAAATATAAAAATATAAAAATATAAAAATATAAAAATATAAAAATATAAAAATATAAAAATATAAAAATATAAAAATATAAAAATATAAAAATATAAAAATATAAAAATATAAAAATATAAAAATATAAAAATATAAAAATATAAAAATATAAAAATATAAAAATATAAAAATATAAAAATATAAAAATATAACAATATCAAAATATAAAAATATAAAAATACAACTTTCTAAATTTATTATATTAATAGTTCATGGTTTGGTTAATGATAATTTCTTTTGGTAATTATTTATGATTACCAATAGTGTTTTGTTTGTTTTTAATATTTCCAGTATTTTTATTATTTTTAATAATTTTAGTATTATTATTATTAGTTGTTTACCTTTAAGATTATTAACATTTTTTTATATTTTTAATATTTTTAATATTCTTATTATTTTTAATATTTTTAATACTTTTAATACGTTTAATATTTTCAATAATTTTTATATTATAATATGTTTATATTTCAATATAATATCTTTAGTATTTGTAATAATTTTAATATTTTTAATATATTTTATATTTTCAATATTTTTAGTGTTTGTAATAATTTTAATATTTGTAATAAATTTAACATATTTGATATTCCAAATATTTTTTTTTGTAATATTTTTAATATTTTAGTATTTTTAGTATTTTTAATATTTTTACTGTATTTATTATTTTAAATATTTTTAATACTTTTATTTCTATCTCCCCCTATCCAGTTTAAATAAATATTTAAACATTGTGTTCTTAGCCCGCATACTTTATTAGCTTTCCGCGTTTTATTTATATTTACTGGCGTAGCTTTTGTTTCTATCGAATGCATAAACTCTGGTATAATGTAAATATTTGTATTACCTTCTAAAGCACTCAGTACACACACTTTACCTTGTTTGCCCCCTGAAAGTATGCTACACAAAAATCTCCATTAGTGAGGCTTCTGGTCATTGCCCTTAAGTTGGCTATACTTAAGAAATATTTGCTTATTTTGTTGCTATTGGTACAGTTGATGCTACAAATTTGCTGAATAGCAAGGAAACGTAACCAAAAATGAAAAATGAGTTGACATTTCACTTTTGCTATAGCCTCTCAGCTAAGAATTGACGATATTTATAATGCGGTTTTGCTGCTTACAAAAAGTTGCATAAAATAGGCCAAATATTTATTTAAATTTTTATGATTGTCAATGACTAATGGCGCAATATAATGTGGTGGCCACTCGTCTGTTAGAAAGACTTATTTTGCTATGAACGAGGTCAACAACGACGAGGAACCATAGACCCTTAAGGTGGTCTGTGGGTTTACTGGAGTGGTGGCTTATTAAAGAAATGACTGTTGTTATTTGTTGGCTGTCATTATTCGACACAATACAAAAAAATGATGGAAAAACATAAGGCTAGGCAACAAAACCTTGACAAATCTTAGGTGCTTACAACTATTGCATAATACCAGGCGTTTACTAATATGAAAAAGTATAGCCTTTGTGTAGGGGTAAAATTTATCACCGTACTGCAACATATTATATAAAATAAATCTATATATATAAAAATGAAATGGTCCACGTATGTCATCCCATCACTTGAGAACGGCTAGGGCGATTTGGCTGATTTTTTTTTATTCGATTCGAAATTTTCTGTAGATTGTTTGTGTTGAAAAAAATCAAATCCAGGTGGCGTTAGGGTGGATTTATATCGAAAATTTGAATGCATGTACCAATTCAACTGAAATTTAGAATGGATATTCGTTTGATCATGAGAAAACATTTTATGTACAAATGGACCCGGTAGGTGGCGCTGGGGTCGGTTTACAATCAAAATTTTAACGAATGGGCCAATTTAACTGAAATTCAGAATCTATGTTTGTTTGATCATCAGAAAAAATTGTATGTACAAATGGACCCGGTAGATGGCGCTAGGGTGGATTTATATCGAAAATTTGAATGCATGTTCTAATTTAACTGAAATTTTGTATTTATGTTTGTGGAACCTTGAGAAAAAATTGTTTGTATAAATTGACCCGGTAGGTGTCGCTAGGGTGGAATTATAATGAAAATTTTTACGAATTAAACAATTTGACTGAAATTTTGAATGTCTATTTGTTTTATTATGAGATTTTTTTTTTGTATGTATCGACCTACAGTTGATTTGGCTGGGGTTGAATTATTTCGAAAATATATATCCATTGTCCGATTTTACTTAAACTTAAAATATATGATTTTTTGACATGAGAAAATTTTGAATGTATGTTTGGAACCAGTTGCCGGTGTTTAGCTTATGATACATTTAATTTTTAGAATGCCATTTAGTCACTTTTTTAACATCATAGTTATTCAGAAGTCTATATATATAAAAAAGATGTACATTTTGATGTCACGACTAATTGTGAAAACGGTTGACCCCATTTGTCCCAAAATTGCAGTGACAGTTGAGGATTGGCTGTAGATGGTCACCCAGACTGCAAAAAGGCTTAATGAAGTATGACTAACTTTTATAATGGCGCACTTCCTACAGAATTAGAGAGCTTCACAAAGTGGTTTTTCCCATTTCGAAATTTTAGGGGACAATAACGAAAATAGGAATAACTTTAGATATCACCCAGACCATACGGTTAATGGGGTTGCTGAGCCTAATGAATGCATTTTTTGAAATTTGTACTCTTTAGGATAAAAAGGTAGGTCAATCGGCTTAAAAATGTGGTCTTAGAATATATGACTATCAATAAGTAAGTTTTCATCATATCATGGATGACACTGCTGATCCGTTTTAGCAATTATTATAATAATCTTTAAGATATATGAATAACAAAATTTGTCCGGAAAAACCTCGCCCTTTAAATTTAAATATTTTTAAGGTCAAAAAAATTAACCAATCGTTTTTAGATTTTAACTACACTCAACATATTTTACAAAAATTTGGAGGCAGGACGAAGTCTGCCGGGCCAGCTAGTATTGAATAAAATTTAATAAAAAAAATATTAAATATACTAAAAATTTTAAAATAACTTAATTTTCGTCCCTTTATTATTGATAAGATTTTGCTTTACTTTCTTGTAAAAAATCAAATTTTCATCAGCTACAAATTTGTCGACATTATTGGAAATTAGTATGCATGCATATTTTAACCTACAACAGTTGTGGTTAACCTATCTGTCCTTGTTGTGCTAATCCCGTTCAGCTTCCCACACCACTACTCTCCTGTGCCCACACCAACTAACAACTTTCTACTATGTCATCCAATATTTAACATTACCTTCACTCTCCTCCTATGCAGCTACTAAATGAATTTTCTTAACTTTTCTTAATTTTATTTCTTTGTTTTGCGTTCATTTGTAGTTCACGTCTATTATCTACATTCCACAGTTGACGCTTAAGTTCGTCGGGCAAAACGTTGAAGAGCGTAACTTTTTGCCAAATAGTGTTAGTGGCAAAAGAAACAAAAACAACAAAAAAAAAAACATTATGTTGTCATTTCATGTTCGGTTTCTAAGTCAGAGGGTATTGTGTGTGTGTGTTTTGACACCATTTTAAATATTTACAAAATTGTCGGAAACCGGGTTGATTTTCCACAGAATCGCATTCAGTACCAGCTCCTAACAGACACACTCACATACACTCAAAGCTATAACACGAACAAATAACGTTTGCTGCAGCATAAGACACAGTGTGAGTCTCTCAGCTCAATTTGGTACATACCAGTTGTGCCGTAAAAGCTATAGTGGTGGTATTGGTGATGGCGGCGGTTGAAACAACTTTATAGAATAAAATTTTCCAATACCATTCACGTGGTTTGAATATTTTTCATTTTCTTCTTGTTTTCTTTTTGATATTTTTCGTTTAACGTTGTTGGCTTGCTCATGACGACTATGTTGCCATCGTGTTGGCAACAACAAGATAACGGATATCACTTGAAAGCTGTAAGTGTAAGACTACAAGTATACAGAAACAACAACTCTTACTCAAGACATAGTATACATTTCCGTTTCCTTTGTCATTTTGTACAACCAAGCAATGTATGCATGTTTGGCTTTGATGGTCGTCGTTGTTGTTGTTGTTGTTTATCCTGATAATATTTTCAATAACTATTTAGCTATTTAGTTTGGTATTTCACACTAATCCCTTTAAAATGGAATATTTAGTATAACTATATCCATATACAAGAACTGGGTGTGTGTTTACTCTTTAAATATAATATCGTGACTGTATATTTATACTTTGCAAAATGATGTCGAAAAGTGGATCATAAAAGGATTTTCTTGTTTGTGTTTATATTACAGGATTTTGAATGGGGGGGGACTTAAAGATTTCTGTAGGTAAAATATAGTTTAATTTAGAGAAGGATTTGCCATTATTCGCTTCTGCTGATCCTGTAAGTATGCTAGATTTGAAGTAAGATATTGAAAGCCGCAAAGTATGCCATCATTTTGATGTTGTTTATGATGGTTGTAGTATAGAGTAAATGAAATTGAAGCAGAATATATAAGATTGTAGAATGTCTGTCATTATGCCATTGCTGTTAGACAAATGTTGTTCCGCCTTAATTTGACATCTCTTCAAAAACACACCGCATTGGAAACCATTACAATTTTCACTATAGTACGCTCAAATACATATTTGAAGCACAATTGTGGTTACAATTGTACATACAGGGGCTTAGCTGAAAGCAAAATTACCAGATAATTACCACCCATACACACGTACACCCCCTCAATACGAAGGACATATTGTAGCACTACACCCCAAAACATGAGCAGGAAATAAAATACATTGCTACAGGTCGTCCCCCTAAAAGCAGGCAATACTTGGTGTGCATAAAAGTACGGAAATGTATTGACATACATACTCTTATAGGATATACTCGTAGCGCTGCTGTTAGTGTAGATAATTAATCCACCTATGCTCTGGCAGCTCAACTCATTTACATTTATTGTATGCATACGATCAGACGAAATAGCAAGTTACACATCCTGTAACAAATGATGTGCACAAAGTATAATGTTAATTCGCGCAAATTGCAAATTTCCCAATAAATATCCTTTGCTGGTGCACTTGGTGAATGCCATGAATGCAATCGTGATTACTAACTCTGTTATGGGCATTCGCATGGTAGCAGGTTATACAGAAATACTTGCACATGCGTACACTCATTCTTGCCATACAAACTAAATTGTTCATTTTAAAATTGTATTACAAACAAGAAATCCTCGCACTCCCCTCCTCGTTCAGCATGTAAAATTACATTTGCCACTAGTTTGACATAAAGTTGGCATCGGAATGACTGACATGATATCAGAGATAACTAAATTAACATGAACTTTTATGGCCATAGGTAGCGTTAAGAGACGCAGAATGGGGGTGAGTAGTTGCCAGAGACAGCATATCGGGGTAAACTTTATTTAATGAGCTGACTTCACAATTATAACCAGAAGCAACAAACTATGTCAGTTGCAGGTGATAATTTAAATGAACGGCAGCGGAAACGGAAGTGAAATGTTGTGTTTATGTTAGTAAAGGTGTCATTAATTAAGAAGGTAGTGCTACAGCACAAACCTGTGGATGATAATAAGTATTTGATGCGGGACATGATGTCGTTGAAGTCTACTCTTAGTGGGAGGGGAAAAATACTATATAACAATTAGTTAATTAATAACTAATTAATACAAGTAATTTTATTTGATGGAGAAACAAAATTGTCATGTGCTTAGGAAACAACGTTGAGGCCACTGAAGCAACAATGGACTTTAAAATAATAAAAAAATATATAAAAAATGTTCAGAAACTTAGTTGCCCTTAATATATATAAATTACTCCCTTATGTCCCCAAATATGCACCCTAAAAAGAATTCATATTATCATGCGTTGGTGTATTAAAAGACTTAGCATGTCCTTTCACAGAAATAACTCCGCATGTGTGTATCTATTTAAAGCGCTTGATTTTCTTTGTTCTCTGCAATTATTGTGAAGAAATACAAATGTGCGTGTTTTGGTTACGAGAATAGAATCTTTTGTTCATACAAAAGAAACATGAAAATCTAGATTATTATACACCTTGTGGGCAGTAAGGTTTATTTTAATACTAAAGAAGACCTTAAGGTAGTGGAGGAAATGCTGTTTTTTTCTAATTTTGGAAATAAAAGAGAGTGGCGATATCTATAAGCTTTCGTCGTGATATCACAAATTCACATTACTGAAAATGTATTACACATGTGTAAAACGCCAAATACATTTGTGTGTTGAGTGTTTTATAAATTAGTACAATTTTTATAAGCAGTAAGAAAAATAATATTTTGTCTTCTAAATGTTTTTTTTAGTATATTATAACTGACGAAATATTATTGTCGATTTAACTTCGAAACTTTATTTTACTTTACACCCCATGAAAGAGGTATGGGATAGCTTTTTGCGTTATTATGACTTAACCCTCTTTCTATTTTTAGACGATGATTGAAAATTACTGGATATTGGAATCGCACCATTGATCTCCCGCATGATAGTCACGTAATCCAATTACCATGCCAAGGCCGGTCCCACTTGTGGAAAATTTAAAGTATATTTGTGTCATGATTTTAAAGTTGAGTTTTTTTTTGGATTTGTACAATTAGTACAATGTTATAATCAAATAGACTAATAGAAACTGAGCACAGGCACAAAAAAAATTATCAGATCATTACTACTGTTGACTATGACTATTAGACCGTATCACCTTACAGGCACACAAAAAAAAGTTATCCGTACACCAGCGAATATGAAACATTCTTCCAAGGAAATTTAAAATTTTTTTTTTTTTTTTGCCGAACGATATAACGAAAAAACTAAAAAGGCGACACCTACGTTCGGCAAAAAAAAAATTTTAAAAAAAAAAAAATTTTTTTTTGAAATGTCCTTGGAACAATGTTTTATATTCGCTGGTGTACGGATAACTTTTTTTTGCGATACGGTCTAATGACTATGTTTTCGAGGTCGCTGGTACCAAATCTGAAGTCCATTTCACCCCCATCACGTCAGGTTTATGACATAACCTCAAAAAACATTAAAATTCTAAAATTCTATGACATAACCTCAAAAAACATTAAAATTCTAAAAAGTACTTTTATTGTTGCAATAATAAATTTTTGTACCGAAAAATGCTTTATTTATAGCAAAAAGTACTATTACATAAAATGTTTATACAAAAAGTTTGTTTTACTATAAATGTTTTTGATATACCAAAAAGTATTTTTATTTTATCGAATATCACCTTTGTTACACTAACAAGTATTTTTTATATCATAAAAGTACTTGTTCGTTATTCTATGACATTTAACATTTAACATTTTGTTTACCAAAAGACACTTGTGTTACACCAACAACTACCTTTATGACATAAAAGTACTTGCTAGTTAAAAAGTACTTTTCAGTCCAAAAAATTATTGTTGTACAATAAAACAACTTTGTCATATAATAAAAGTTCTTTGTAGTAAATTAATGGTACACTTTAATTCCATTTTTTCACTACAGGTATTTTTTGTAACAAAAAAGTACTTTTTTGTACACTGAAAGTACTTCCTAGTACAATAAAAGTACATCTTGGAAGTATAAATAAATTTTATAATACAATAAAACACCTGCTAGTACAATAAAAGTTCTTATTTTTTCGTACAACAGAAATGCCTAAGTACTTCTTGTTACAATAAAAGTACTTTTTGGTACAATAACGAGTTTTTGGGAGAGTAAAAGTTCTTATTAAGTACTTTGTAGAACACTTAAAGTACTTTTTGGTACGCTTATATCAAAAATTTACTTTTTAGTACACAAAAAGAGCTTTCTGGTTCAGTAAAAAACATCTTGGTACAAAACAAGTACTTTGTTGTACAATAAATGTTCTAATTTTTTTAGTTCACCAGAAGATCTTATTCTTACACTAAAGTACTTTTATTAGATTTAAAGTACTTTTTGATACAAAAAGGTGGTTTTGGTATAATAAAAGTACTTTGTGCTACACAAAAAGTACAAATTGATGCAATAAAAGTACTTGTTCATAGAATAAAATTATTTTTCGTAAAACAAAAAAACTCGTTGGCAGAATAAAAGAACATACTGATGCAATTAATGTACTTTGTGGAACAGTAAAAGTACTTATTGGTACAATTAAAATAATTTTTGGTACAGTAAATCAACGTTGTATGATACTGAAAGTACTTTTTGGTACAATAAAAGTACTTGTTGATACAATCAAGGAATTTTTTGGTAAAACGATAACGCATAGTAAAATAAAAGTACTTTGTGGTTCACTGTAGGTACTTTTCATATACTTAAAGTACTCTTGGAACCATTAAAATACTATAGGTATGTATGTGGTGTTAAAAATATTATATGGGACACTTAAATTATATTTTCGTAGCCTAAAAGCACTAGTACACTGGTACAAAAAACTACTTTGTTACAAAATAAAGCGACTAATAGTACCTTGAGTATGTCACAATGTACTTTTATTGTATTATCAAATACTTTTAATGTGCCAACAGGCACTTTTATTATGGCGAAAATTATTTTTTGGACCTTCACTTAATTGTGAATAAAAGCGAGACGCTTTCTGATCTATGTCTCATTTTGTTTATAGATTATGTGACAGTACGTGAAAATAGTAAGACTTGACAATTTTTTCAGTTTTGGATTTTTTATTATTTTTTACATATAAAAAAATTAAATTTTGTAGATAAATTATTTTTTTAATTTATTAATAACTACGGAACTGTTAATTATGCAGAGAAATGATAAATGAACATATTAATTGAATTTTAAATGCTTAAATTCGCATTTTTATTTTATCATAATTGGACTAGTGTTCTTGGGTTATGCGCCCCAAACTCGGTTGTAGGAGCTTAAAAGCTTTAAGCCAAAAGTGGCACGGGTTAACATACTCCAATCGTGCTCAAACTTTGGCCACCCGAAAATCTGCAAAGAGGTATCATTTTTGGGTGGTGGCACCGACAAAAATCCAACATCGATTTTTACGACCATCCTAATGGAAATTTTTATATGTCTATTTATAACTTCCGCGACCAATAGACAAATTATCTCGCTTTTTCAAAAATGTGGACTTGGTCAGTTTTTCTTGTATACCGATGATATATTTTGCAATTTGAAATGTAGCCAAACAATAAATGAGTATAGTTGTAAAGCGGACTCGATATTTTAACTTTATCAAGTCCTTTGACCCATTCCAAGGTCCTTTTAAATTGTTCCATTATAACAGAATTCCACAGTTGGCAACACAGTGAAAAATTTAAAAGCTTTCTTAAATTTAAAATTCCCTTTTAATTTGTGTTTGTTGTTGCCTTCTTCTCATTTTTCAAGTGATTTTATGAAAGTTGGCCTCTTGCAGCATCCTTGAAATTTTTTGGGTTCGATTGCCATAGACTTTAACTTGGAGACATATAAAAGAGTGATCTATCATTAAAATTGTATTCCCAAATTTGTAATTTTTATGACTTAAATGCACATATCACTATTAATATGACAGGTGCCACCTATCATGCATAAATTGAACTTCTCAGAAACCGCCAATGCAAAAATTACTGCATATGGTTGATTTTTACTGTACATAATAGACAGTATACTGCAACATATACCCAAAGAAGTTTTAAAATTGTCTATTTTGATAAAAGATTTTAAGATCGCGTAGATAGTGCTTAGAATTCTTATTATATTTTTGTGACATCCAGAAGGCATGGGTCTTTTTATGAAATATAAAATTGATTTGTATGGTGATCGTTAAGTTTGACATCATTTGCAAAGTTTTATTATTACTTTGAGACCACAGCTGAGAAGATAACAAAAATTTTACCTATTTCAGCAATTTATATCTTCGCATTTTAAGCGGTGTCCGTCAAAACTTTTTGTATTACAAAATATGACCCAGCATATGAGAATTATCTTATACCTTTTAATTATGATGTTATAAATACTTTCCATGTTGACTTCTATAGTATCAAAACTGTTGCATAGTTTTAGATGAAACTGCACAGCTTTACAATACTTGTCCAGTCTTAAGATTTATTTACACGCTATCCACCCATATCGCCTATCATTACATGTTGATTTTCCATCTACCTTCCTATAATTCAATATCTTTATTTGCAAATAATTTTATAAAATGTGTCTTTGCTTACTCCTACATATTTCCTAATTAATCTATCTCGCTTTTGTGTTTGGGGGGGGGGGGATATGGATAGATACGAGTAAATAACGTATAAATCATACTTTATTAAGTCAGTTCACACATCACTATTTTCAGCTGACACTCTAATTTAAATAAAATCATTGCTTTAATACTTTGCAGAGTTCATTCCTCTTGATGTTTGCTATACATCCCAAAACATTGCGAATTATATTGAAACCATTTAATTTACACCGTAAAAGCTTTACTCAACAGTCGCCATGACAAACAATTAAATTGACATTCAACAGCTTACTGTGTGTGTCTGTGTGCTGCCACTGATGTTTTGTGACATTCCCTCAAATTCTCATGAGACAAAGAAGCAACACGGGCATAGATGTAGAGGATATGCTGCTCGTGCCATCATTTACTACTACATTCGCGAAATAAATGAATAAATTCCATTCCTCCCAAAGTAAAAGAATTCGTTGGAATTAAGTGAATATACGCAAATGAACTCTTGGGCGCGAGTGGTGTACGTTCAACATTCAACGCAGACAGACGACTAATTTCAAAGTAATTTAAATTAGAAATTTCTGTGTAGTAGATTTTTGTTAAGGATTATACCTTTCCACAATGGTAGGTGGGGGGCAGGGCTAAGTGAAGGACTCTTTTTTTTATTGCATTCACAAAGATTAATTATTTCAAGAAGCTTTGCATGCTGGATGTTTGTTGGTACTTCACTTGTTTTAGAAAGGAGAATTGACGTTGTTTTTTTTTTTTAAATTTTAACTGGGTATATTAAAGCAGAGCGTAAGTACTGTTGCATACTTAAAGGAGCAAAAGACATAGCGTTAACAACAGTGTGTTGTTTTAAAGATGTGTAAATGTAAGATAGCAATAAGGAAATTCAGTGGAAATTAGCACAGTATTAAGGAAGCATGGATTTCGCTTAATAAAGATTTAGCAAAATTTGGCAGAAAAAAAACAGACAGCAAAATTTAACATAAATATAATAAATATTAAAGGTTTCCCGATAATACTTGTAATATAGAATTTACAGTGTAGGGGAAAATATTTCCACTAGATGAGGCAAAAAAAACACATATATTCAACCTGATTTAATCAGAAAATCAAAGTTATAATTTTCAAATTAAAATTAAAAATTAATAATATATAAGTCTTAGTATAAGTCTTTCGCAAACAACTTGGTCGAGACGGAGCCCCACTTTGTCCCTCGCGACTAAGTTTTTTGTAAAGGACTTATACTTAGACTTATATATTATTTTATATTACTTACTTTTAATTGTAATTTGAAATTATAACTGTATCTAAATCTTTAAAATTTAATTAAGTCAACCATCAAAAAATTTAAACGTTAATCAATAATCATAATCAAACTATAGTCAAACTTAATTTATATACAATTTTTTGATTTTTATATTCATATAAATTTTACTTTTATTTTACGGACTGGACCAAAAATCATTTTACATTTCAACTGGTATCAACGTTAGGCAGTTACGGCGGTGTGATGCGGACCGGTTACGACATGTAAGAGCAGCTAATGGGGATTCTGTGCAATGACATTATTCAGCAGAACACAATAGACGTTCTTTGACTATAGTGCAACGAACATTTTGCGTTCATTACCTTATATGTCTAACAAATGAAGCTCCATCGGTTAAGAACTTCTAGGAGACAGGTTCAACAATGAATCAACCATGGTCCGGCAGGTGTAGAACTTCAAGAAATCTTGAAAATGTAGAGAGTGCTAATGACAGGCGAATGGTGTTGTATGGAGATCTTTAGTAACAAGATTTAGATACATCTCACCCCTTAATTTTCCGAGATTGGGGAAAATAATTCATGATTGAGAAGCGGTGGGGTGTGGGCAAATGGCTTCACAAGCCCATTAGAAATTTCCCCTAAAGGGATAAAATGTATAAGCGACTACCTAATTTTTTCCCTCCTAAAATTTTTTCCAAACATGCCTACCCCATATTATCTCTCCCTAAGGGGGTCCCATACCCTCCACAAGCCAAATGTATGACCGACCCTCAATATTTTTGCAACCCCAACAGTTTCTTAAAACATATATATCCTCTATCTTAAACTCTTAAGGTGGTCCCCATACGATTTTTTAAAGTTTTTATGAAATATGCTCCCATCGCTCCCATTATTCCTTCTAGAGAAGCGGAAAGTAGATCCGAACCAAACTAATTTTTTCTTTCTAACATTTTTCCCGAACATACATACCGTTTCTCTTCAACCGATAAGGGGGTTCCCATATTATAAAATTTACTCCCACCGCTCTAACTACCCCAAGCGTGCGCCAAGATAAGTCCCATTGGGCCCGACTAACATAAATACTAAATTGCAGCATTAAAACCTCCTGCATTCTAGCAAGGTTACAGTATGTATGTTGTTGTACCCAAGAGTACTTTTATAGTACCAAAAAGCAATTTCGGTTTACCAAAAAAAATTCTTTAATTGTACCAAAAAGTTTTTTTTTGTACCATAAAGTACTTTTATTATATCAACAAGTATTTTTATTTTATCCAAAAGTATTTTTATTGTACCAAAAAAAAATTTTCTGTACCAAACAGGAATTTTATTTTATCAAAAAGATCTGTTATTGCACCAAAAAATATGTACGTTTTTACCATAAATACTTTCATTGTACTAAAAATAACTTTTATTATATCAAAAATTACGTTAGGTGTATAGAAAGTAATTTTGTTGTGTCTAGAAGTACTTTTGTTGTTCCACAAAGTACCTTTATTTTACGATAAAGTATCTCAGTGTACCAAAAAGATGTAGTTTTATACCAAAAAATACTTTTATTATATCAAAAAGTAATTTAATTTAAAAAAAAAGTAATCCTATTTTGTCAAAAATTACTTTACTGTGCCTGAAAATACTTTTATTGTGCCAAAAAGTACTTTTATTTCCTCAAGTAGATTTAACGATTTCACGAGAAGTACTTAATTGGTACAAAAAAGTACTTTAATAGTACCAAACGTCTTGATGTGGTTTCATTTGTAACATAATAAATTTTTCTTTTTCTAACAGTCCTTTTGTTTTACTAAAAAGTACTTTTATAGTCCTTAAGTTAACTTTGTACTTTACTGTAACAAAAAACACTTTTGTTGTTCCGAAAAGTACTTTTATTGTACTAAAGTTTACTTTTGTTGTACCAAAAAGTAATTTACTTTAATCACAAAATTTATTTTTATTATTTCACTTTTGTTTTACCAAAAATTTGCTTTATTGTACCACAAAGTACTTTCTTATCCCATAAAGTTTTTTTAAATTAAATTTCTGTGACAAAAAGCATTTTTGTTGTACAAAAAAGTACTATTACTATACCAAAAAGTAAATCTTTACAAAATTTAGTTCTATTGCAAAAAAAGAACATTTATTGTATTAAAAAGTACTTTTTTGTACTTAAGTGTAACAAACACCACTTTTTCTGTACTGAAATGTGTTATCATTATACTAAAAAGTACTTTTATTGTACAACAGAGTACTTTTATTGCCTCATTTTCCAAATGATTTTATTTTACAAAAATTTACTTTAAAAAAGTACATATATTGTACTTATTTTTGTTCTACAAAAAGTGATTTCATTTTAATAAAAAGTACAAAGTACGAAAAGTGTTTTTATTATTTCAAATGTGCATTTGATTTTATTTTACAAAAATGTACTTTCACTAACAAACGCTATTATTATCCTAAAAAGTACTATTATTGTACTAAAAAGTTCTTTTGTTATACAAAAAGTGATTCTATTTTAACTCAAAGTACCAAGTAGTACATTTTAGATATCCAAAAGATCTTTTATTATTCCAAATGTACATATAAATTCATTTGACAATAATGAACTTTTATTACACTAACAAGTACTAACATTGTACCAAAAAGTACTTTCATTTTAATGAAAAGTTATTTTGTTGTACTAAAAAGTACTTTTTTATACAAAAAGTGATTCCATTTTAACAAAAAAAACTTTTTTATATTACAAAAACACTTTTTAGTTAAATTGTTGATATAATAAAAGTACTTATTGGTACACCTAAAGTACAATAAAAGTACTTTCGGTGAAAAAAGGGTGTTTTGTACAATAAAAATACTTTTTGATGCAAAAAGAAGTATTTTGTGGGGCCCCAAAAGTTATTTTTTTTTAGCTTTATCAGCGTGAGGCATTGTTAGTCCACACTTTTGTGAGGATGTTGCCATACTATAGAACTCTTTGGCTTCAGTGCTACAGAATTTAGAATGTTTAAATCAATGATGGTGGCTTTGGCAAGATTTGGCAACATATGACACCTTCAATGACCTACACGGTGCAATTCACGATATTTTTGTGCAAAAGGTGATAATCTAAAGAGATGAAATTAAATGTCCACCTTATAGCCTAGACATATTCCCAATTGACTGATATGTATCTATGGGAATTACTTAAATGTAAAGGGGTGCACATCACCTAATTTTCTTTTGAGGAATTAAGAGGACAAGTAAATATAGAATATTTCACATAATATCCGTCAAGCTGTAATTGAAAATTGTTAGCTTCAGGTTTTAGCAGTGTCAAAATTATCTAGGAACGAACGACATCCTTATTCTTAAATATGCTGAGTCGTCTAAAAATAGTTTCAATTACATACAGTTTTATAATGCAGATCGCTTCAGTTTATGTCCTATTTCAATTTTAGGATGATCGGTCTATTCAATAAGAAGTTATAAGGAAACGAGAACTTATCATAAAACTAGAATCTGTATTACCTATAAGCTTTGCAAGCGGTTCCTGTAAGTCTTACATATTATACTTAGCATAGATCTGAAATAAGTTGTCGACAATTGATTTGTGAAATATTAAATCCCTAGTTGCGCACTTTTTTTTAGTAAAAAACTCATTTTATTTCCTGACTGTAGATTATGTTATATTATTTTTTAAAAAGTGAAAATACTTTTGTAATATTAATTTATTTTAATTTATTTTTATCATACACAGTACAATATTTTGCAGCTCATTGATTTGGGACTCAATTCTGGGCACTGCACGTGAGAGTAGCCCCAAAACGAAGAAGTTCTGCATCATTCGTTTGTCAAGTTACATGTCATAAAAATTTAATATCCATTTGAATTTTGTAAGTTACAATAAAACTGCTGTACTTCATGGCGTATGATTTACGTGGAATATTACTTTTGATAATCATACGCCACCATATAACAATACAAAAAAAGAGCCTACAACGTGACAAATTCCCCTATATGATACTTACTAAATTCGAATCGATATTAAATTATTATGGCATGTTACTTGACAAAACGAATGACGCAGAACTTCTTCTTTTTGGGGCTACTTTCACGTGCAGTTCTCAGAATTGAGTCCCAAAATCATGTGTGATATTTTATTGTGATTAGACTTGATTCAAATTAAAATTAAATATAAATTTAAAGCAAAAATTCTTCTAAGTCGATGATATACTGGAGCTGACTATACGACTTACCAATCATCAACCTCCGTGAAATCACAGTGAACCTTCCCAACCTATGGCTATGCTAAATTTCATATAGTACATAACCTATATTGATACAATATCAGTCTTTAACAATTTAAACAATTGCCTATCCAACAATATTCAGCATATTGGAAAATTTTTAGCAACAGCGCTTGTAATGATGCAACATTTTTGTAAACTGTCAATTATTTGTAATTATTCATGTATCAAAAACAAATTTCTACAAACGTCATGACAGCAAAATCAACACACACAAAATCAAATAACAAAAAAAACTGACACAAACAAACTAATTACAGAATTTCCTAGAACACACAACAACACTACAAAGCAGCATCAACATCAACATCATACTCTTGCACTGACGAAAGTATCCCACAGAGTCAAACGACATTAGATAGCTTGAAAACATAGACTCTCCAACTTAAATTATAAACCCAAAACGAAGGAGGCGTTTGGAAAAAACCACCTACACGATGAAAGCAACCAAAACAACGGTCCTTAAGAGAGTAGTTAATAAATAACTTGCAAGAAAACATCCAGATGATGACGATTCGGGGAGATTCACTTCCAAACGCAACAAAAAAGGACATTTCTCAGTTGACTTGACAGCAGGCGAATATAATGAAAAATGAGCAACAATTTGTTGAATACAACAAAACAAAGCTTTTGCTAAACCCTAAAATACCCAAAGGAATAAAAATAACTGCAAAAAATTCGCTATAAATTCAAAAAGATAACTTTCATGATTTTCTTTGCTGTGCGCCACCCTGGTGAGCGTAAGGAAATTAAGTTCACCAAAACGGAAATTTGATACCGACACAAGAGCGCAACAACAATGATGACATTAACTTCACCACCCGTCAGCCACTATCAAGGATGTTGGGAATTTTACAATCGGATCAGACTATGGTTAGGGGAAGGGAATGGGTTTAATTTATATTTTATTTTTTCTTTTGCAGGAGAGGCGTTTTCATTTCATTATTCATGTTCATCCGCAACTCTCTGTTTTAGACTTTTTGGCATAAATTGCTGATTGTTAACAATTTGTAAAGGTTTCTTTCATGTTGATGTTTACGCGAACTGTCAGCTTTTTTTCTTTGTCGATTTAATTATGCTGTTGTAGTCACAATATTAAAAGGCCAAAAATGTGGCTTAATATTGAAATTTATTTTGACAATTTTAAACCTTAACCGGGAGGGGGAGGTTTTTGTCAGGATATTTGTCAATATTTATTTCGTGTGTTGGCATTAAAGAGAAATTTCATTTATTGCATATATTTTAATTTGCATTAGAAAAACAACATAATTAAGCCACGAGTTCTTTTTGAGGCTGTAGACAAAACAGAATGTAATATTAAATATATTATAGGTAATACATGTACAGTCGACCCTCGGGTAATGAACGCCTCGCTTTACGAACATTTCGCACAACGCACATTAAAAAAAAAAAATGTTTCGCTTAACGAACAAAATTTCGTATAACGACCAACGCAAAATGGGAAATAACGAATTGCGCGAAAAACTAATGTCGGTTTTCAGCTTTGGCATCACTTGTGTGGCAGAGCACAGTGAGGAGCTGACTACCGAAGAGCTTATGGATTTCCAATATGCTTTACAGCAAGAAGATGTGGAGGAGAATTTATCAACCGAGGAGGTTACAGAAGAACAACAACCGTCTAGTGCAATTAAAGAAATCCTTAAGGCATACATTAAAAAGCATCACCCCAATCAGACAGTGGCTAAACGCGCAACAGATTTATTCAATGATAATGCTGTGTCGCATTTTCAACAAATTTTGAAGCGTCGCCAAAACCAAACGACTCTAGACAGTTTTTTGTTAAAGAAGAACTAGGTATGCGTCCAGGTATCATACAAAATTATTTTTTTTTCTATTGCAGATTGTTTCATTTCGTTCTATATTCAGTTCCTTAAAAATGTTGATAAATATATGTAATATTACTTTCAATAAATATTGATGTTAAAATATGTTGGTGTGTACTTTTTCCGACTTGGAACGCATTATTTTACTTTGCACTGAAATATATGGAAATAATGGTTTTGCTTAACGAACGTTTCGCACAACGACCACGCTTCTGGAACGAATTGTGTTCGTTAACCGAGGGCCCACTGTACTTTGATAAAAGTAGACCAGGATTGCTTTCTATCACTGACTGCAATATAAATAAGCAATTTAATATAGTATCGAATAGAATATGTTTATGGTTATGAAAAAACTGTCTACTACACATACATATGAGTTTACTGCGTTTACTGAAAGTCATCAGGATAGTATATGCAGCTGTCCATAGATTTATAACAACGGCTGCCAATTCAAAGAAACAAAAAACAAAAAAGAAGGTCCTATATCAAGTATACTCTATATAAAGGAATGACTTTTGTAGTTAAAACCAACCATGGTTAGATTGGTACAGTACAAATAGTAGAATAAAAAACCAAAAAAATAACCATACATAACGTCTAGTACACTAAGTTTGAGCATGGTGACTTAACCAAATTTAATATTAATAAGAATGGTAGTTCGATAGGGAAATGGACAGCCTAATTCTACCAAACATATTATTTTTTTAGTTTTGTTGAAACTATTTGCAAATTAAATTATATTTACCAGCCACAAAAAAAATTTTAAAGATGACTTGTGTTCATGGCATGAAAAAAACTAGATAGCCTTTTGTTGTAAATGGAAAGTGGTTTGAAATTAACAAAGAAACTCCGTCTAAACACAATTGAGCAATTTGAAAAGTTGAGAGTAAAATACTCTGCTTTTTATTTCCAGAACGTTAATCTGAATTTAATTCGAGATTATATTTTATAACATTTTAAGTGAGTTCGCAATTCCCTTCTAAATTCTGTTATCCGCGATGGCAATCTGATACGATTATAATTACAAGGACATTGTCCCCTAGACCGAGTTGATACTGAATCACTTACATCTCGTTTAAAACGTTTAGTGCTGCAAATGGCATAGGAAATATACACCAAGTGGAAAATTGTGTTGTTATTTTATTATTATTACTTCCATTGTTTACTTGGTATCTTTATAATTTCGTTGCTTGAATATTGGTGACGTTGAATATCTTCATCCGCATGGAATTGTAAACACTATTTGCGCTAAAAAGTATGTAGTGACTTGTATTTAGCATTCTTCGATATCGCTGAAAAGTATGCAATAATTTTCCATAATAATGCAATCAACAGAAAAGAATATTTGCGCTTTTTGTTTTTGATTAAAACTTTATACTTCCAAAGCAAAATATTGTTTGATTTTAAAAGGCATTATTCCTATGAAAAAATACTTTTTAAATTTTAGGGATATACACTACTTTAAATGAGGCCATCATTACAAAATGTTGTCGTACGTCAGCGACATCTATAGGACATAAGTTATACTGGTCAAGACCTATACAGCGACGCCTTGTATGTTACGATTGAATTACAGCGATACAAAAACGGTTGTGGCTATTTTTCGGGGCGTGGGGGAGGAAAACTATAATTCTTTCAATTTGACTCGAGGTGATCTTTAATATTTACCGTCGACTTTGGAAACTATTTTTCGTGACCCGGTGTAATGACTTTGTTATAGCTAAAAAGTCCCCCAGACAAATTTGAAAAGTATTTGTAATATATTAGGAAACGAACAACCTTCATAGCAATTTCGGAAATTTATCAAAAACATTAACACGGGACAGGATTCTTGAAATAGCAAGAAAGTTCTCCTGCCATACAAATTACCCATTTTAATATTATTGGAAACATTTTAATAAAAAATAACACTTTTTAAAATCTTCACCTCACGCTCGAACGGAGTAAAGGGTATATTAATTTGGTTCTTCCATTTGTAAAGCCCATAAGGAGGCGTGGTAGGTATGACAATATATATATGTATATAAATGTCTGCCCATCTATCTGTCAGTCTGTCCCCGCGATTACAGCCCTAGTTTAAGAGATGTCGAGCTGAAATTTTGAACAAAGTTTATCTTTAGTTCTTAAATGAGCCGGATCGGTCAAAAACTACTCCCACCCTCCATACAAACTCCCCTTTTTGGAGTCTGACCAAATATAGCTGTAGTTTAAGAGATATCGAGCTAAAATTTGGATCACAAGCTTCTATGCTCTAAGCGGACGTTGAGTTCTAAGATGAGCCCGATCGGTCAAAAATTATTCCCACCTCCCATACGAATTGCCCCTTATGGGGTGACTGTCGCCGCGATTACAGCTGTAATTAAGTAGCTAGCGGGGAGGTATTCAAGCTTCTGTCCTTCAATTTTAGGTGAATTTCTAAGATAAGCAAGATCGGTCAAAAACTACTCCCATCTCCCACAGAAAAAGCCCCCTTTGGGGATCTGCCCCTGCGATCACAGTCGCAGTTTAAAAGCCATCAAACTGAAACGTTGTATGAAAACTTCTGTCCTCTAAGTGAAGGTTAAGTTCAAAGATGATCCCGATCAGTCAAAAAACGACTCCCACCTTCCATACAAATTGCCTCTCTTTAGGGGTCTGTCACAGCGATTACAGCTGTAATTAATTAGCTATCGAGATTAAAATTGGTATGCGAGCTTCTGACCTGCTACTGGAGGTCGATTTCTAAGATGAGCAAAATCGGTCAAAAACTACTCCCACCTACCACAGAAATTGCCCCTTTTTGGATATCTGCCCTGTCATCACAGTCGAAATTTAAAAGGCATCGAGCTGAAACTTTGTACGAAGCTTCTGTCCTCTACATGGAGGTTGAGTTCTAAAATGAGCAAGATCGGTCGAAAACTACTCCCACATCTCATACAAATTGCCCCTTTTTTGGGGGTCTGTCCCTGTGATTAAACCCACAGTATAAGAGCTTTCAAGCTGAAATTTGGTATGCAAGCTTCTGTTTTCTAAATAGAGGTTGAGTTCTAAGATAAACAAGATCGGTCCAAAAACTTCTTTCACATCCCATCCAAATTGCCCCTCTTTGGGGTGTCCGTCCATCCCTCCCAGCATTTATAGCCTTAATTTAAGAGCTATTAAGTAGAAATTTAGTATGCAAGCTTCTATCCACAAAGCAGAGATCACGTTTAAAGAGAAGCACAATCGGACAAAAACTACACCCACCTTTCTTACAAACTCCCCCTTTTTCGGAGGGTCCGTCTGTCTAGGACAAGGTCTTTGGAATAACAAATCAAATGTGTAATGTGAAAAATTTTTTGTATGACTTTAGGTATAGTTTGTACTTTTAAATGAAAATAAGTTAAGTTGGAAAATTTTCCAAGGACACTTACAATGTAAGAAGGTCCTTGAAATAGCTAAAAAATCTGCTCCACCATATAAATGGCAACTTAAACTTGGGAACTTTGATCTACTTATATTATTTTATACTTAAAAATGTTATCAGCAATGATAATTTAAAATTGTGTTAAAAAAATTTAAGGACATCTAAAGAAGAAAATGTCCTTAAAATAGCAAAAAGGACACTAAAAAAGGTAAGAAGGTTCTTCAACGGCAACTTCGAACATTTTTTGCGTGACTGTGAGGAAATTTGATCTACGTATATTATTTTATACTTAAGTCTGTTAAGGAATTTAAGGACATCTAAGGAAGAAAATTTGCTTACAATAGCAAAAAAAAATTTCTCCTCATTAATATAAATAATTTTACATTTTTGTGTAAAGATTTGCGTACCAAAATATGATTTTGAAAATCAAAACTTGATTTTAAGGAAAATTTTCAAGGACACAAAAAGGAAACAAGCTAAAAAATTCCTTTCCGACAAAAATAGGGTCAATATAATTATTTTAGAAAATATTTGAGAAAAGTGTATCCCTTTCTTATTTATGTACGTTATCTTCAGTATTAAGCAGAAATTTTGAAATAAATTGCAAAGGCAAAAAAGTAGAAAAAGTCATTCATGTGGCAAAAAAAAATTTCCTCCGTTAAAAATGGACTTATGTAAAAATGTTTCAGCTGAAGTTCACACTTTAATATTTAAATATGTTATGCAAGATCAAAATCTGAAAGTATGGAATATTGAATGGCATTGAAAAAAGGACATAGTCCTTGTAATAACGAAAATGTCATCCCTATCATACAAATGACAAATTCACATACTTTTGGTGATATTTTGAGAAAAGTTAACCCTTTTTTGTATAAGAATGTTATCTAGAATGGAATGATGGTATAATATCCAAGGGGGACAAAGTCGTCCATAATATATATATATATAAAAAAAATCCTTCGTCAAAAAATCGAAATTTTTTGTTTGCGATAATTTTGTTGTACCTATACCCAATAATAATTAAAAATTATGGATTTTATTTCCGCTACATTTAAAAAAAATTCATCAAAATCTGTTAACAACTAGTACTCTTAACGTCAAAGCCCTTTAAAAAGCAAAAAGTCTACTACGCCATACTTATGACTATTTTAAAAAAATAGTTATTTGTGAGTCATTCCTAAACTTCAGTGAAATTTTGTAATGGTTCAACCTTCATATTGCTCTTCCTTTAAAAAATAACAAAGATACGTATGTTCAACTGTATATGTATAAACCTTGCACTAGTCTCATAACATCACATACATTCACACACAGCCCTCTGTGTCCTGTAAATTAACTACATCCATATGACTTAAAATTTAATTGCTTTAAGTTTTATCCCTCATTTAGCCCATCTTTCCCGCACTCTATTGTATTTACCTGGTGTCGCACTCGTCGTACTGGATGGCGGCAATGCATTGACATACATCATCGATTTAAGCCTGGTGGTATGCAACAGACCATTTATCACCAGCAGACAATACAGAAAATAACGTATTAATCCCATGTTGAGTGTGATAGCAACACACTTCGATTGCTGGTGTATGCGAGAGCTAGTGTGAGTGAGAGCGTAAATTGGTCGACGACAATATGTTGTTGTTACACCACTCTCCAACGACGATATTGGTGGTGTTGTGTTTTGATTTTATGTTCCAACTGCAACAATATGTTGTTGCTGCTGCTGCTGCAGGGACAGTGAATTGATACGGATGATGTACCAGATTATACTGATAGTCCGTTTTTTTTTTAAGAATGCTGGTATTGTTGTTATTATTACAGCTCAGTAAATGTGGTCTTGTGGCTGGTTACTAAGAGAGCGGGTAGTTTTATATGGAAAATGTTGTAGGTGCAATGATGGACCTGTTTGTTTTTATTCACAATGTTGATCAGTAGCGGCTTAAGTGCGTAAAACCATGTACTTTATAACACCAAGTTAAACGGTTGTTCTTTTTTTCTTGTTTTACACGAGTCAATATGATAAACTTTTGAGTTTTCCACAAAAGTTTTTTTTTCTGAATTCAAGTTTTAACTTTTATTCAGTATTTTTTTTTTTTGCACTGTTAACTTTCACTTATATGTCAGTCACTGTTTTGCTTGTCACATTCATTTGCAGCTTTTTCGCTGACGTTTATGTTTGTGTACGTTTTGTATCCTGTATCCTGTTGCGATTTTTACAGCACTTCCTTGTGCGCTTCAATGTAAATATTTGTATTTACTCTTTTCATTCAAACACTCATTCACACGCTTGATCACGTTCACGTTCGTTTTTTTTTCTTTTTTGTCGTTGTAGCTCTTTAATTATATAGCATTTGTGGTTGTTTGGTTAACTGCTGACAGATGTATAGAGGAATATTGACGTTGGTTTTACAGATAACTGCGTTATAATTTTATATTCAAAGCTTTTGCTGTTTATTGGTCTTTTCGATGCAATTTTTTGTTTTGTTTTTAATCTAAATAATATGTAAGTTTTTTTATACGCGTTCCTGGCACCACTTTATTAATGCCAATTTGAACTGTAAATATAAAATATGATTTCATTTCGTTACGCTTGTATTTGTGTGCGTTAGCTTTTTTTTACTCCTGTGCATTCCATTTAAATATTTACACTGGATTGGTCATTCAGGTCATTTTGCACCAGCCGCCAATGGTTTGTGGCATCAGAAGCAAATGACCATGAAATTGTTAAATATGAAATGGATATTAACAATTTTTTCGTTCATATGTGAGAGAATTTGTGTTATATATATATTTTTTTTTGATAGAAATTATCATTGGAGTTCTTAAATTGTGGAGGTGTTGAATGGGGTGTCAGTTTGGAAATTAAGTTCTAACATAAAGGTTGAAGCTCTCATATTCACATGTTTGAATAAAGTTACCTACTGTGTAAAAAAAATATACAGATTTACTCACAATCTTCTCAGTTGGCCTTTTTGGGAACCCATAAAACAAAATATCAGAGCCTAAGAGCATGTAAAATATTAAGTGGCAATGCTGGAAAGAGTGATCCGAAGATAGACTTTCTGAATAGACCATCTAAGGCGCACAGTTGAACCCATAAAACAAAATATCAGAGCCTAAGAGCATGTAAAATATTAAGTGGCAATGCTGGAAAGAGTGATCCGAAGATAGACTTTCTGAATAGACCATCTAAGGCGCACAGTTGAATGGCTTCATACTTTTTTGTGCAAAAACTTTAAGAATTCGTCCTACTACATTGAACCTTGGCACCGATCATTATATTGACTACAATGGAATAAAAAACAATTTCGTCAATATCTGCCCCGTTTTTTAATCGAAAGAACCCTTTCCCTTCATTAATTGTACTGAAATACATAGCCCCACTTTTACTTATTTTCCAATTGAAACTCTATATTTAGTTTTGGGTACATCTTTGTAATGGATTATGAGCCCCGTTATTTTTTTACATTTAAGGAGAAATGTTTTATTTAAACGAAATGGTGTTATCAAGAAAATTATACAAATATGGACCACTGAATTCCATACAAACATATTTCATATTTAAACATATTAAAAAACTGTTTAGATTTTTAAATTTGAGAATTGAAAAAAAAGGTTTTTAACAGCAAATTCCCGGCGAAGTCCCGGTAAATATTTGATTGACATTATCTTGAATACATAAATGACAAACAGGGTTCTTATGAATAATAATAAAGATTCTGACATTAAATTCGATTTAAAGTGTTTTAGTTACAACTAAAAATAAAACTTCTAAATGAATCACCCGCTACTTGGCCTAACGAATGCCCCTAAGGTTGTTGTTTTAAAGTAAAGGCTGCGACAAGAAGTCAAAACATAAACTAGCTTAAGAGAGTCGTTGAACGACTTTACGTTGTCTAGAAACTTTGGAAGTCTAACGAAGTAAAAAAAGTATAATCGTAAATGGCCTCAGTCCAACTCTGTGGCCTTTACTCTGCTTTAGAGGAAAATTTACTTATATTATTTAATTATTTACTCTTGGTCCTCTAGGAATGAATGTGCTTCGGTTTATGTATTGTTGCGTTAGTACATTATGTAGTAAAAAGAATAAGTGAACACTTTACACATACCAAGAAATAATAGAGGCAGACAAAAAACAATGTGGAACCTTAACTTACTAAAACTTATTTTTCTATTGCATCATTTGAAGGACATATGGGAGAACTTCTCGCATCTAATAATAGTGACTAAGTCAATTTAAATTTCCATGCCGAAAATTCAGAAAAAATATAAGTATTTCGGAGGGTCACACAAATTTCTTTGGAGGGAAAATTACACAATTGTTTATTAGAGTATTTTAAAAATTTTGTAATTTTTGATATAAAAATAATGTGGGTTGCTTATATATTTCTAAAAAAAAAAAAGTTATAAAGTTTCACAATATATTAAAGAAAACATCTTAAAAAAACAACTTAAAAAATAAAAATTTTTTTCCTCCCCGTCCCCGGAACGATAGCCAAAATCATTTTTTATCGCTGCTTTTTTGTTTGTGTCTCAATCGTAACATTCAAGACATTGCTGTATGGGTCTCGGTGAGTACAACATTTGTCCTATAGATGTCGCTGACGTACGACATCATTTTGTAATGACGCCCTCATTATAACAGTTGCTACCATTAAAATTTAACAATATTTTTTTCTTAGGATTAAAGACCTTTAAAAACAAGTATATTTTGATTTGGGTGTATACAATTTTATTCAAAAGCAGCAATATCATGATTATTTTTTCTTATTGTTTGTATTATTACCGAAAATTATTGCATACTTTTTAGCGATATCAAAAATTAAATACGCGTTATTGCATACTTTTTAGCGTAATTAGTGTTTAAAATTCCATGCGGATGAAGATGTTCAACGTCACCAATGTTCCACCAACGAAATTATAAAGTTACCAGTTAAACAATGGAAGTAGTAAGCATTAAATATAATCATAATTTAGAACTTTGTAGCACTGAACGTTTTGTACGATTCAGACTAATGAAAAGCATCTGAGGTATATTTTTGCAAAACTAGAAAGTTGTGAACGGAACTTGAGTCGTGCCAAGAGTTGCTATAAATGCATATCATTACCCATTTGAGGGATTTTATTTGTAATAAAAACAATATTTTAAATGTAAAATATTAAAATATTTTAATTTTATTTTGATGTAGCTTAAAAGTATGCAATGATTTAAGCTACAAAGTATGCAATCATATTTTTTTAAATTGTTTCCGACAGCACCGAAATGTATGCAATAATTTGTGATAATAATGCAAACAACATAAACAAATATTTGTATTACTGTTGTAAACACATTTTGTTATACGTAACTTTTTTGTTTTTGACTAAAATTTATACGTTCAAAGCAAAATGTTTTTGGTCTTTTAAAGGATTTAATCCTAGAAAATAAATGTTTTTGCATTATAGTGGAAGAAACTGCATTATATGAGACCTTCATTAGAAAATGATGCCATACGTGAACGACATCCCTGGTACGTATATAGTACTCGACGAGTCCTATACAACGATATCGTGTATGCTACGATAAAAAACGATTTTTAAATTTGAAGTAATTTCAGATATTATATTCCGAAATGGCAAATGATTTTTAATGACAAGACAAAAAAAATATATATATAATTCAATTATTAGGTGTACAAATAAGTTTCCGCGGTTTGTCAAAAGATGGCCCCACCAGAAGGTTATGGAGAAATTGCCAGATGTAAAACGTAATATCCCAAGTTTCGTCATCCAGCAACACCATAACCTTAAAGTACTAGTGATTCCGTATCAGCATCACGTAATTTTTTTCGTGCAAAAATGTCAAGTTTTGTGCCGAATAAGCATCATTTGCGGGAACTTTTGATTTACTTCTTTAATTTGAAAAAATCTGCAGCTGAGGCGCATCGATTGCTTCTAGAGGCATATGGTGAAGCTGCTTTAAGTGAGAGAAGTTGTCAGGAATGGTTTCAAAAGTTTAAGAACGGTGAGTTTGACGTGAAGGACAAAGAACGCAGTGGAAGGCCGAAAGTGTACGAAGACATGGAATTAGAAGTATTATTGGAGGAAGATTCGTTTAAAATCGTTGGGAATGATTCAAAAACAAGGAAATTGGGTTCCATATGAACTAAAGCCGAGAGACGTTGAACGCCGATTATGCATGAGTGAAATGCTGATTGCCAGGAATAAAAAAATGAGTTTTTTGCATCGTATAGTCACTGGTGACGAAAAATGGATTCACTACGATAATCCAACGAAGAGAAAGTCGTGGGTTAAGCCCGGCGAACCATCAACATCGACAGCTAAGCCGAATATTCATGGAAAAAAACTCATGCTGTGTATTTGGTGGGATCAGCTTGGTGTCGTGTATTATGAATTGCTCAAACCAAGCGAAACCATTACTGGAGCTCTCTACCGAACACAAATGATGAGATTGAGTCGGGCACTTAAGGAAAAACGCGCCCATTACTACTCCAGACACGACAAAATTATTCTTTTACACGATAATGCTCGTCCACATGTTGCGGCGCCGGTAAAAACATACTTGAAAACACTCAACTGGGAAGTTTTACCCCACCCGCCGTATTCACCAGACTTAGCACCTTCTGATTATCACCTGTTCCGGTCGATGGCACATGGTCTGTCTGAGCAGCGCTTCACATCATATGAAGACACCAAAATTGGGTAGATTTGTGGATAGCGTCAAAAGATGAAGAGTTTTGTCGACGGGGTATCCGAATGTTGCCAGAAAGATGGGGAAAAGTAGTGGCAAATGATGGAAAATACTTTGAATAAAACGTTACTTCACAATAAATTCCTAATTTTTTATAAAACACTGCGGAAACTTATTTGTACACCTAATATAATATCGTATTTTCACTCAATTTAAAATGTATTTTGGACGACGCAAATTTTATTTTTCGTATTTTAAATACTAGTTCAGTACTAGCTCGAATTTTCTAGAATTATATTAGTTCTTATTAACTTTTTCTAAAGTAGTTTTAACCTTTTTCAAAGGAGACAAATAACTACCGCCCGACTAGCTCTAGTCTAGTACAAAAGGGCAATTCCCTCCAAGTCTAGGACAACTACGTGTTAAATGAGACAATTGCTTGTATGTAAGGTGAACTAGTTGACTTTCCCATGGATAACTTGTATTTTACTAGTTCCGAACTAGTATTTTTCCCTACTAGGTGTATTGTGTTATACTGTCAAAAATAACTCATAATATACTAAAAGGAAATTTATTGTACCTAAAAGTATTTACTATTGAAGTGAAATACACTTTTATTATATCAAAAATACCAAAACGGACTTGTATTGTACTAAAATTTATTGATATTGTTCCAAAAATGTATTTAGTATCATAAAGTACTTTTATATTATAAAAGAAGAGTTTTTTTTATCTTACAAAGTAATTTCGTTATACCAACTAGTACTTTTAATATATCAAATAAGAAACACATATGTTATAGCAAAAAGTACTTTTGTTGTTTTAAAAATTATAAAAATATTTTTGTTGTAAATAAAAAAAAAAAACAAAAAAACAAAAAAAATTGTGTTTCTTTGATTGTTTTTTTTTTTATATCTGTGTATTATGGGCAATTTATGATTGACAATAGCGTAGATTTTCTTCATTTTTAATATCTACAGGGTTATGTGATTTTAAGACAACAAAAGTAATCCTCATCAGCGAGGTGGTCCATATACACACCACATTTGTTAAAATACATTATTTCACAATTCGTTTTGATAAGTACGTGAAAAACAATAATAGTTTATTAGATATTCAATTTCTACAGTGTTTTTGGTTTTTAATGGAAAAAAAATAGATTAGCTTTATTGGCCTTTGTACCCATACCAACCATCGTGCCAAAGATGTCAAATTTTTCTTGATAAGGTCATTAATTTCTACATTTCATTACAGTCTTCCCGCCTCCAGTACAAGAATGGCAATGACATTTAAGTCCGCCCCTCATTCATCGCCATCTGTTTCTTACAAGGCAAAAATATCCTTGATGTGACTATTATTAAATACTAATTAACATTCCAACGAAGGGGTAACAAGTGAATTTGACACTAGACATAATTAGAACTTGGTGGTGCGAAAGCCTTGAAGCTCAACCAACAACAACAACAAGTGTCAAATTCCCATCTAACAGCAAAACCATCTAACATCACAATAATGAGTTATGATCTGACCCCCCCTGACAAAATGTTTGACATAAGGCAAAGCGGAAATAGCTTGAGATTTTTTGGAATGTAGGACCACGTACCGCACACTGAGGACATTAATAAATGTCAATAATTGTCAGAAAATAAACGATGAAATTAAAGGATTGCTGCAAAGTAAGAAAGCAAACTAAACTCCCGTCCACGTACCACAACAACTGACACCACCCGCTGTTACGTTTAATCCTTCTTGTGCCTCTGTTTTAACGCTTTGCTCTTTCCCATTTTACTTTACATAGGTGGGGTAGGTAGTGAGACAGTGCAATGTCTGGTGTTTGTTATTGTCAAAAGTTATGAAAACAACAACAAATAACAAACATCGTTAAAGGATAAAGGATGGCAGCTAAACAAACACAAGTTGAGTGGAAATTTCCAATTTTCATGGGTATGAGTGTGTGTGTGAGTAATGAGTGACTGTCTGCCAGTGTAGTAGAAATACATGTGCTGAATATCCTGGCTGCTTGTTGTAGCCACATTTATTTGTATGAGTAAATTACTGCCCTTTGAGTTGTTCGTAGAGTGTATGTGTGTTATAGAAGTAATAAAGCTTTTTAATGCTCTTTTTTTAGTGAGACCCTGCTACGTAAAAGAAAACTGAGAGCAAATGTGTTTTGCGTATGTGTATGTGTGTGAATAATAAAAAGGCGCCTTTTCCATAGAAAAATACACATAAAAGAAAATTCAAAGCCAAAAGGAAAGTCAGAAAAGCAAACGCACAACACACACATCGAGAAGGAAAACGAAATGTTAAAAGATGGCAACGAATTTTACGCCAACTAATAGCCAAACAACAAAAACCACAATACACAACACACTCTCACACGTTCATGACGAAAAAGGAGTCTGTAATAGCTTAAGGGGGCAAATAGAACAGAAAATCATTAGCAATTCCCGGAAAAAAATATAAAAAATTTGTTAATGACGGTAATCTAACATAACGTAACAACAATGATAATTTCTTCATCATTAAAATATTTTTATAATTTTTTTTTTAAGTTTCCATAATTCCATCACATATTTCCACATCAGCTGTTAGTTAATGCCGACACTTTCTCTATGATTTTTTTTATCATATATATTTACTTTAAGTAATTTAATAAATTTTCGTATTTTAAGGTGCAAATACTATGTCACAACTTTATATTACAATTATTTTCTATGCACATCACTTGTTTAGTTGTGGTAACAGTATTTCTCTGTAATATCCGTAAGCGCTTTCGTATTCCTTCAATTCCTATTTTCACATAGATTTTGTTCCTTTACTTTTCACAATAGTATCCCCCCAAATTGACTGGTGGGTTTAATAGTATTCCTTTTCGTTCGATTTTGTATCGTAACCGTTTTAACACAACCGTTTCGATTGAAAGTTTTATGTTAACTAAAACATCATTGTTTTTGCATCCCTATTTTTGCACACAAATTTCTTAAGCAAAGCAATTCTGATAGTCCAGCAGCAGCTCAACTGACACAGCATCAGCTCTTTCTTGTTGACATCTCTAAGCGAAAACAACAACAACATATATTCGCACCAGCATCCCTATGTAAAATACTCTGTCAGAGAGTCCACTCTCATCATTTCCTTATTTTGCTCCTCTCGCAAAAGCTTTATTTTGTGTGTGTTACATTACATTCGTAAACATAACGGTTAAGGTTGCATGCACTCGTTACTTTCGATGCCGTTATCAACGAGTGTAAACACAGAACAAAGCTTTTGTCAAATACCATTTCAATTGTTAATCTCTTGTTGTGCATCGGAATGCACATCGTAATGTCATCTTTAAGCTGCGCACATGCAGTGAGAGACGATTAAAGAGCGAGAGTAACAGGATTGAGTGTATATGTGAGAGAAGTGTTAGCGGGGCTAGCGATGGTACATTTTTTGGTACCACTGTGTAAGGTGGTACAGTTACATATAAAATATTTAACAATAATCGTGTTTTATTTACGTTTAATTGAGGTTTAAAATATCTTAAATAGGCTATAAGTAACAGTATTTATCTGTAGTCGTGTTACGGATTTCCACGACTATTTGATATTTGTAGAAACTGAAATCATAACTAGCAAGGTAATTATCTTCGGGTATGTCGAATCTCAGATACCCTTCACCATTTGTAAAAATTGTGATTTGCGCTACAACTATATATGGAACTTAACATCTGCTTAAAGGATAGGCGTTTGTTAACAAAATTGCAACTCGATAGCTCCTTAGTTGAAGGCAGTAATCGCGGAAACAGACGACCACCCCTAAAAGAGGGAATTGGTATGGGAAGTAGTTTTTGTCCGATCTTGCTTATCTTTCACATTTATCTCCGCTTGAGAAATATAAGCTTTCATACTAAATTACAGATTGATGGCTCCTGAACTACGGCTGCGAAAGTGGGGTCAAACAGGGAGGGTGTACCTAGTTTTTTTGGGAGGTGTACCTAGTTTTTACCCAATCTTGCTCATCTTGAAACTTAGCCTCCCATTAGAGAACATAAGCTTGCATATAGAATTTCAGCACAATATTTCCAAAACTTCGGCTGTAATCGATGAGGGCAGATAGACGGACAATCCCAAAAAGGGGAGTTTGTATGGGAGATGGTAGCAGTATTTGTCCTATCTTGCTCATCTTAAATAGTAACCTCCACTTATAGGATAGAAGCTTGCATACGAAAGCTCAGCTCTATAGCTCCTTAACTACTGCTGTAATCGCCGGGACAGACCTCCAATAAGAGGCAATTTCAATCCGCTTAGAAGGTTGCGTACCAAATTTCAGCACGACAGCTTTAATAAATTAGCTGCAATCGCAGGGACAGATCCCAACAAGGAGGAGTTTGTATGGGAGGTAGGATTAGTTTTGACCGATCTTGCTCATCTTAGAACTTAAGAACTCAAAATCCGATGCTTATTATTTTTATATATATAATATCATATTTGGGGTATGGTTCAGTCTTTCTGATCGTTATTCACTTGGGAATAACCAAAATCTCTCTTTGGAGCTCCTCGAAGAGCTCACACCGTCACGTATTCCCCGGGAAATGCCTTTGAACATCCGTTAAGTGGTAGCAAATGTGAGAAGGAGCAATGTTGAGTAACCTAATTGGCATGCTACCACCAATGCGTCTTAGAAAGTACTGAAGTTCAACACAACGGCTCTCTAAGTGGCGCGCTGTCCGATCCTATTTTCTTAAAGCTGCTGTCCTTTAACAAAACCGCTATTAGAAAAACACGAAGAAAAGGCTAGCATCACCGCCATACGGGAAATGCGGTGGACGGGACAGGGATTGTGACATATTTTACAGCTATCAGCCAGCAAGAGACGAATTTTGGATGTGGATTCATAGTAGGCAGGAGAGAAGAGAAGAAAAATATATGACCCTGTCCATAACATTAAAATTAATGCAGCCTACATGTCTGATAATAGGGGTTAAGCTTCTCGTCTGCAAGAAACAAGGTAATGAATGGAACCAGATTCTCGCATAAAGATAACCAAAAGACAATCTGGGTATCCCTTGATCAAAAGGCAAGAAACCAGATTACTCAAGTGGCGGTCGATGGAAGGCAGGTCCTAAGTAATATGGACACATCACCACATAGTTGCTGCCAAGGTACGCACTTGATTAAGTAGTGCTAATAACGCTCGTAACCAAGCCCAAAGGAAGCTAGACATCACAAAGCTGCATACCACCGAGATAGCCAATGCCTACTCCAACCAACTCTCTCAATTATTTCAAACAAATCCACCGAATTCTGATGTTCCCGACACACTGTGGCAGCATATTGCGAATTCTAGGCCCAAGGCCGGAACGACTGTACTGGCTTATGAAAAATCACTTTCAGACAAGTCCTGATACTAGGTTGCATATCGCGTAATGTCTGATAAAACGGATGCTACATATATAGCAAAACTGCATCCAATGGTAACGCCTACCGAGATGGAATGATATAATGAGAAGAGCTGGGAAGAAAAGAGAGAGCCAGGATATCGAAGGTAAAACGCAAAGGTTTTGGAACAGGGGCAGTAAGGGCAGACATGCAAAATACGCAGTCTGCTGCAACTATGGAGGGAAAATTTTTCTACTCTGTTCGTTCCCGAAGACAGCATAAGTGACGAAATCACGCCACCATCGACGACGGAGTAGACTGTCCCCCATCGGCCCCAAACGAGGTCGGTAGGGCAAATGCTCGGCTTAAAAGTAATAAAGCTGCGGGAAATGATGGACAGACGCGAGAGCTTTATAAGGTATGCTGTGATAAGTTGGCAACGTATATGCACCAGCTTATAAACACGTTTTCGCTTAAGAAATGCATGCCCGAATATTGAAATCGGTATTTGTACCAACTATCGCGGTATCAGCCTTTTAACCGTCGAAAATACAAGGTTCTGTTTAGTGTGTTATGTGGAAGACTAAAGCCCATCCTAGCAAACATAATTAGACCTTATCAGAGTGGCCTAGTAAAGCCACGACCGATAACAAGAACTAATAAATGCCGATCAATACCTACCATCTGTTTAACGATTACAAAGCTGCATGCGACAGACCGATACCATTGGTACCATCTTTAACAAAAGTCACATGCTGCTCGCGTATCCTGACGAAAAAGATATTATTGGTCGCTGACTGAGGCATTTTACCGCGGCCTTTTCGAGGATTGAAAAGCAATCGGTTAAAGGGGGTGTGGTGATGAATAAGGACAACGAACAAAGTGTCTAATACTTAGGAGCGCTGCGTGAACGTGGGCAACATAAGTTGTTGCATTGATCATAACTAGGTCAAGGAATCTTATCCAAATGCATATTTTTAATGGACGTCATAAAATGGAAACGGTTACGTTTCTAAGCGAATCAATAAATTTCGTTAAAAATTGCTTCCATTTGTTATTGCGTATTTTGCATATTTATGTTCATGTTTTAGCAAATTTTACAATAACTGCATGTTTTTGAAGCAGATGTTGCTTTGATCATAACTAGGTCAAGGAATTTTATGCAAATGCATATTTTTAATGGACATCATAAAATGGAAGCAGTTAAGTTATCTTAACGAATCAATAAATTTCCTTCAAAATGGCTGCCATTTATTATTGCATATTTTACGAGTTTTTGCATATTTATGCACATGTTATATAAAATTTTACAATAAATGCATGTTTTTGATGCATATTTTTTCTATTTTGATTAGCAACTATTTAAAAAAAATTTTGGAAGGGGTGTTACAAAGCTTTTGCTTTTATTGAACTGAATTCTCTTAAATAAATTGAAAAAAAAATGGCGTGCCTTCTCTCTAATATCAACCCTTTTCTGTACAAAGCAATTATGCGCTTTTATGTGAATTGTTAAAAAATTAGAAAGGCATATTTATTTGAAAGAAGCAGTAGCTATGATAAGTAACTCTATAAAAGAAATAGATTGAAAGGTTAAATTTCAATATATTTACATGTACATTGTACATATATAGAAATGCATTGTTTTCTGTCGTTTTGCTAAATTTTATGCAAATTTTATTTATAATAAAAATTTTTGTGCATATTTTATGTGTTTTACTGCATATTTTTGAATTTTAAGTGCATGTTTTAAGCGCATATTACCGATTTTTTAGTGCATAAAATTCCTTGCCTAATCATAACTTTTAAAGTTCGTAACCGTATTCGTTAAAACTTCGTACAATGCAACTTTTTCTTAGGTCTAACTTAGAATTGAGAGTCGAAAACCAAACCCAACTAAAACCTTCACTACAACATTAAACACTGTAAATATTTTCGTGCTTCTAATTTATTTCTGCAATTCGGCAAGCTATTTGTCAACAACTTTTTATTAAATTTAAATAATCTTCCGGTACTCCCCGTAAAATATATATCAAAATTATATTTAAATGATGGCTTTTGTTTAAATATGTTACGGTTAAAGTTATCTCTAAGTTTTTTTAAATGACAATCTTGACAAAATCTACGAGTAGCCATGTCGCGAATGTCTGTATTTTATATAGCACATTATCATCCCATATGTTATTTCGCAATAAAAACAACACCCTTAGATTCTGCTTATCTAAAATCTGGTGCTATAATCCAAATATAATTTAAGACGTGGAATTTTAATCCGTTATCATCAGACAAGACTTTATAAAATACAAACTAGAAAATATTTTTGTTTTGCTCCCTTTGTTGTTTTCTATTTTGTGGGAATTTTTCTTCTCATTGTTCTACAATCTACCAGTAATGGAATATTTAAAGCCAAATTCTAACTAAATCCCCACTTAACCAACCAAATTCACCTTTGGTGAACTCAATTTGTCTGCTGAGCACGCTGATAAGATACTGAAACTTCAGAATTGCTGCTGTATAATAAAATGTATTTCAACAAGAGCTTTTGTTATTGTTATTTTAAATATCAAACAAATTGGATGCGCATTTCAAAAAACTATTGTCTTAAAGAAGTGACGTCTTAAATTAAATCAATTAAATTCATATGGCGATTAATACGTATGTATAATAAAAGCGGCGCCTTTTGTTATATTAGCTATGATTTAAAAAAAATATTCAAAACATTTGTGTAAATGACAACAATTTAAACTGAGAATCAGCAAAAAAGAGAAAAACAAAAAAAAAACACATGACATCAAAAAAATAATACAACAGATAAGTGTGCATTTGGAAAACCTCCGACACAATTGTCTAGGTCGGTGATAAGCGTGTTAGTAGCTGATTATAGTGTTTGATTAGAATTATCACTTATGGTGGTCGAATATATTTAATTCTTTGCTATCAATGTGCAAAGTTTATATTTCACGTGGATGAAATATGAATCTTATTAATTTTCCATAGTTGCCATAGCGACACTAAATGCAACCTCAGCAGCATCTCACCTGTATGACCTTTATATTCCCACCTAGCTCTTAGCTACATTTATTACAAGTGGTTGAGCTTTGACTATTCAAATATTTAACTTATTCTTAGCGTTTGTTTTTTCTTCCTATGTTGCTAAGTACGTATCATCATCATGATCATCGTCGTCGTCATAAAGAAAAGTCTTGAGGCAAATGTAAATACAGTCCCTGACATGGTACCCGTGACAACCAACGGCGGCGGCCGCCACTGACACATTCATTGTCAATATCAACCACCCCACACCACTCATCTCATCTTTCTGGTTCATGCATTCACTTGTATCCATGAGCAGAGTGTGGTGGGTGGTATGAGTTTGAGCACTACTACAACTACTCTATGATAAATAGTTATTGTTTCATCCTTGACATTCATTTGGGGGCGGCGAGAGGTAGGAGATGTAAGAAAATGGTAGTGTTGGTGTGGTGTGCGAACAGATGTGAGAATTAGGATTTCTTAAACGAATGTGGAAGGAAATATTTCTTCCACAAATTATACTTTTGAACACTATTGTTGCTAAAATGTTGTTACTTTGCCTGTCTCTAACAGAACGCTTTAAAAATGACTATTGGCGCAGTATATTGAATAGGGAGTCGGATGGTTTTGAAACCACCAATATGCCAGACATATGAAGGATGTTGGGAAACCAATAAATTTGGACAAAATCAAGAATAATAATATAATATAAAATTTAATTTAATTTATGAATAGTCCGTTAATTAAAATAATTAAACAATTTAATATAAAATAAATAAAATAAATAAAATAAATAAAATAAAATAAATAAAATAAATAAAATAAATAAAATAAATAAAATAAATAAAATAAATAAAATAAATAAAATAAATAAAATAAATAAAATAAATAAAATAAATAAAATAAATAAAATAAATAAAATAAATAAAATAAATAAAATAAATAAAATAAATAAAATAAATAAAATAAATAAAATAAATAAAATAAATAAAATAAATAAAATAAATAAAATAAATAAAATAAATAAAATAAATAAAATAAATAAAATAAATAAAATAAATAAAATAAATAAAATAAATAAAATAAATAAAATAAATAAAATAAATAAAATAAATAAAATAAATAAAATAAATAAAATGAATAAAATAAATAAAATAAATAAAATAAATAAAATAAATAAAATAAATAAAATAAATAAAATAAATAAAATAAATAAAATAAATAAAATAAATAAAATAAATAAAATAAATAAAATAAATAAAATAAATAAAATAAATAAAATAAATAAAATAAATAAAATAAATAAAATAAATAAAATAAATAAAATAAATAAAATAAATAAAATAAATAAAATAAATAAAATAAATAAAATAAATAAAATAAATAAAATAAATAAAATAAATAAAATAAATAAAATAAATAAAATAAATAAAATAAATAAAATAAATAAAATAAATAAAATAAATAAAATAAATAAAATAAATAAAATAAATAAAATAAATAAAATAAATAAAATAAATAAAATAAATAAAATAAATAAAATAAATAAAATAAATAAAATAAATAAAATAAATAAAATAAATAAAATAAATAAAATAAATAAAATAAATAAAATAAATAAAATAAATAAAATAAATAAAATAAATAAAATAAATAAAATAAATAAAATAAATAAAATAAATAAAATAAATAAAATAAATAAAATAAATAAAATAAATAAAATAAATAAAATAAATAAAATAAATAAAATAAATAAAATAAATAAAATAAATAAAATAAATAAAATAAATAAAATAAATAAAATAAATAAAATAAATAAAATAAATAAAATAAATAAAATAAATAAAATAAATAAAATAAATAAAATAAATAAAATAAATAAAATAAATAAAATAAATAAAATAAATAAAATAAATAAAATAAATAAAATAAATAAAATAAATAAAATAAATAAAATAAATAAAATAAATAAAATAAATAAAATAAATAAAATAAATAAAATAAATAAAATAAATAAAATAAATAAAATAAATGTTAGGATATTGTGGCATGTAAATGAAAGTCAGGTTAAGTACATGAGAACAAACGAACTTTATTGTATTAAGGTTAAACTAGGAGTGAACATAAAACTAGAAACGTGGGTCTAAGCCTCACTTGTAATAGTACTTAAGTTGGTACTATGATAGGTATGTATTTGGGTTGTGAAATACAACAGGGTGATATGATATTCTTACATACCCTACCTCAAACCAAATACATTTATTAGATTTAAAAAAATCGACAACATCAAAAATTCATAAACAACACATTACAAAATTTAACATGTTTTTCTTTTGACAAACATTTTGTAAATATATCTGCTACATTATCATTAGTAGGCACATATTCGATGTCAATCTCTTTAGCTTCAAATTTTTCTCTAATGTAATGATACCTAATATCGATATGCTTGCTTCTTTTGTGAGCGGCTGGATTTTGAACCAAGAATTGGGCACTCTGATTGTCGCATCTCACAGTAGTAGGTACACTGATAAATTCAGAAAGTCCAATTTCAGACAACAAGCTCCGCAGGTAAACTATTTCCTTGGTACCTTGGCACATCGATACATATTCAGCTTCCATTGAACTGAGGGACACTATCTTCTGCTTCTTTGATTCCCAAATAATTGGACCACCAGATAAAAATACGACGAAGCCACTGTACGACTTCCGATCCACCACATCGGAACCCCAATCTGCATCTGTATAGCAAACTAAACCATTAGTACAATTAAAAGATATAATACCTTTTGGCTTTTGCTTGAGATATCTCAGAACATGTTTAGCAGCAACAAAATGCTCTCTCTCGGGATGCGAACTAAACTGCGAGAGTCACGATATGAGCAATATCTGGGCGGGATATTACAGCAAGATACATCAGCGATCCGACCAACGATTGATATTTCTTGACCTCGAAACCATTACAATTTTCTTCCGTACATTTATCCAACATCGTACCAGCAGCAAAAGGTGTATAAGACTGCTTGCAATTTGTCATGTTCCATTCTTCCAGCATTTCTTTGGTGTATTTGTTTTGGTGAATGGATATGGCTCCGCGCAGACCATCTCTCTCCACTTCCATTCCCAAATAAAATTTAACAGGGCCTCTGTCAACAGCATCGATGAATTTGTTCAAATTATTAACGATTTCTTTCATCGTCGACTCCTTGGAACAAGACAACAAAATGTCATCGACGTATACTGCCAACAGAACCATTTCTCCATCTTTGTGCATCACATACAGACAGTTATCGGTTTTGGTACGAACAAATTTAAGATCCGTTAAAATTTGGTTAATTTTACGGTACCAATCTCTGCCAGCCTGCTTAAGTCCGTATATAGATTTCTTCAACTTGCAAACACGATTAGGGAATTCTGCATCTTTAAACATTTTTGGCTGTTCCATATAAACGTCCTCTAGAAGATCTCCATTTAGATAAGCAGCAACTACATCTATATGGTTTACCAAAAGGTTTTTCTGCGCTGCGATCGCCAACAACATCCTTATAGCCGCATACCTCACAACGGGCGAATAAGTTTCGGTGTAGTCTATCGCATATTGTTGAGCAAAACCTTGGGCTACAAGACGAGCCTTGTATTTTTCGACAGCTCCAGTTGAATCTCTTTTCCTGACATAAACCAATTTACTTCCAATTACGTTTTTGTCTTCAGGTCTCTCAACTAGCTCCCAGGTGTTGTTCCGCTCCAACGTATCAAATTCAACTTTCATTGCACGTTTCCACTCAACAGCTTCTTCGCTCTCTAGCGCCTCTTCGACTGTAGTTGGATCTCTATCCACGGCCACCAGTTCATTTACGGTTTCTGCCGCTTCTACTATACGAAGTTTTTTCGGTCTGCCCCTTTTTCCAGTTTTGACAATCTTCGGCCTTCCCCTCTTTCGTTTCTCACCAGCTTCAGCAACAATTGATTCTTCTTCGCAATCATCGCTTTCGTCTTCTGCAGCAACGACCTCATCTTCTGGCACAACAACAGGGCTTTTAGCAACAACATCGACGCAAAACCAATCTTCTTCATTTCCATACGAATCATTCTCATTCTTTTGATGTTTCTGGCTTCTGAACTCATTTTCAAAGAATGCTACATCTCTGGCTATAATTATGCTCTTTGTTTCATTATCGTATAAACGATATGCCTTAGTCTGATGTGCATAACCTACAAATGTGTATTGTTTGCCTTTGGGGTTTAGTTTAGAACGACCAGGTTTTTTGTCCAAGGCAACAGCATTACATCCAAATGATCGCAGATGAGCTATATCGGGCTTCCTATTGAACCAGCATTCATAGGGCGTCTTAGTTCCCAATACTTTCGTTGGACAACGATTCCTTAAATAAGTTGCCGTGTTAACAGCTTCAGACCATAACGTATTTCGAAGACCGGATTCCAACAGCATACACCGCACCATTTCAACCAAAGTTCTATTAAGCCTTTCGGCCACGCCGTTCTGTTGGGGGGTGTAACAGACGGTTGTCTGATGCTCGATGCCTGTGGACGATAAATACTTTTGAAAAGCATTCGACTTATACTCACAACCATTGTCGCTACGCAAGATTTTCAGCTTTCTGCCGGTCTGCCTCTCCGCCATGACTTGAAATTCTTTAAAAACTTGTAGCGCCTCCGACTTCTGCTTTAAGAAGTAAATCGTCGCAAACCGTGAGTAATCGTCCACAAATGATATGAAGTACCGCGATCCGCCTTCACTTGCCACTCGCATTGGGCCGCAAATATCCGAATGTACCAGCTCCAATGGGTTCTCTGTAAATCGCTCACCATATTTCGGAAAGGGTTGCACCGTCATCTTACACATTGCACATGTGACACATGAAAATGTATTCTCCGACTTCAACTCCAATCCACGTACCATTTCACTTTTTTGTAGTTTCATCATGTCGCTGTAGTTCAAATGGCCTAATCTTCTATGCCATTTCACGTTTTCATCTTCGATTATCGACATCACATGCTCATTCGTTTTAAAGTTTGAGACAAATACTCCACTGCTTATACGAGCTTCAAAAATCATATGGCATTCTCTTGTTTTTGCAGATGCATTCTCTTTCGAAAATTCGACCATATTTCCATGCTCAATTATTTTATTCACTGATAAAAAGTTGGCATTTAATTTTGGTACGAAGAGAACATTGCATAGAATAATGTCGGTATACTCCGATTTCAAGTTCACATTACCTATACCTTCTGCATATACACAGTCACCAGATGCCATTGTTACTTTCTGCTTGTGTTCTCTTAACGAAGAGAATAAGCTTTTTGAACCGCTCATATGTGATGATGCTCCGCTGTCAACAATCCACTCATTATCATTAGCATCATACGTGTGAGATTCTCTAACACTCATTATCATTGCTTTGTGATTACAATTCGCTTTAATGTGGCCTCTCTTACCACAAGAGTAACACCGAACGTTTTTATATCTCTGATGTTCATTGCGCTCCTTCTCATCATGCTTTGGCTTGCTCTTCTCCTTACGTCTTGAATTCGCCGCAAAAACGTGTTCATCACTGGAAGTTGCTCTCTCACCACGACGTTGATGTTCTTCCAATATTTTGACCTTCAATTGATCTAGAGTAGGTAACCTATCTCTACTGGCGACTACAAAACTTTCGTAATCGTCTGGAAGACTGCACAACAACAAAATACTTATGAAATCATCTGGAACAGAGACGTCAATTTCTTTCAGCGAATCGACCAAACTGCAAAACTCATTTATTTGTTGTTGGTATCCAACTGACTCCTGCATCTTGAAGCGAACCAACCTCTTGAACAAATTTACCTTTCTGGCGGGACTTTTAGCCACATAAATTTCGCTAAATTTTTCCCAGGCTTCCTTAGCGGTCTTACACTTTTTGACATGTATCAGCTCCGATGCCTTTATGCTTAGGGTGATAGTAGCCAGTGCTTTCAGGTCCATAGCCTTCCAAACTGCCTTTTCATCGGGTGTTGCAGCTACTGGGCAAAAACTGTCGACAACGTTCCAATAGTCCAAAGTAATCAGCAAGCTCCTCATGTGGACCGACCAACTCGCGTAGTTGTCTCCACTCAGCTTCTCAATTTGGGTAGACGATGCCATTACATATAACAATTATGTTCGATCACAATTGACAAACAATTAACATTAACTCATAACCTTTGTTAGGATATTGTGGCATGTAAATGAAAGTCAGGTTAAGTACATGAGAACAAACGAACTTTATTGTATTAAGGTTAAACTAGGAGTGAACATAAAACTAGAAACGTGGGTCTAAGCCTCACTTGTAATAGTACTTAAGTTGGTACTATGATAGGTATGTATTTGGGTTGTGAAATACAACAGGGTGATATGATATTCTTACAATAAATAAAATAAATAAAATAAATAAAATAAATAAAATAAATAAAATAAATAAAATAAATAAAATAAATAAAATAAATAAAATAAATAAAATAAATAAAATAAATAAAATAAATAAAATAAATAAAATAAATAAAATAAATAAAATAAATAAAATAAATAAAATAAATAAAATAAATAAAATAAATAAAATAAATAAAATAAATAAAATAAATAAAATAAATAAAATAAATAAAATAAATAAAATAAATAAAATAAATAAAATAAATAAAATAAATAAAATAAATAAAATAAATAAAATAAATAAAATAAATAAAATAAATAAAATAAATAAAATAAATAAAATAAATAAAATAAATAAAATAAATAAAATAAATAAAATAAATAAAATAAATAAAATAAATAAAATAAATAAAATAAATAAAATAAATAAAATAAATAAAATAAATAAAATAAATAAAATAAATAAAATAAATAAAATAAATAAAATAAATAAAATAAATAAAATAAATAAAATAAATAAAATAAATAAAATAAATAAAATAAATAAAATAAATAAAATAAATAAAATAAATAAAATAAATAAAATAAATAAAATAAATAAAATAAATAAAATAAATATAATAAAATAAAATGTATAAAAAATAAACAACAACACAGTTATAAAAATCATAATTTAATAACTAAAAGCATTCCCCGTTGTAGACATTATTTGATTTCTCTCGACTACAAATTTCAACTTACCTGCATAGACAAAAAGCTGAAAATTTTCCAAAAGCTTCCCGGCAATCTAATGACAATCGTTCGGTTAAAGGGTACTGCAGGCACCAGCAACTTCTTAATTGCCAGTCAGCACTATCTACCCTAGGGCATATGCAAACTAAAAGGCATACTGCATTCAATACAATAAAACTGCTTAGCCAAACATATAAAATATTGCCACAAATAAATATATAGGTCAGTGAATACGGTAAGCAATTGTTTTGAATAACAAAGACACATTTGTTAATTACGTCTTTATCACTATCAAGATTTGCCAGAAATACGTAATTTAAAATGCAAAACTAATAGTTAAATATCAACAAAATAACAAACACATAACGCTACATAATTGCATGGTCAATAATAAATTAAACGCATTAAAATTAATCAAATCAATGATAAAATTTTTGTTTAAACGCACTACCCGCATTGTTGTTGTTGAAAACATAATATAATACATGTGTGGGTTATGCTAGCATTGTTCTCTTATGTATTGCTCTCTTCCAGTGCATACAAGTATGTGAATTTATTAAACAATTTCGAATAGTTAAACTGCGTTAAAAAGTCATCAAAGTTTTCCTTTTTATTTATTCGAGTTTAATTGTATTGTTTTATGTGTACGTATTTATTTCTTTTCTATATGAATATTTCAACCTTCGCCTGTTTGGAAATAGGTTCTTGCGTAAATTGGAAGCGAATAAAAACAGACCGAACAACTGCTATGAACTACATTAGAACTGGGTTAAATATTAATGCGAATTGCATTATAAATTTAAATTTATTAAAACGGAATTAAGTCGAGCGACTTGACGGCATGGCACATATGCATTTATGTATGTATGTGCCACCCAACCAAAGGAAGTCAATGCAATTGGGAGGACAAAGAACGCTGCCAGATGCTTTATGTTCCCATTGAAGCTTTTTACATAAGATAAAATAACAATGACTGTGAATGCTTTAGAATCAATCTACAGATTGTCTGGATAGATCCCTTAATAATGGCAACAAAGAAAACTAAAGACGTACAATGGTAGGAATAGAAAATGAACACAGAGATTTGTATCAATAACGAACAAGAAGAAGGCAGCAAATGGAAGATAACTAAAAAATATTATTAATTATTATTATTAATTATTTATTTTATTTATTTTATTTATTTTATTTATTTTATTTATTTTATTTATTTTATTTATTTTATTTATTTTATTTATTTTATTTATTTTATTTATTTTATTTATTTTATTTATTTTATTTATTTTATTTATTTTATTTATTTTATTTATTTTATTTATTTTATTTATTTTATTTATTTTATTTATTTTATTTATTTTATTTATTTTATTTATTTTATTTATTTTATTTATTTTATTTATTTTATTTATTTTATTTATTTTATTTATTTTATTTATTTTATTTATTTTATTTATTTTATTTATTTTATTTATTTTATTTATTTTATTTATTTTATTTATTTTATTTATTTTATTTATTTTATTTATTTTATTTATTTTATTTATTTTATTTATTTTATTTATTTTATTTATTTTATTTATTTTATTTATTTTATTTATTTTATTTATTTTATTTATTTTATTTATTTTATTTATTTTATTTATTTTATTTATTTTATTTATTTTATTTATTTTATTTATTTTATTTATTTTATTTATTTTATTTATTTTATTTATTTTATTTATTTTATTTATTTTATTTATTTTATTTATTTTATTTATTTTATTTATTTTATTTATTTTATTTATTTTATTTATTTTATTTATTTTATTTATTTTATTTATTTTATTTATTTTATTTATTTTATTTATTTTATTTATTTTATTTATTTTATTTATTTTATTTATTTTATTTATTTTATTTATTTTATTTATTTTATTTATTTTATTTATTTTATTTATTTTATTTATTTTATTTATTTTATTTATTTTATTTATTTTATTTATTTTATTTATTTTATTTATTTTATTTATTTTATTTATTTTATTTATTTTATTTATTTTATTTATTTTATTTATTTTATTTATTTTATTTATTTTATTTATTTTATTTATTTTATTTATTTTATTTATTTTATTTATTTTATTTATTTTATTTATTTTATTTATTTTATTTATTTAATTTATTTTATTTATTTTATTTATTGTTTTATTTATGTTTTATTTTTTTTTTGTATTCCTCTCTTTTGTGTTTCCTTTCCCTCGTCGTTGTCACTTTAAGCTGATGTAATACTGTTATCTTTGGCTGTAACTTAAATGTGTAGCGCTTAACTAAACTTCAAAACTATCTGGTGCTTCCAAATGAGGCATGATTGGACATTGTCTCAAGCATGATGCAAGTCTGACGTCTGGTGGCGATAAGCCAAAATCAATTGTAAGATGCAAGACAGAAAAACTATGGTCATTATTTCAAAAAAGGTCAACGCTAAATGATTACAAGCAAAAATTAAAACTTGAAATTTTGTCCATTGATTATATTGAGAAGTGCCACAAATTCAAAGCAAAACTATTGCGTTTCTGCACATGCCACATAGAAAAACACACACACGCAAACAAAAGCCACTCTGAACTAGTTTCGAGTGTGTTTAATAGTGATTGCAGCCGCATGATGCAAGTTTATGTTCAAATTGCTACATTAGTTGAGCTTTGAGCTATTACAGCGAGCAGTCAAGGCAAAACTAGAAGCAGCAACGCTAATTGTTTAATCAACAACTCACCGCCAAATTCTGTGTAAAGGGGGAGGGAAGGGTATGAAAACATTTTAGTTTACATCAGAAATTCCATTGATGAGAGCTTACCTGAAATGAAAAGAAGTGGAAAATATATTAGACTAGGATAATGTAAACATTTTTTATTGATGACACTTCTCTAAATTTTTTGTAGTGATAGAAGTGCTTTGGGATATTTATTATTTTTAATAAAGCCTTTGAATTTTTGTTGTTAAGTAAAAGCTAAAGTCAAGCCACAAAATAAAAATCTAAAAACTCATATATATATTAGTTATACATTTTTCCATTAAATATATATTTACAAGTATATATTAAGTATGCCTCACAGATCACAACATCTTCGATTGAGGACATACGTGGGGCAATAATCCTGTCAGACTATTGACAATTAGTTCTGAGACAAATCTGAATGCCTGTCTCCCATATATACAATACTAATTCCTACAACTTTAATTTCCCATTCTATACCAACTTTTACCTCTAATTGACCTCTCTCTCTCTATCTCTCAATACCCATAAATTATCTGCTGAGATTATGTCTTTAATTTGTTGCTTTAACTCGTTTAAGGTAATTTCATTTTATTAATTCTTATCCGTTCTGAGTGTATAGTGTTGGCATTTCATTTTTTCCTCCATACTGGCCGTTTCGTGTGTAGCCGCCCCCATGTACCCACCTCCTCCTCGCCCAACTAAATCCTAATATCCTTTTTTCATGCTCATTCATTTTGTATCCTTTCAGAATTACCATACATTTCTATACATTCGTTGGCATTTAGTTGTTCATCCTTTCGTCACGGCAAACAGGATAAAAGTTGAAAAGCGTTGTAGTAGCACAAGCATCAACCAAGCAAAAGATTGAAAGAAAGAAAAAAAATTACATGAACAGAACAGAAAAAACGCAAGGACTTCATATAAACAAAACGGATGTCACGCGATGATTTGTATCCGTTTTTATGTTTCGGTTTTTTCTCTCTCTCCCTCGTTATGTTGTTGTTGTTGTTGTTGCTGTTCTCTCAGCTGTTTTGTTTTCACTCTGTTCCGATGTCATTTGCGCCATTGTATAGAAGGATGTTAACAGTTAATTTCATTTTTGAAAGACATGTCAGGAATAACAAAACCGACAGCATCAACGCAAGCGGACGAGGAAGCGGCAAACAGAAGGATGTACGAGTACGGTTGGTGTGTTGTTTTGTGTTGCACTGCGCTGGTGTGTGTGGCGGCATGGTGTGTTGTGACGTGGTATGGTGTAGCGATGATGATGACGATGCCACACGACGATGAACGTTAGTTTGCCATAGATTAAATACAACTACCAAGATTAAATGCAAAGGATCAAATATTTAACTAAATATGATGGTAGTTGCTTGAGGAAAAAACATTTGAAAATTGAATGAGATATTGCATAAAAAGAGACTGTAAGCGTGTGTATATAACTATTGCAAAGAGCGTATATTTTGTAATATAAATGCTGTAGAGATTTAAGCTTAGTTTAAAGTTGAGAATAAGACTACGGTCTTAGTTTTTAAGGTAAATATTTGAGCCTAATTTAACTGAAGACTTCGTGTCGTATCCCGCATAGTCATAACTGCTTCGCGGAGATTCCAAACTCGGTCATAGCAGCTAGTAGTTTCTGTCGTATCGGACTGTCAGTAAAAGTCTGTATCTGCATTTTTAGGTCTTTTTCAAGATATATTATATCGTAAATATCTGGTCAGTTGTGGAGTTACCAGTCTAAAGCCACACTTATGATTGAACTTTAAGATAGACTTTAAATAACACAGTACAACACATGATGTTGGGATTCAATTCTGAAGAAGTAGCCCCAAAAATAAGAAGTTCTGCATCATTCGTTTTGTCAAGTTACATGCAATAGTAATTTAATATCGATTTGAAGTTAGTAAGTATCATATAGGGGAATTTGTCACGTTGTAGGCTCTTTTGTTTGACATAACTCGAGAATCAATGAGCTGAAAAATGTTGTACTGTGTAAGATACATCAAATAAAATATTTGGGTTAAAGTCTGATCCCGCTATAGTTGATTCACACACTTATATCTGCCTTCATAACCACATGACATAGAGCAAATCGTGTTTATGAGCTGATGCATGCATGTTGCCAGCTCATCGCCGCCTTAGATTTGTTGTTTTTAAGCCATGCATTTGCCGTGCTGATCTCGTTTTGGCTCGGTATTGGACAAGCTGCTCCGTCGTCGATGATTGACGTGATTTCGTCACGTATGCTGCCTTCCGGAACGAGCTGAGTACGGAAGTCTGGCCCTCCATATATGCAGCACACTCTGCGTGTCCGTGACCAGATTTCCATCTCCGTTCTTATAGGTACTCTACCTTTACTGGATTTCCTGTTTCACAACCGTTGCTTTTAACCTTTTGGAAGAGTTTACGGGCTTTAGCTCTATCTATGGTGTACTTTTCGATATCCTGACTCTCTCCCTTATTTCTTCCATATACGCTTTTTCTGCCTGAAGTGGAGTTTCATCGCCCTCCTCTTTTCATTACATCATTCCATCACCGCTCGGGTTGCCAATGGTTGCAGCTTTGCCTTATCTGCAGCATCCTTTTCCTAAGACAATACGCAACATTTATCATCGTATCAGATCTTGTCTGAGCCTGGCTTTTCATAACCCAGTATGGTCGTTGCGACTGTGATCATAAAATTCACTATCTGCTGCCACAATGTACCGAAAATATCAGAATTAGGGACATTTGTTTGCACTAATTGAGATAGTAAGTTGGACTAGGCATTGGCTATCTCGGTGGTATGCAGCTTTGCGATGTCTGGCTTCCTTTGCGATTGGCTACGATCGTTTTGTTTTTTTTTGCACTACTTAACAGCATCGAAACCCTTGTATTTGCAGCAGCGATAGTGATCCGAGTCAGGTTATGTACAGCACAACACTCGCTCTTCCATAACGCTTCAGACATGTCTTCCATCGATTACCACGTAATCAATCTGGTTTCTTGTCTTTTGATCATGAAATACCCAGGTTTCCTTGTGTATATCTTTTCAAATTTCGTAATAAAAGACCGACAAAGGGATAAAACTATTACCATCATTCAAATCAAACGGTTAAATCTGTAATCGTGATCATTGATATGGGCATTAGGGGTTCGATAGTTTTGTATAGAGATCCTTAGTAACTTAATTTTGTGTAGATGAAAAAAAACAGCTTAAACTAAAATTTGGGGGAGGGGGAGGGGGGATGGGGTTAAATGACAGAGCATCGTGGTCAAGGTTGGGGGGTGAAGCCGCGTAACCCCTAGTCATTTTTCTATCCTAATACTTCCTCCAAACATACATAACCCCATTTTCACACCCTAAAAAAAGTTATATAAATTTTGCTCCCATATCTGTAACTGCCCCAAACGTGCCCCTAGAGGAGCCGAATGTATAACCGACCCTCAATATCAATCCTCCATCTCCAACCCTTAAGGTAGTCCACAACCAATTTTTATTTTTTATAATTTTTTTTAAGAAATCGGCTCCTGCCTCTCCATATGTGACTCCTAGAAGGGTAAAATGCTAGACCGACCGCCAGTCATTTTTCCCTACTAACATATTTGCCAAACAAACCTACCACCCGCCTCACCCCCTAAGGGGGCTCCCATACAAAATTTTATGAATTTTGCTCCCGTCGCTCTAACTGCCCCCAACGTGCCCCTAGAGAAGTCAAATGCATGACCGACCTCCAATATTTTTGCAACCCCAACAGTCTCTCAGAACATATCTATCCTCAATCTTCAACACTTAAGGTGGTCCCCATATATTTTTTTTATTTTTTATAATTGTTGTTTTTTTTAATAAATCGGTTCCTGCCGCTCCATATGTGCCTCCTACAGGGGTAAATGTTTGACCGTCACCCAGTAATTTTTCTCACCTAACATTTTCGTCACAGATACCTACCCCCCATCTTCACCCCCTAAGGGGGCTTCTGTACACAAATAAATTTTTTTTATAAATTTTGCTCCCGTGGCTCTGCCCCCAAGATGAGTCAAATGTATGACCGACTCCCAATATTTTTGGAACCACAACAATTTTTCAAAACATATCTATCCTCCAACTCCAAACCTTAAGGTGCCCCTATACAATTTTTTTTAAGAAATCGGCTCTCTACGTTCCTCATATGTTCCCCCAGTAATTTTTATCACCTAACATTTTCGCCAAACATACCCCCATCTTCACCCCATAAGGGGGCTCCCACACAAAAAAAAAAAAAATTTAAAAATTTTGTTCCCGTCGCTCTAACTGCCCCAACGTGCCCCTAGAGGAGTCAAATGTATGACCGACCCCCAATATTTTGCAACTCCAACAACTTTTCAGAACATATCTATCCTATATCTTCAACCCGTAAGGTGGTCCCAATACAATTTTTTTTATATATTTTGCCAATCTATATAATCCTCCTAGAGGAGTAAAATGTATAACCGACGACCAATAATTTTTCCTTCCTAAAATTTTTGCCAAACCTACCTACCCCCTTTCGAACCCTCATGGGCATGTACCCTACACATTTAGAGAGCTGCAAGCTGAGGTTTTTGGAAATTCATACTTTTAGGGACAAATAGATCTAAAAGGAGACATAACTGGTCAAACATTTATATTATGAGCCCAGACCAAACTGTTTAATTTTATGGGATATTAAAGGATTTTTTCGAAATTCATACTTTAAGGGGTAAAAAATACTTTACTTAAGGGGTAAAAAAAAATATAATTGCCCAGATCAAACGGCTAAAGCTATAATAGCAATAATTTATATGGGTATGCTCATTATAGAATTGAAGAGCTGCATTCAGAGGTTTATTATTGTAGGGGTAAAAAGGTATAAAAAGAGATAAAATAGGTAATCACACCACCCACACCATTTATTTTGTGGAGTGATTTTTTTTTCGAAATTCGTACATTTAGGGGAACAAATACGGTATATACTATCGCCTTGACCATACGGTTAAAGCTGTAGTCACGAAAATTGGGGCAAATATTTGTGACATGAAGTCACAAAAAACAAAAACAAAACAAGTTACGTATGACAAGATGTAGTTGCAGCATTATTCTTTCTTGTTGTTTGTATTATTACCAAAAATTATTGCATACTTTTTAGCTCTGTCAGAAAAAATTTAATAAATACGATTGCATACTTTGTAGCTCAAACCACAGCAACATTTTTAGCAACATCGGGGAAAAAATTTCTTTAATTTTCTCAACTTTGGAACTTTTTTTATATGGGGACTGACCCGGTCTAATATCTTTCAAAAGGAGTTGTTGTAGGGATTTGTCGAATTCAATAAGGTAAAAATGTTGTGCTCTCCCACCAATCGTGCTCTAAGCTCTCCCAACAATCGTTGATCATTGTTTTCCTGTCATTAATTGTGTCTGTTCTTGTGTTGGATAAGAAACAAGTATATGTAGTGCTCTTATAACACTAAAGCAGAGACAGACTGCTTTGTATCAAGCAAAACTTTCGAATACGTGTGAATTGCCGATCGTGTCTGTGTGAAAAAAAAAGATTATTGCCGACCTCTGGAGCCTATGGAATGCCAAACACTGATTTAGATAGTTGACACAAAATTTCCCGTAGGTTGGGTTAGATTCCATATACTATGTAAAAAATATGCTTACTGACTTTTGTTTTTAATGTTGCAATTGAAATTCTCAAAGAAGAATATTTATTAAGAAAATTAATGTCTGTATTAACGTCCATTTCTCGGAACTTTAATTTGTTGAACGCTTAATTAAAAATAGCATCCATAATAATTTCTTGTTTATTTGTGTACTTCATATATTCGACATTTCTCTATAATTACATTTTAGAGTTATTTCAAACCGCCACCTCCCCAATCCTGTAGCGCTCGCGACACAGTGCAACAACAAAATTTTGCTCATAATTTTCCCACAACTCATTATATTAAAACCGAAAAAACTTAACTAAATGCCAACCATATTATAAAATGTATTGTATTGTTATTCGTTTCATTTTTTGTTAATGTTGTTGCCACTATGTAATGAGCAACTACAACTGTTGCCAGTTGAAGTGCAGTTTACAGAATTATGTGTTTTTTTTTGCTGCTGCAGTTTTTGAGTACGAAGAACTGCGGACTAAATAAAGGACTATAATTTCATGTCGAAAATCGTATACAATGGAGCTATGTACAAAAACCATTAGCCAAATTACCACTGCCATCATCATCTCCTTCAAGTAACCACTTTTTACCACCATGTACTTCAGAGCAACAACATGTTGTTACTGTTGTTCAGATTTTGATGTTGATGATGGAGGTCCTGGTGTTGGTGTTGTTGTTGTTGTTGATGCTGCTGCTGATGTTGATGATAATGATGCTGGTGACGACGATGATGCTTTATTTAATGACGTATGAAATGACGATGATGAATGATTGTAGTTTACAAAAATTGTGTGTAAAAATTGTATGTAAAATGTGCTCATTGTTGCCACCACACACTCTCGACAATTGTTGCTGACAACAACAACAACACAACCAAGTTAAGTAACAAGTGCTGCAATTATGTATAAATCCTACATAGCTCAGCAATCACACAACAACAACAACAAATGAGAGATTTTAGTGTGGGAGGAATTAAAAGAATTAAAACATCAAGGATAGAAATTAAACTTTGTTCAGTAGAAAATATCGTCTAGATAAAGAAACTCATTAGAAAAACTTAGTCTATTTACATAGGTTTACATAAAAAGATGTTGAACGGAGATAAAAAATCAACTAATTGTATCATACGTCGATATGTCAAGCATTCTATGCATTCCCCTCTTTGCCAACTCTGGCCGAATTTAAATTTCCGCTTAAAATAATCATTGTCATTCGTTACAATCGAAACAGATAAAAAGTCTAGTCAAAATATGTGGCATCAGCAATATTTGCCATTCATGAATGCAAGAATTGTGGTAGCACACAAAAAACAAAAAATACAACTTGTAACTTGCAACATAGTCCTACAACATATTCAACTGACAAACCACAAGAAAAAACTAGCATACACATGTAAGTTGATTCAAATATTAGACAGGAACCAGCAAGAGAACAATAAAAATAACATCATAGGACACTTAATACATTCTAACAATTAGAATAAGAGTTCGTGTCAAGGATTTTTATATTGTATAGTGTAAAGTTGGACACTAAATGACAGGGCTAGTGTTAGTCATGTTATTTTTTGAGGTTTTTACATATTCTACAGCCTTAAGTTGCCTGTCCTGTGGTTTTGTTTTTTTGTCTCTTTTTGCATCTTGTGTTGTATCCCTTAGGCTCCCACTGGCTCTGTTGATGTGTGTTGTGTGCAAGGACTAACACTAACATGCGGTTATGTTAGAGTGCCACTGACATGACATTGATGTGATGCGTCCTTTTCTGTTTTTGTGTTGGATAAATGCATTCCCACTGTGTGGCTGTATGTTCCAACTGGGTTAGTGGGAGAATAGGTGGGGGAGATAGAGCGAGAGAGAGAGAGAGTGAGTGGAAGATAAGTAGTGGGAGCAGATGTCAGGTTTGTTGTATGTGCATGTCATGCTTGTGTTACAGATAAGGACGAAGATTAAGTGTGTTCCTTGCTAAAGTTTGGCAAGATTGCTGTCTAGCGTGTGTACATTGCCACATGTGCGATTGCCTGTAGGAATGGTGAACATTGTTTGCGTGTGAGTTAAGAAGGGGTCAATTAAAGATGTGGTTTGAATATTAGAGATGTCTTCTTTACCTAGGGTAAGTTGAGGAATAACTCAGCATGGACTACATATGTCTACAGAAGGCAGTGTCGAGTTATTTTTTTAAATATTTTTTACCATTTTTAATATTTGAAATTTCTTTAATCTACATATAAATATAGAATTGGTGCGTCACTGATTGACTGACTGACTGATTATTGCCCAGGCCAAACTCCTTAACCAAGAATCATGAAAATTGGGGTGTACCTTCTGGTTATAGAGTAGGTGGTCGATTTTTCTAAATTCGCACTTTTAGGGATAAAAAAAGTCCAAAAAGGGAGGAAAGTGGTACCATCACCCAAACTGAACGGCTAATGCTATATTCCCGAAAATCTAAATAACCATTCGTCCTATAGAATAGGAGAGCTGCACAAAGTGACTTTTCAAAATTTGGGGTAAAAAAGGCCCAAAAAGCTAAAGCTATAAAAGCGAAAATTTATACGGTGATTCTCTCTATCGCATTAGTGAGCTTTACGTAGGGATTTTTCGAAATTAGCACTTTTAGGGGATAAAAAGGCCCTAATGGGATAAAACTGGTACCATCGCCTAGACCAAACGGCTAAAAATAGAATTTCGAAATTGGGGTTAAATATTTATTTTTTGGAATAGTTCTGCGACTCAGAAGGATTTTTCGATATTCGTACTTTTAGAGGAAATGGCCGCAACGGGATAAAACTGGTACCAAACGGCGTAAGGTAGAAACTCAAAAATTGGGCTGAACATTTAATTTAATTTGTTGTGCGATTTAGAGGGATTTTTAGAATTTCATACTTTTACGGTGAAACAGGGGTAGAACTGGTACTATCACCCAGGCTTAATGTAGAATCATAAAAATGGGGGTGGTTATTTGGTTTTTCGAGTTACTGTGCATTCTAAATAGATTTTTCGAATTTGGCACTTTTAGAGGGTATAACACCGAAAAAAGTTTGAAACTGATACAATCTATCAGTCCAAACGGCTAAAGGTAGAATCGGGAAAATGGGGGTGAATAGTTGTTTTGAGTAGTTGTACGATATGAAAGGATTTTTAGAATTTCGAACTAAAACTGGTACCATCACCTGGGCTTAATAAATAATAACGAAAATGGGGGTGAATATTTCTTTGACTAGTTTTGCGATTGTTAAGGATTTTTCCAATTTTTACAAGGATAAAGTCCGAAAAAGGAATAAAACTGGTACCATCACCCAGGCTAAATATAGAATCGCGGAAATGGTAGTGAATATTTCGAATTGAGTAGTTTTAGGGGAGAAAAGGCTAAAAAAGGGGTAAAACTGGTACGGTCATCCAGACTAAACATCTGAAGGTGGAAATGAGAAAATGGAGGTGAATATTTATGTTTAGGAATAGTTATGCGATATGAAGGAATTTTTCGAATTTGAAGAGACCGAAAAAGGGATAAAATTGGTGCTACCGTGAAAATAGAGGTGAATACTTAATTCATAAGATGGCGGGATTTTTCGATATTCGTAATTTTAGCGATAAAGAGGAAAAAGTTTATCCATAACCCCAACGGCTAATAATGCTTTGTTGCTGTATCGTAAACGGCTTGAATAGCTTTGAACATTTTTTTTGATACGAAGTGGAGAAAAAAATTTGCCCATAATCCAATCAAGCGGATATTATTTATTATTGAGTAGGTGTGCGATACGAAGGAATTTTTCGAAACAAATTTTTTTTTATATTTTTATGTTTTTATGTTTTTATATTTTTATATTTTTATATTTTTATATTTTTATATTTTTATATTTTTATATTTTTATATTTTTATATTTTTATATTTTTATATTTTTATATTTTTATATTTTTATATTTTTATATTTTTATATTTTTATATTTTTATATTTTTATATTTTTATATTTTTATATTTTTATATTTTTATATTTTTATATTTTTATATTTTTATATTTTTATATTTTTATATTTTTATATTTTTGTATTTTTATATTTTTATATTTTTATATTTGTATATTTTTATATTTTTATATTTTTTATATTTTTATATTTTTTAATTTTTATATTTTTATATTTTTATATTTTTATATTTTTATATTTTTATATTTTTATATTTTTATATTTTTATATTTTTATATTTTTATATTTTTATATTTTTATATTTTTATATTTTTATATTTTTATATTTTTACATTTTTATATTTTATATTTTTATATTTTTATATTTTTACATTTTTATATTTTTATATTTTTATATTTTTATATTTTTATATTTTTACATTTTTATATTTTTATATTTTTATATTTTAATATTTTTATATTTTTATATTTTTATATTTTTATATTTTTATATTTTTATATTTTTATATTTTTATATTTTTATATTTTTATATTTTTATATTTTTATATTTTTATATTTTTATATTTTTATATTTTTATATTTTTATATTTTTATATTTTTATATTTTTATATTTTTATATTTTTATATTTTTATATTTTTATATTTTTATATTTTTATATTTTTATATTTTTATATTTTTATATTTTTATATTTTTATATTTTTATATTTTTATATTTTTATATTTTTATATTTTTATATTTTTATATTTTTATATTTTTATATTTTTATATTTTTATATTTTTATATTTTTATATTTTTATATTTTTATATTTTTCAATTTTTCAATTTTTCAATTTTTATATTTTTATATTTTTATATTTTTATTTTTTTATATTTTTATATTTTTATATTTTTATATTTTTATATTTTTATATTTTTATATTTTTATATTTTTATATTTTTATATTTTTATATTTTTATATTTTTATATTTTTATATTTTTATATTTTTATATTTTTATATTTTTATATTTTTATATTTTTATATTTTTATATTTTTATATTTTTATATTTTTATATTTTTATATTTTTATATTTTTATATTTTGATATTTTTATATTTTTATATTTTTATATTTTTATATTTTTATATTTTTTATATTTTTTTATATTTTTATATTTTTATATTTTTATATTTTTATATTTTTATATTTTTATATTTTTATATTTTTATATTTTTATATTTTTATATTTTTATATTTTTATATTTTTATATTTTTATATTTTTATATTTTTATATTTTTATATTTTTATATTTTTATATTTTTATATTTTTATATTTTTATATTTTTATATTTTTATATTTTTATATATTTATATTTTTATATTTTTATATTTTTATATTTTTATATTTTTATATTTTTATATTTTTATATTTTTATATTTTTATATTTTTATATTTTTTTTATATATTTATATTTTTATATTTTTATATTTTTATATTTTTATATTTTTATATTTATATATTTTTATATTTTTATATTTTTATATTTTTATATTTTTATATTTTTATATTTTTATATTTTTATATTTTTATATTTATATATTTTTATATTTATATATTTTTAATAAATTTCTTATTAAAATATTTTATATTCTAAAATATTAATGCGTTAAAAATTTTTAATTCAATCCTTTGTTTTGTCCTTGCACGCTAGTCATTAATTACCCTCCTCCTACCGCTGCAAAAGTGTTAACACTATCACATATAACAATAAAATAATACCTGTTAGTTTGCCAGCTGTGGTTAGTTTAACACATATATAGCTCACTCATCTCCAGCTAAATGAATAAGAACAACAAGTTGTGTAAAGTGACAACTTTACATCGTTTTTAAAACAAATACCAGTGTTGACACATATGTACGACAAAGCAACACACGCTCACATACACAAAATAATGCTAATGAGAATTGCCACCACTTCCATACTCATTACACACACAGATCAACGATTTATCATCATCAGCAGCAGCAACATCCTTTATCCTCCTTCCACGCAAGCAAAAAAATTAGATCATCATAATTCCTCGAAAACATTTGAAAAACGAGGCAAAAGATCACGAAATAAACCCGTATAATTAAAAATTATAGAATAAAGTGCGGGCGGATAGGTTGTTTGTCCTGTGGGGGAGTCCCTCTATATATAAAAACAATAGACGCCATGGCACAACATATAACACTTGTACAGGGACACATTTCACATGTTTACTAGATTAACAATGTATGTATTGGGGCAATGCGACATTCAACACCAATACAATGATGTTCGCAATAGGAACGGAATGATAAGGCCTTCATATACGTAAGGCGAACAAGATTTCAGGATCATATAAACTTTTTTATTCAATTGCTGAGATGTCGACATTAATACAAAGGTTAGAACACCAGACTATCATGATGGCCGAGGATTCGAGCCCATATATTTAAGGGACTGGCCCTTTGTTGTTGAAGAAAGAGCTGCGTGTAATCGAATTGTGTGTAATCGAACTATTATATAATGCTGCAGATTCGGCTTGGCTTAGGCTAAACATAAAAGTATGTTAATGCACTTAAAAGTGAATAATTCTGGGCTGACTGTAATCTGATGGCTAGCCCATAAGGCTATAAATCGGGTGACCTGGGTTCGAGTCCTTTCCCAGTCTTCTACACCTCATTGATTGGCGACCCGTCGTTCTTGTAGACAGCAATTTCTGAGTCAATCTATATGTAAATAAATACAGACTGGGAGAGAATTTGAACTGTCTCCTATATAAATAAAATATGAAATATGAATGAAAATATTTAAAGGAAAATGATAATTATAAAACAGTTCCATTGGCCCATTTTATCGAAAGCCTTTAAAATGTTAACTTAATTGTAAAACTAAAACTTCCAGATATACATTAATGAATAAAGATTACATATGTGTGCGTGAGTGTTATGTTGTCTTTTACAACATATGCACCTAATACCCCCCCAACACACATAGAAACGCACACACACACATGCACCGTAAAGTATTCGTAATACCCTTGCGAGTGTTTGTATATTGTTGTCGCTCTTTATGTTTATGACATTTGTCATGTTGGCTCGTAAATGTATGTGTAACAATTGTCATAAACTGCTAGCTTGTGTGTGTGTGTGCGTTAGTTTACTTGTAACAGAGTGTTAAAAGTAGGTGTTGGTCCACACTATGATATGTGACACTTTCTTCACTTTCTGTGGCTACAAAATAAAGGATAAGACTGATGGTGTTGTGGCAGATTGTGAGTTGAGATGCGAAAGACGATAGTTGGTATTTACTGGCAATTCCATGAACTTTAACCCAGATGTATGTGTTGTTAATGAAATATTATATAGATTGTGGTCTAAATGATTGAGTGAAATGTGCGACTACAATTAATGAAATTTGGTTATGACACAGGGTTTTTGTTTTAAATTATACACTAGAAACAAATCTAAGACAAGAAACCATTTTAAGGAATTAGAAAGTGTCTAGAAAATTCTAGAAAAATATGAATACACTTACACATTTAAAAAATCGTTTGATACAATTTTGCTAATTTTCTAAATTTGATATCTCCAATTTTAAGTAATTATTTTGTCTCTTTTCAAAGAACTGTGTGTGAGAATAGCGATATAAATTAGTCATTGCTTCAATAAAATATACTTTCAATAAAATATGTCTTCAATTTAACTTAACTATGTTTTTGTGTGATTTCAACTCTATATCTCTACTCTTTATGTGTCCTTTTCGTCCTTATTTCAAGAAAAATCAGCAAAGTACTTTAACTGTGACCTTAGAACATTCAAATTTTTAGAAATGTTGTTCCTAAAAATAAAAATTGTTTATATTATAATTTAAAATTTATTTTTTGACAGAAAAAATAAGAAAATTAACGACATGACAATTCTTGTGCAATTTAAATAACAATAAGCTAGCTATACTGAATCAACAGTATTGATTCTAGAAAAGTTCACTGTAATGCCCATGGCATTTGTATAATATAGTGATCGCTATTGTAATCATTTAAAATCTTTATATTTGCAAATTTTTTAAAATAAAACTACTCCCTCAATATTATACATATAGCCGGAAAGCATGCTTGTGTCAACTTCAATCTTTATTTCAGTCAAGAATTTCAGTTATTCTCAATGCTGTGAATGCACGATTTTTTTTTTTTATCATTATTATCACTTCAATTAGTTGCGATAAACTTCAACTGCAATAAGATGAATTGCCAGGCATCAACTACAATAGCATGGATGTACTTCGACGCTTTACGCAACTACATACAAACAATTATCGTCAAAAAATATTCTTTGCATACTTTCAGGCACTTCGCTTTACAACAAGCAACAGCTCGAGAGTTTTACTGCAAAGCCTTTGATAAAAGTCACTACTGCGCACAACAGCAACTATTCGCCTGCTGCTAGCAGAGATTGCAAAACATTTTCCTTTTCAGAGCTGTTTACTAAACCAAATTAAGATGATTGTTACTGAAATTTATAGTTTTTCTGAGTTGTTTTTTGTTTTTTCTTACTTTCTTTCTTCAATCCCGTCAATTTCTCAATGTGTTTATGTCTTCACATTGTCATTGTACTTTATTGAAATTCACAACTGAAAAGGACAGACATTGAAGCCAAAAAGTATCAATGCTTTAACCAGATTGCATGGAAACTACACTATGGCACAAATGACAAAGGCGAGAGAAGGTTGATATGGCTAAAAGGATGAGGGTTGCTGCTGCAGCATTTGCAACAAATTCACTTTTAGCTTAAGGGTTCACACAAAACTGAGAGGGTCAATTTAGTTTGCTTTGTTTTTTATCAGGCGTTTGGCAAAATTTAAACCATGATATTGGTTGGTATTATTGGACGTGTCTATGGTAACACAAATGTAGTTTCATTTTTATTTTGGCCACCATCGGCAGCAGCACCAGGAGCCACCACTACCACTATATATGACCTCAAGTCACATGAATTCAATTAAAATGTCCGTTACATTTTGAAAATTGATAAAATTGTGCTGCTGATGGTGAAATGTTATTGGAACATTAATACGAGGGAAATGGGTGATAAAAAACCTATGACCACATTGCTAATAAAAATTGAATTTTTTATCTAAAAAAAAACAAATGGGTACTGTTGTATATACCCATATTGCATATAAAAGTTACTTTTTACGAAAGAAATTGTCGATGATCAGAGATTATTAAAAACTATTAGATTTGAAAAAAATAAAACTGTTTATTTTAGTTTATTTAAGAAGGCTGTAATTTGGTTGATGTCATTCATCTTAATATCATTTCCAGAGATGTGACCGTCGGAGATATTTGTGCAACTTCTTCAAATGAGTTTGGTCTATCATATTATGAAATTTTTGGAATTGATAAAATAATGTACAAAATTTAAAATTAGAATTTAAAACACAAATATGTAAGAACAATTTTGAAATCTTGTTCTATACCAAAAACATGGCCAACTTGTGAAAATATTTCATTAAAATAAAAATAACTGCAAAAATATCATTGCATATAACACTATGACACAATTTGAGGGTCATTGTCTCGGGGGTGAACCAAACCAATTTCAAACGATAGCATTTCACCTCTGTAACAAAACCCTAAACTCCATTTTGCTCCAATACGTCACAAATTTTTTTTACAGTGGTTTGAAGTTTGAATTTTTTGGTCAAAAGTCGATTCAAAGAATATGAAAAATCATCTATAAAAGTACATTTGGGGTATTTCATGTCTTCGGAGACATATACTAAAACATTCAGGGGAATATTTCCTCGGAACATTTTAACCCCCTAGCTGCCACTCGTGTGGGACATTTTTGGCACAATTTGAAAAAACTGTTTATATGTCAACTTTGGAGGGAGGTCAAGGCTTAGAATCTTCGATAAAAATATTTTCCGGCAAATTTCACTAAGAGTCACCGAAGACAAATAGCTTCTACGAGTCAAAGGTTATAAAATAAAATAAAAATTAAATGTAAAGAAGACTACTTTTGAGCAAAGAGTGCATCAAGCTTTTTCAGGAGTGAACCAAACTAATTTCCAACGGTAGCATTTGACCTCAGTGACAAAACCCTAAACTTCATTTTGCTCCACTACGATACAATTTTTTTTACAGTGGTTTAAAGTTTGATTTTTTTCATAAAAAATCGAATCAACGAATTTGAATAATCATGTGTAAATATACATTTAAGATACTTCATGTCGTTAGAGACATACATTACAATTTTCTGGGGAATATTTCATCAGAACATTTGAACCCTCTAGATTCCACCCGTATGCGACATCTTAGGATAAATTTTAAAAAGTTTTAATGTAGGTCTCTGAAGACATGAACTAACCAAAATCACACATGATTTTTCATTTTCTTTTATTTAACTTGTGACCAAAAAAAATCATACTTTAAACCACTGTAAACAAAAATTGTGACGTAGTGGAGCAAAATGATGTTTAGGGTGTTGTTACTGAGACTAAGTGCTATTGTTAAATATTGGTTTGGTTCACTCCCGAAAAAGTGTGTTGCACTCTTAGCTCAAAAATAGATATTTTAACGTTCCATTAACGATTCATTTGGATTTTATTTTGGAACCTTTGACTCATAGAGGCTATTTGTCTTCGGTGACTCTTAGTGAAATTTTCCGGATAATATTTCTATCGAAGATTCTAAGCCTTGACCTCCGTTCAAAGTTGACATATAAACAGTTTTTCAAAATTGGGTCAAAAATGTTCCACACGGGTGGCAACTAAAGGGTTAAAATGATCCGAGGAAATATTCCCCTGAAGGTTTTAGTATAGGTCTCCGAAGACATGAAATACTCCAAATGTACTCTTATGGATGATTTTTCATATTCTTTAAATCGACTTTTGACCAAAAAATTCAAACTTCAAACCACTGTAAAAAAAATTTGTGACGTAGTGGAGCAAAATGGAGTTTAGGGTTTTGTTACTGAGGTCAAATGCTATCGTTTGATATTGGTTTGGTTCACCCCCGAAAAAGTGTGTTGCACTGTGTAATTCATTGTAAATACATATGTATAGAGTAAACTGAAAATATAATAAGCGTATAAGCAACATCGAATATACTATCAAGTATACGCCATGTTTAACTAAGATATATTAGTTATACCCAGCAGCAAATACGAGAATCATTTTATAATATGTATTTATGGTTTTTGAACAAAGCTGAACTTTGTTTTTGAATTTTGTGCCACCATAATGCACATGTTAGCAATTTCAAACAGGTCATTATAAAAGTTATCTATATGCTTACTAGCAAAAAACGCAACGATTTGGACTACGTATATTCTTTTTCGTACTGTCAAAATTACTTTTACTGTACTAAAAAATACTTTTGTTGTTAGAGCTAGTGCTTTTAATGTAGCAAAAAGTTTCTTTGTCGTGTCACAAGGTACATTTATTGCGGCACAAAGTACATTTAAGGCTGATTTACACGCTATCCACCCATATCCCCTATCTACTGTCAAATCAGTACATTTTGATTTCCTATCTACCTTTCTATAATTTAATATTACTTTGCTATAATTTTGTAGTGTTTGTTTTGGCTTACTCCAACATGTTTTCTAATTTGACTATCTCGCTCATGTTTTTGAGGGGATATGAGTAGATATGGGTAGATAGCGTGTAAACCATACTTTATTATAGCAAATGATAAGTTTTTTACACGAACAGCACTTAGTATAGTTATTTATTTTTGCTTTTGTATCTAAAGTACAAAAAGTAATGACAGTTGTTTCAAAAAGTATTTTGTTTGTACCAAAAACTATGTGTTTACTTTCTCTATACCAAAAATAACTCCAAATGTACCAATAAGTATTTGAATTTATCAGCAAGTATTTGCATTATATATATATAGGATATATACATAGGAAACGGCCGTGGCATAGTGGTTAGAACACGCGACTACCATGCGGGAGATCACAGGTTTAACTCCTGGCTCCAGTCATCTTAAAAAACAATTTTTTTTTCATTGTCGGCTCCCCTCGAATGTTGTCGACAGCAACTTTGCAGTATTAGTGTCGAGTCAATCGGCATGTCTGGTAAGAGCTTCTCAAAATAGAAAGCGTGTTAATTCACAACAACGCGAGCAGCTATCCCATACCTCATTCATGGGGTGTAAAGGGAAATAAGGTTTTTTTTCATTTGCATTATATTAATACATATTTGTATTATGTATAAATAACTACGTTCTTTGACATTAAAAGTAATTTTAATATAACGTAAAATCATATTTGTTTAACCAAAAAGTATCACAATTTACTTTAGTGTATCAAATGATAGATCGAATTCGGCTAACTATCAGAAATTCAGTGTGTCACTTACTAGGATGACGCGTTTCGAACTCCATGACGAGTTCATCTTCAGACCCCTTTGTGACGACCTGATGCACAATGGTACATCATCAGCTGTTCATATATCTACAATTGTGTCAAACATGTACATTCGAAGAAGATATTAGCCGAAAATGTCCAGCACCAATTATAGTTTGAATTTGACCGTTAACATTCAAACATGAGAATGGAGGATATTTTTTCCCCACGATTCCCTTTTTACCTCAAAGCTCAAGCTTCTTTACAACTCTAAGCTTTGCAAGATCGTCTTTAAGGAAATGTTATTATGGCGTTTGGAATAGATACAAGCAAACGGATAACCATCTGTGTGGATTGCCAGGCTGCAATTGCACATTGTGTAAATCAAAGTGGGTGAGGGACGAACTGTAAAAAGAAATTAGACGGACTAAAGCCTCTGGGGATGTCAACCTGTGATGGGTCCCAGCACATTGATGATGATTTTTTGTGCCCATTCTCATGACTCTCTGGAAGATTTTCAACCGGCCATTTGTTACCTTTTTGGCATAGTGAAAGATTCAGGATCAGTAATTCCGGCTTTTTGATGATTTACTACAATTGATTAAAATTAAAAAAAATCTTGCAACCTTTGCTTGCAACTAATCCATAAATTTTCTCACAAAGGCAAAGATCACAAAAAATGGCATTTAAAACGTATTGTGCAATATAGTGTTGGTCTCTCCATATTGCCATAATCGCAACAGTTTTTATTTTTTTGTTAAAATAAAAACATAAAATAAGAAAACACAACATTTGGGTCAGTGTTGTCAGCATAAAAACCAAAACAGTTGAATCTGTAAATTAATAGCTGAATAGAAAAACTACCGGAACTTTACCGAACACACACTCTTAATTTAATAACCACATACGTGGAGGTAAAATAACACAACTACATACACAGTAGAAGCTTCTAGCTATATAGAAGCTGATAGCATACACAGCATCACCGATACCTCTACTCGCAGCAGTTTACACACACTGTTCGGGGGTATTCGCGTGATTGTGTTAAGGTTTGTTTTAAGAACCAACAAACAAAGCTATTGTAACCACACATGCGTTTCAATTTATGTTGCATATTTTCGGGCGTTCGATAAGAAACTACGAAAAAACTAATGCGAATTGAGGAAATAATACAAAAAGAAAAATGAAACTAATTTATAAATTCAAACTGAGTTTACAAACAATTTCAGATACAATCTTGTAACAAATTAAACGTAAGCCAAAGAAAAAAAGAAACGGTAGGGTTTTTTGTGTACAAACAAAAATGTTGGTTTACAAATAGCAACAAATAAATTTGTATGTTACTAAGAATATAAAATGAATTTCTACATATGTAGTAAGAAAAAGCAGCAGTTGGTTTCCGGTATAGCTAAATAAAATTAATATGAAATCATGCTGGTAAGACACAGACATTTTTGAGATATAAGGTCCTTTTATTATATTTTACAATTCAATTGGTTGTTTATTACAAAATAAATGCACACCAATATAAAAGCTACTGTATAGGTTAAATAGTAACAAAGATAATGGATGATAATAAAATCTCGCTAACTGTAATAGCTTAATTCTATAATTTCATAATTTGTTTTATAAGATATGAGCTCAGTCATCATTTCATAATTTGTATATCTTTAAAGTCTTAAAAAGGCTGTTAATTTGTCGCATTATGTAGAGAATGAAATACAGAGTGATTCATTTAAAGGTTTTGTTTTCATTTGTATGTGGTCGCAAGTTAAACATTCCGAATATATCACCTATAACAAAGTTACGTCACATATTTCAACAAAATTATCCTTAAATTATAAATGTCATATATCATACTTTTGGATCAAAATACATATGCTGATATCCAATACCATTTTGAGAGTCCTACATAAATAGAAAATAAAAAGTTCTAAATGAATCACCCTTTACAACTTTTGTTAAACAAATATATCCTTAACCTATTTCGTTAGCTTCTACTTCGATAAAAAAACGAAAGATTTACTATTTATGCTATACATACGCTTTTTACCACAATTTGTTACCACTTTTTGTAAATTTTCATTAGCGTTTCATGCACGAAACTATCGAGTTTCTAACCATGCACAATGAACATGTAAAGCATGGCTTTGTTTTCGGTCCTAAATTGAGATTTTATTTTCTCAATTTGATTGTGTTTGTAAAGTTTTGTTTCCGTTTGTTTTTTTGGTTTTGTTCTCAACCCGCACACAAAAGTTTGTGTTTATCTTTTTCTCGCCCATCGCTTGAAAGAAGTCGAAGGAAAAAAAACGCACAGAAAAAGTTGTGCGAACGTGATTTGTTAAACACGAAACGAAGGGAAAATATTCGAAATTGAAAAAGAAACAACAACTACTACCGTATTGTTAGAAGTGAAGTTGTGGCAACGAGGGGCAGTCAAGGAATACTAATTTTCACATTGAAGGCCGACAAAACCAGTTGCTTACAACCGATTACTTACTTTACCAGTTGTATGGGCAAATCAATAGAAAGGAATGTAGGCGGTGATGCGAAAAGGACCTAAGTAATGAAATATATACGTTTGCAAGATAACGTTAAACAATTTGTAAGCGGTTTTTTGGCGAGATTTATTGCCGATAGCACATATAGTCAACAATTGCGTAGTGGACAATTACAAACGCAACAAACTTATTTAAAATGTGACTCAAAAAGAGAACAAGTTATAAAAGTGACGTCATTACTCATGTAATTTTAATTTTTATAATTTTTTTTTGGGTTCGTTTTCAGAAACCGTTTGAAAAGTGATAATAACACTGTGGAACATTTTCGGAGTCATTGTCTAGGGGATGAGAAATTCCAAGTCTGGGTGAACGTTATAGGTCAGTATAATAAACCCCCAAAGGGCGTGACAAACTTGTTGTTGTTTTCGTTCAGTTTTTCAACTATAACTGGAGAACCAATGATTATTTCTCATATTATTCTTCAGCAGAATTGTAGTTATGGCTTAAATACATAATTAATATTAATATATCCAGGTAAAAAATCATGTTGTATATTTCGTTGACAGATAGAGGCCATGACCACTTTCGATTTGTTGTTATGGGTCTTTAGTTAGTTAATCGCCGAGAGACAGCTGGTGAATATATGAATATCCTCTCGTGATACTTTCCTCACGTTAGTGTCGTCGGCGGCTCGTTTAATACCAAGTATTTCCGCTTGGCAAACGCTGCAGAAGTCGGGAATCCTTGGTATAACACACAGGCTTAGATCCACGGAGTAGATACCGTAGCCAACCCTCTCATACAGTTTTGAGCCATCCGTAAAAATGTTCAGTGGTCCATACACTCCTTTCAGGATAGCTTTCGTAGAGGATCAAGGCAGATATTGAGTTGGTCCAGGATCCTTGAGTGACTGAAAGATGGATTCCAAAGAATTTGCAGCTAAAATCAGGTGAAAGAAGATAAAGTATTGCGTAGAGTGCCATAGGTTGGGTTGATCTCATTCGTATGTTATATAAAAATTTTTTATTTTTACTAAAATATTATGAAATTAAACCACACGGTACATTTATTACACAAAGAGAACATTTGCAGATAGGTACCAAAAAAAATTGAAACATAAAGGAGCTATAAGTTCCAAATAGTACATTAATTGTAACAGAAAGCAATTTTATTGTTCCAAAAAGTACTTTTATAGTCTTTAAAATCATCTACAGAATCAAAAAGGACTTTCATTGTACCAAAAAGTACTTTCACATATCAATAAGTCTTGTTGTTGTACAAATAAAACTTTGTACCAAATAGAACTTACATCGTAGCCATAGGTGATTTTAAGGTACAAAAAGGTCCGTTTGTTGTACAAACAAGAACTTTTCCCGAAGTTTCATTGAATCGAATAGTACTTTTATTGTAACACACTGAATTTGACCAAAATATTTAAACAATAAAATAAAATAAAAAACACTTTCCTGATCGTAAGCCGAATTTGATGTATCATTTGATACACAACGTAAATTTAATCAACAATTTATTTTTTCTTTTCACCAAAAGTTGCTTCTGTTGTACAAATGTACAATGTCCAAATGTATCAAAATGTACTTTTTATTACCAAAAAATAAAGTAATAATAAAACAAACAAAAAGTACTGCTACTGTACCAAAAGCTATTGTGCTATTTGCTATTGTGCCAAAAATAACTTTTACCATAACTAAAAGTACATCTAATAGTACAAAAAAGTACTATTTATTGTATCGGATCGTACTTTTATTTATTGGATCAAATAGTGCTTTTATTGTAACAACAATTTATTTTTTTTCTTTCATACCAAAAGTTGCTTTTGTTGTATAAATTTACAATGTACAAATGTACAAAAAAAAGGATTGCATCAAAAAGTACTTTTTTTTACCAAAAAGTACAATTTGTTGTTCCAAAAGGAACTTTACTTGTAACCACAACTGTAAACCACAATTCATTGAGCCAATAGAACTTTTATTGTACACAATAAACTTGTCGCAACAAGTACTTTTATTATACCAAAAAGTACATTTATTGTATCAAAAAGGACAATTATTCAAGTACTTTTATTCAAACAAAAAGTACTTTTATTGTGCCAAAAATAACTTTTACCGTAACTAAAAGTCCAATTACTTGTACTAAAAAGTACAATTTATTGTACCGAAAAGTACAATTTGTTGAGCCAAAAAGTACCAACAAGTAATTTTCCAGTACCAAAAAGTACTTTTATTGTGTTAAAAAGAAGTTTTACAATAACTAACAATTATTGAATAAAAAAAAGTACTTTTATTACCCAAAGAACTATTTTCTGTACAAAAAAAGTGCTTTAATTGTACCAGAAAGTACAATTCATTGAATCAAAAAGTACTTTTATTGTACACAAAAATAACTTTTGTTGTACGAAAAAGTGCTGTCGTAGTGCAAAGAAGTAATTTTGTTGTACCAAAAAGTACATTTATTGTACCAAAAAGGACAAATTATTGTAAAGAAAAGAATTTATTATGTATCAAAAATTACTTTTATTCAAACAAAAAGTACTTTTATTGTAACCAAAAAGTACTTTTATAGTGTCAAAAAGTACTTAAACCATAAAGTACAATTTATTGTACCTAAAAATTACTTAACAAAAATAACTTAATAATTAACATGTAATTTTATTTTACGAAAAGTACATTTATGGTACCAACAAGGACAATTTATTGTTAAGAAAAGAATTTATTATGTATCAAAAATTACTTTTATTCAAACAAAAAGTACTTTTATTTTACCATAAAGTACTTTTACATTTACTAAAAGTACAATTAACGGTACCGAAAACTTTTATTTAACCAAAAAGTACTTTTATAGTGCCAAAAAGAACTTTAACCATAACTAAAAGTACAAATAATTGCTTCAAAAAGTACAATTTATTGTACCGAAAAGTTATTTTGTTGTTTCAAAAAGTAATTTTATTGTACCAAAAAGTACTTTTATTGTACCAAAAATTACTTATATTGTATCAAAAAGTACTTTCATTGTACCAAAAAGTACTTTTATTGTGATATAAAAACATTTATTTTATCAAAAATAACTTTTACCATAACTAAGAGTACAATTAATTGTACTTAAAAGTACAATTTAGTGCACAAAAAACACATTTAATGTACCAAAAATGTCTTTTACTGTACCAAAGAAGTATTTTAATTGTGCCAAATAGTACAATTCATTGTATCAAAGAGTACAGTTTATTGTACCAAATAGCACAGTTTATAGTACCAAAAAGTATTTTTATTGTACAAAAGAGTACTTTTGTTGTACCACAAAATAATTTTTTTGTACCATAAAGTACATAAATTGTACCTTGAAGGACTTCTATTGTACCAACAAGTAACTTTGTTGTGCCAAAAAGTACTTTTTTAGTACTCAAAAGCCTCTATCGAACCCTAGTAGACTTTTTTTATTACACATTGTACTTTTATTGTACCAAAACTTTTGTTTTACCTACAGTTACTTTTACTGTACCTCAAGGTATAATAAATGTACCAAATGTACTTTTAATATACAAAAAGGTACTATTATTGCAACAAAAAATACTTTTATTTACGAAAAAGTTAATTTATTGTATCGAGTTGATCTTTAATATATTAAATTAACGTTAAGTGTATCAAATGATACATCAAATTCGGTTTACGATCAGAAAAGTGTTTTTTAATATTGTTTGATATTTTTGGTCAAATTCAGTGTGTCACGCACTAGGATGACGAGTTCATCTTCAGACCCCTTTGTGACGAACTGATGCACAATGGTACATCATCAGCTGTTCATATATCTACAATTATGTCAAACATGTACATTAGACTGGTCGCAATTTTTTTTTTTTTTTGAAATTTAATTGTGTGCGCTGCTTAAAATAAATTAGTCGAGTCGGTCCATGCGTTCTCAAGTGATGGCCTTACCAACGAACAACAATTCATTTTCATATATAAGATAATTTCTTAGTATGTTCGGATGTTTGTATGTATGTCCTATCCTTTCCGCAACTTTCTGAAGCCATCTGATGACATAGGAAGAAATTTGTCATACTTAAAGTACTTTCTCTGCGGAAGACCTTAACGAAGTCAGATTTTTGATTTTCGGTCTATGGGACCGACTTTTTAACTAGTATAACTAAAAAGATCTGATTAAAAAGGGGAATGGGGAACTTTGGGCCCCACTAGGCACGACTAGGGTACTTTTATTGTACAACGAAATACTCTATTATACCACAAAGTTCTCTTGTTGTATCACAAAGTACTTTTGCTGTACCACATATTACTTTTATTGTACTAACGCGCAAACAAGTACTTTTATTGTACCAAAAAGTTCTTTTGTTGAACCAAAATTAACTTAAATTAACTTGGAATGGGCCATTATTAGAAAAAAAAGTATTGTACCAACAAGTACCTTTGTTGTACCGAAACTTCCTTTTTTTTCAAACAAGTACTTTTTTTCCTTGAAAGCACTTTCATTGTGACAAAAATTTTTTTTTTTGTACAAAGATATTATTTCTGTGATTTCATTGTACACAAAAGTACTTTTGTTGTACAATCTAGAACTTTTTTTGTACCAAAAAGTACTTTTAATGAACCAAAAATTAATTTTGTTGTACCGAAAAGTATATTTATTGTACCACAAAGTACTATTATTTGCCCAGAAAATAATTTTTTTATATCAGAAAGCACTTTTGTTTTAACAAAAAGTACTTTTTTGTACTAAAACGTCTTTTATTGTATCATGAAATCCATTTATTGCACCACAAAGTACTTTTATTGACCCAAAAAGTAATTTTATTGTATCAGAAAGTACTTTTATTTTAACAAAATGTACTTTTGTTGTACTAAAAAGTTGTTTTATTGTATCACAAAATATATTTATTGCACCACAAAGTGCAGTTAGTGTTCCAAAATGAAAATTTTTGTATCAGATAGTACTTTTACTTTAATACAAAGTACTTTTGTTATACTAAAGTACTGTGATACTATTGTATCACATAATACATTTATTGCACCGCAAAGTACATTTTGTGTAACAACATTGACTTTCATTATACCAAAAAGTACTTGTATTGGACCATCAAGTACTTTTATCGTATCAGAAAGTACTTTTGGTAAACAAACAAGTACTTTTGTTTTACTATAAAGCTTTTTTACTGTCGCAAACTAAACTTTCATTATTTTTTTGATGCATTTATTTTTTGTATTTTATTACACCAACAAGTATTGTAGTTTACCCAGAATATGATATATTTTCTTCCTATTAGACAATACATTCGACACCTGAAAATATCTCTCTCTATCTCCCCCTCTCTCACGCTCTTTCTCCTTCAACTATCTACATTTCAACGTTTATAAAATTCATTACATCCTTGTACACAATTGCTTTACCTCAGTCTCTTACAACTAACATTAAATTTAATATCAATGAATAAAATTCAATTGAATTGTTGAACTTAACTCTTTGCCTACACTAATAGAATTCCGAAAAATGCAAGCACATTTACATAAGTGAAAAGAATTCCTATATTGATGTTGTGGTAGTATGCGTGTGTCTGTGTGTAAGTTTGTAAGTGCGATAGAGCTCTTTTGAAAATTACATTGACTTGGTTGTACTACCACTATGCAAGAAATTTGTATGTAAATATCTGCACTACGTATTAGTAGGTGTGTGTGTGGGTGTTTGTGGGTTCTCTGTGTATGCTAGGGCGTTTCACTAAAAAAATTTTGCAACTCTTGAAGCGGAATATTACAGCTTGTGATCTAAAAGAATTTCGAAAATTTTTTGGGATTTTTTGAAGATGGGTATGGGGTCGCTGAAATTGATTATATCAAAAAAATGAGGTTATGGAGAAAAAATTTTATATTATTTTTTTCTGGTGCTTTTTGTTCATACAACTAAACAATTCTCTTAGCAAGGATCCGATCCCACGACAAAAAAATTATAGGTGTGAAAAATTATTATATTATGGACCACTTTGATAGTCTTAAAAGCGAAAAATTATTTTTCCTAGATTTTAAACCTCGATAACTTGAAAAGTTTTCAAAATTTTTTCAAGATGTAAAATGCGTTAGAAAGATAATTTAGATACCTTTATTTTGGTATATATAAGTTTATATCTTACTTGTGAAAAATGTTGCAAAAAATAAAAATAGACAAAAATAAGATATTTTTTATTTTTAAATTCACACTATTTGAATTCTAAAATATTTGAAATAGGCCCTTTTTAAAATGTAACAAAATTCATAATGCATAATTTTGTAACCTCAAACAGTAAAAGGGTTTTTGATGAATTAAAGTTGCCCACTTCCTTTTTTCGAAAGATACACTTTTATGGGAAAATGATGATGATTTTGTTTCTTCAAAGAAAAAGCTAGAAAAACTATGATTTATCAGAAAGAGGCGTGGCGTCGACTACAATATATAACAAAAAAATTACAAAGAATGAGGATGATTTTCAAAACTTATTGATTAGAGTTGATAACAATCAAAAAATTATATCTAATGTTAACAAAAATGTTATTGAAAAAGCTCTTAAGAAACCAATTTGAAAATACTTCCACAGTTGTTCCACATTTAGTGGTTAATTTATTGTAATTTTAGATACAAATTTACTTTTGAATTTTAATTTGTTCATTAAATATGTTGATTTTGTTTATTTAATATCTTTTGATTTTGTATGGGAATACAAATATATTGATGATATTTTTGATATTTTTAGTAAAGCAATGTATTTTAGAAGTTTTTTTTTTACTTAACCAAGAACGAAACATAATAAAGTTCTTTTAATATTCATAAAATTTGATAAATAAAAAAAAATTTCTCAAACTTTAATTTTTTTTCTTATATTTTTCCAACAAGTAAAAATAAATCTATGTACCGAATGAAAGGTAATTTAAAGACCTATCCAACGCATTTTACATCTTGAAAAAATGTTGAAAACTTTTCAAGTTATCGAGGTTTGAAATCTAGGAAAAATAATTTTTCACTTTTAAGACTATCAAAGTGGTCCACAGTATAATAATTTTTCACATCAATAATTTTTTGTCATGGGATCGGATCCATAAGAAGAGAATTGTTTAGTTGTATGAACAAAAAGCACCAGAAAAAAAATAATATAAAATTTTTTTCTCCATAACCTCATTTTTTTGATAAAATCTATTTCAGCGACCCCATACCCATCTTCAAAAAATCCAAAAATTTTTTCGAAATTCTTTTAGATAACAAGCCTTAATATTCCGCTTCAAGAGTTGCAAAAATCGCAAAAAACGCATTTGGTGAAACGCCCTAGTGTATGCTAGTGTTAATGATTATTAAACTTTATGAAATTTTCTTACTTTCCCTTTTCTTTGGCCTTCCGTTTGCATATGCATTTGCATTTTTATACAGCAAGATATTGCAGTTAATGCTACTGCCAAATTTTTGATATTCCCTTCGAGTCTCCGACATAAGTGCTAATATGCCAGAGAACATGTGGTGGTGTTCGTATGCGTACGAATGCATTGGCACATTTTTGATGATATTCTCTTGTGCCATGAGGCCACAAGTGTTGATATGAAAATGAGCATATAAATGAAACGTGAAGTATTCAGGCACACACACTCTCACGTACACATACAATACAATTGCAATTTGCTTTTGTAACAGTACTGCATTATGCTTATAGGAAAAGAAAAGACACCATGCTAATATCTGGTCTGCTGCTGGTGTTGCAGTTCCTGCTGTATGTTGTCGTTTCATTGGCATGATATGATGGCATTGAAAATGGCAATTTGCTGTAAATTTGCTACGACATTTTGTTAATAGATTTTTGGAAAGAATAGAATGGGAGAAATTTTGTTACAGATTTGCTAGAGAGATACCAGATTCCTTAGGTTAAAAATATTCAATGTTTATGCAATATAAGGTTACCTTAAATGCTGTTCAAACATGAACACTAGGGGTATAACCAATTTTTTGGCATAGTACCATGAGGTCAACCATGTCCTAGTAACCACGAAAATCATAATCTTTTGTAATTTTTCTGGAAAAAGTTCACGCACCAATTGGTTTTTCCAAACAGGTGTATAGAAAATTATTTAAAAATTTATTATTTTTTTAATTTTTTTTTTTATTTTTATTATTTTTTTAATTACTGAAAGTTACATATGTACTCGTATAGTAAAAATAAGAAAAATTATGAGTTAGTTATTGAAAGATAAAAATTTAAGATTTAAAGTTCGAAGAGATTTTTTATTTTTTTTCGTTAAAAAAGGTTAAATTTATGTTTTGGTTTGCGGAAAAATCTCTTACCATCTCTAAATATTAATGAAATTTCATACTTGAGCTATTTTTTGTTTTAAATAAACATATTATTAATTTTACTTAACCAAAAAGAAAATTAAAAATTTTCAAAACTTCATCGCGGTTGGTGCGTGAACTTTTTTGACCTTAGCGAAAAAATAAATATACGTTCCCTTATAGTTTTTTATGCTCTAATGGAATGTGGTATGCCAATTTTGATATTTAAAAAAATTGTTAAAAAGTTATACCCCTAATGAACACTATCAAAGATATGTGGTATTAAGCCCTTTATGATGCAAATTTTATGATATTCGTTTAACAGTAATAGGGTGCGGAAGATCAACGTTGATTAACTGGATTAACATGGATTATAACCAGAGGTTTCACACTACTAAACCAACGGGTAATAAGTTTAAAATTTCTATCAGATATTAAGTCCAAATGATGGAATTTTTCAAAATGTAATGTTTAAACGCAACGTATACTTAGTATTTTAGAGTTGTTTGTAACTAATACGTATTATGCATTGCTAGAAAAGGTCCGTGCTAAACCTATCTCTCACACTTATTGTTGTATTCTAAAAAACGTTACCGTATAGTGCAGGTTTTCAAATTAAATCACAGATGTGAGAATCAGTAGATACTTTATAACAATTTTGAAGGCAAAATATTTTGTCCATCGACTAGTAAAAAGTGTATGAGGGTGATAATTTGTATAAAATCAGAACTGTAAATTATAATGTCATGTTTTAGTTTGTATTAATATTTAAGTCTTTAATTTTAACAAAATAACAAAACATATTTTTAAAAAAAAAATTTTTGGATGTTGAAAGGTCTTGACATACTAGAAAATTTTGCGTATACAACGTGTGATTCATTTAGAGGTTTTTTTAAATTGTTGTATCAATGGGTCAACTTATTTTTAATCATTATTGTTTGACATTCGTGGTAAAACGATCCGAACGAACTAATCTCGCGTACATTTGAACGAAATAATCTTTAGACAGTAAATTTCAGAGTGTTTTATTAAGTGATTTATTTTAATTTAAAAAATAAAAAAAATTAAATGGATCACCATGTTCTTTAATAACATTGAAATTCAATTTGGTGCAGAAAACCAAATTCTTTTCACGATCAATGGAATATTGAAGCAATTATAATACTCTTTGGTACAATCATAAATCTTGTTAAAACAATAAACATTAAAATTACTTTTGGGTTGAAAAAATTCCTTTTGTAGAATCAAACAGCGTGATTCATTAAGATGTTTTTTTTTAAATGTTCTTCTTTAACAGTTCTTTCTTGTGAACTGGTATTAACGTCCAACTTTTTTTTATTTAGTATTGTTTGACAACTCGTCGTGAAACGATCTTTGGATCGTAAATGCCAGAGACCAATTTGGCCAATAATAATAAAAAATCCGGCATATTATTTACTTTAAGTGTTTTATTTCAAATTAAAAAAAAACTTATAAATGAATCACCACGTTCTTTAATAACATTGAAATTCAATTTGGAGAAGAAAATATAATTCCTTTCACGATCAATAGAATATTAATACAAAGTACTCTTTTGTACAAAATTTAAAAATTGTTGTTGAAACAATAAAAAATTGTTTTGTATGAAATTATAACAAAATTACTTTTAGGTTTAAAACATGCATTTGTAGAACCATAAAAGTATGTTACTTTTCAGTACACTAAAAGTACGTTTTGGGAGAACAGAGGTAGATTTGGGTAAAATTTTAGTACTTTTCCGAACAAAAAAAGGACTTTTTGGGTATTCTAAAAGTACCTGTTGGTACAGAGAAAGAACAGTTTGACATAAAAAAAAACTTTTTGCTAAAATAAATATATTTTTGATACCATAAAAGTTTTTTTTGGTACAACAAAGGTACTTTTTGCTACAACAAATAAACTTTTCGGTGCAACTGAAATGCTTTTAGTTGCTCTAAAAGTACTTTCTGGTACACTAAAATTACTTTAAGGTATAAAAAATTTATGTTTTGTATACTAAAAGTTATTTTTGACACACTTAGGTATCCTTTGCTACAACTAAAGTGCTTTTTATTCCACTGAAAGTACTTTTTGGTACAACAAAAGTCTTCTTGATATAATAAAAGTTTTTTTTTGGTACATCAAATCTTTATTGGTACAACAAAAGTACTTTTTTGGAGACTAAAACTACATTTTGGTACATCAAAAGTACTTTTTGGTATATTTAAAGCTCATTTTATTACAGAAAAAACTTTTACACACAATGAATCTAATTTTTGGTACGACAAAAGTACTTCTTGGGACAATAAAACTACTTTTTAGCACACTAATAGTACCTCTTGGCACAAAGTACTCATTTTTGGTATACTAAAAGTACATTTTGGTAAAACAACGGTGCCTTTTGGTACACTGATAGCACTCCTTGATACAATAAAATAACTTTTTGTCAAATAAAATTATTTTGATACAATAAAGTTCTTTTTGGTACAGTCAAAAAACATTTTGAAAAAGTAAAAACAATTTTTGGTACTGTCAATGAACTTCTTGCCACGCTGACCTTTCGGTAGAACAAATGTACTTTTTAGTATAATAAAAGTGTTTTAAAGTACTTTTTGGTACAGTAAAAGTAGTTCTTGGTACAACATATGTACTTTTTGATACAAAAAAGTAATTTTTGGTACAAAAAAGTATTTTTGGTGCAACATAAGTACTTTTGTGAACACTTAAACTAATTTATGGTAGAGCAGAGGTACTTTCTAAAGTACTTTGTGGCTAAAAGTTCTTTTTGGTATAAAAAGGTACTTTTTGGTACCAATTATGCGATTTTGATTATACTGAAAGTACTTTTTGTTACAATAAAAGTACTTCTTAATACAACAAATGTACGCTTTTGCACACTTAAAGTACGTTTTGGTAGAGATAAGGAACTATTTGGTACAATCAAAGTACTTCTTATAATACTGATAGTACTTTTTGGTACAACTAAAGTACTTCTTTGTACAACAAAAGCACATTTTGGTACAATAAAAAATCATTTTTGGTACAACAGTTTTACTTTTGTTGCAATAAGAGTACTTTTTTGTAGAACTAAGTCCTTTTTTACAAATCGAAATTACTTTTAGGTACAATGAAAGTATATTTCATAGAATTTTAGTACGTACTAGCACAATATAAATACTTTATGGTACAAAAAAATTATTTTTGCACTAAAAGTACTTTTTGGAATAATAAATGTTCCTTTTGGAACACCAAAAGTACTTTTTGGAATAATAAAAGTTCCTTTTGGTACACCAAAAGTACTTTTCAGAACAAAAAATGTACTTTTGGTACACTAAAAGGGCTTTTCGATGCAATAAAAGTACTTTTTTTGTACAACGAAATTATATTCCATACAATTTAAGTACGGAACGTTGAAATTTATTTTTTAGTAAACAATTTTGTTTAAGTACAAGAAAAGTACTGTTTGGCAAAATAAATATACTTTTTGGTACAACTAAAGTACTTTCTATTGCACTAAGATTTTGGTACAATAGAAGTACCTTTTGGTGCACTAAAAGTTCTTTTTGATGTAGTTGCCACAAAAGTACTTTTTTCACACGCAAATTCCCACTGAGAACAAAGAAACCTTTTGGTACAATTAAAGACCTCTTTGTTACGCTAAATGTATTTTTTCGTATGATAAAAGTGCGGTTTGGTACAATAAAAGTACTTATTGATACAACTTAAGTACGTTAAGGTACAATAAAAGTACTTTTTGGTACTATAAATGCAGATAGTTGGTCGTACAAAATAATAATTTTTGGTGCAATTAAAGTACTTGTTAAAACTAAAGTACTATTTTAGAGAAAAAGTACTTTTCAAAACAATAAATGTACTTTTTTTATACAAAACAAGTTCAAGTAATTAAGAGTGAAATAAAAATACGTTTTAGAGCTGTAATTTTTGCTGTAACAAAAAATATTACTTTTTGGTAGAATAAAAGTGATTTCTAACAAAGTACTTTTTAGTACTATAAAATCACATATTGTTAGAATAAAGGTGAATTTTAGAACAATAAAAGTACCTTTTGGTACAATATAAGTAATAATTGGTACAACAAAGCACTTTGTGCCACATGACAAGTACTTTTTGTTACAATGAAGATTCTTTTTTGGACGAAAATTAAAAAGATCAACAAAATGATCAATCTTTTTATAAAAAAAAAAATTAATTTTCCTTTACACCACATGAATGGGGTAAGGCATAGCTTCTCGCGTTGTTGTGAATTAACACGCTTTCTGACTTTAGATTCACAACTAACGACACCTACTTGTTTACGACGAATGCGAACATCACTGTTGGAAAAAGTTTTTACTTGACATTCCGGTTGACTGTCGGCAACATCGAGGGGCCGGCAATAAAAGAAAAATGAAGATGACTGAAGCAGGAGTCGAACCTGGGAACTCCCGCATAGATGTCGCGTGTTCTAACCATCGTACCACGGCCGGCCCACTTTGTATACTCAATAATTAACTCAGACGCAAAAATATTTTTAACTTTAAAACAAGTACTTTTTTGTAGAATAAAGGTACTTTTTAGAACAACAAAAGTACTTTTAAGTACTATTTGGTACTACAAAGGTGTATTGTGATACAATAAATGTCCTTTTTCCAACAACAAACATGTTAGTCCCCTAAATGAACCACCTTATGTATACTGAAACATAAATTCAGATGCAAAATAATCTTCCTCTTTGAAATTTGTCATTTAAAATTGTATGTAAAGATTTATCAGATCTGCTATTTCGACTCTACTGAGCACAGAAGCTTTAGGCAAACAAGCTATCGCAGAAAAAAATACAATTAGTTAACCGCTCCTTTTTCCTCATGTTTGCCTTTGCAAACGAAATCATTTAACCAGATTTAATATTATTCAACTTTTTCTGACTGCACCGAAATTCATTAAACTTCACGAACCGCAAACAACTTTTGTCCTCCGAGTCTTGTCAGGCAAAATTTTAATGTAGCTCATAAAAGTGCTGCTACATTGATTACATACATAATGTATGACTATCAAAAATTGCTTTCCCAAATGAGAGAAAAAACTTGATCTTCAAAAATGAATACAGGATTCAATAATTCCTTTACAGCTTAAGAAAAAAAGTTGGTTTCGCGCGTTTCTTTTTTCACTCTCCCGCTCCATTTCTCTTATTGTAGAACATATGCCACGATACAAATGCCTCCAATCCATCAAATATGAAATTACACAAGCCAAAAAAAAAAAAAAACAGCGGCAAAGAAAAACTCAGATTCATAACAATTTTATGAACTTTATGTTTTTTACGTCTTCTGCTATACGAGTTTCTTTTCACTTTTTCCGTTTTTCATTTATTCTGTGGTGGCGGAAATAAAACGACATTAACTTGAAATCAGATGCAAATATCCAACTGATGTCATTTGATGCAAAAAGCGGGGAAAAGAGAAAGAGGGAGAGAGAGTGAAAAAGCGAAAAAAAACAGACATGAATGAAATCCAATTATGTCATTTCATAAAACAAGAAAAAGATGAAAAATACGATTTTCCACATATGTACACAGCGACACAAACACACAACCACCCGCACCCGACAGTCACATTCCACAGAAACATGAGTAAATGTCGAAAAATGAAATCAACATTAAATGGAACACAACAAAGCGTTGATGCATCTCCAAAAACTTTGCACATCAGATATGCGTCACCAGAACTTCACCTCCATTCACCATTTCCTTATACATAGTATAATGGTAGCGATAGACTGGAAGACAATTTGAAAGCAAGCAAAATACGCAACGACAACAAACAAAAAAAAAAAAAAACATTTAGTACTATTTAAGCTATAATTTAATGGCAGCATTGTGGAGTAATACCCTACAGAGGTAGTTATTTTTTCATCATATTTTACGCATGAATACAGTTTTAAAAAATATGAAATCAATTTTGTAAAATAAAGACTAAAGATCTTCTAATTCAAAAGTTTTATGATATATGAAATCAATTTTGTAAAAAAAAAACAGACTAAAGATCTTCTAATTTAAAAGGACCTGTGTTAATGCTGCAAAATATATAGTATTTACCTTTCAAGCAATTGTAGTTTGGTTTTTAGTAATGATCTTACCTGAAATGATATAAAAAAAAAGAAAGTTGATTTTTAATAAAAATGTTAAGAATTGCTAAAGATATTATGTTTCTTTGGATTAACATAAGGAATTTAAGGAATAAAACGTTATAGATGTCATGAATCCAAAAAAAAAAAATAGTTGTTGATCGTAGAGCAGGAAGAGTTCTGGTGCATAGCATTTATTAGACAATTTGAAGTACTTTTGGTCCAATGAATAATTTTAGTGAATTGACTTTAACCAGCAAACCAAAAGTTATGACAAATCTGCAAAAAAAACTCACTAAAAACATTTTTCAGTAGAAATGGTACAATTAAAGTACTTTTTCGTTGAATAAAAGTTCTTTTAGGTACAATAAAAGTACTTTTTGTTACATTAAAATTACTTTTTTGTATAACAAAAGTCCTTTTTTTTTTTGCAAAAAAAAAAAATATTTGGTGGTATAACAATAGTTACTTTTTGGTACAATTAAAACACATCGTAATACAATAAATGTACTATTTGGTACACTAAAATGACCTGTTGTTACAATAAAACTAATGTTGGGTTAAACAAAAATGTTTTTTGGTGCAGAAATAATTTTTGAACATAACATTTTTTTTGATTACACTAAAAATACCCTTTGATGCAATAAAGATAATTCTTCGTACAATAAAAGTACTTTTTGGTATAACAAAAATTCTTTTTGAACAACAAAAGTACTTTTTGGCCCCATTAAATAATTTTTGGGTACAATAAAAGTACTTGGCCGTACTTTTCAGTATATTCAAAGTAATTTTTTATACGATATGCATATTAGGTTAATTTTATGGAAGGTATCAGAAGGAGTATGTCAAATAGTTTCTAAGGATTTGATCCTATTACAAGATAAACTAACTGCACAAATTTCAATATCCCCCAGGTGTCCGTTTGGAAATTATGGTAGAAATACTAATTTTTCAAAAATACGTCATTTTTTATTGGTTAACCGATATAGTCCGTATTCATTCCATAGTCAAATTTTCATACGCGTACATCTTACGCAAAATTTTACTGAATCAGAGTACATTCAAAATATATATGTATATAAAACATATGATGATGAATGCAGTGATTTGTATGGCACGTACCAAAACGGGGATGACAAAGTTTTTGATTTTCTGAGGGTTTGTCTGTTATTACAAGGTAAATAAACTCCTGTTGTCCGTTTGGAAGTTATGGAAGAAATATTATTTATAGCGAAATAGGTAATTTTGTATGGGAGGTACCAGAAGGGATGGGGCAATTCTGCCCATTTACAACCCCATTACTTCATTTTGGAAAGTACTGGTAAAGTTTCATAAGGATCAGTTAAGATTTAATGGAGTTTTTCTACCCACCAGCTATCCAGCGAGCCAGACAGACGGACGAAGGGATCAATCGTCTTAAAAAGTCCTGAAATGAATTTTGTCTTAAGATACTCAGGGGTAACATGTCCCCTTTAATGCGTTACACTTTATGTCGTATGAAATGATATGTACCTTCATCCCTAAGGGTATAAAAGGATATAAAATGATAAAGTAAATTAAATAACTCCCGAAAAATTTGGTGTAACAAAAAAGATTTTTGTACAACAAAAGTACGTTTGCTACCACAAAAATACTTTTCAGTGAGTTTGAAGTAATTGTTGATACATTAAAGTACTTTTTAGGTACGCGTTAATCCCATGGGTTTGTAAATACATTGTGTTGGCACATTTCTATCCAATAAAAGTACTCTTTGATATAATACACGATCCAATAAAAGTACTTTTTGACATAATAAAAGTATTTGTTGGTACAATAAAAGTACTTTTTTACGCAATAAAAGTAATTTTTGTACAAACCAATTTCCTTTATAGTGCAACAAAATAAATATGCAATAAATGTACTTAGGTACAATAAAAGTACTTTGCAGTACAATAAAAGTACTTTTTTGGTAAAACAAAGTAACTTTAGTACAGTAAAAGTACATTTTAATATAATTTTGGAACTAGTCTGGAATTAGTTATTAATACAAAAAAGTACTTTCGGCACAAAAAAAAACATTTTTAGTACATTGGAAGTAATTTTAGATACAATGGCAGTATTTTTAAGGTGCAATTTTAGCGATTCGTGCTAGGTGTGATTCCAGGCCTGGGCACTGGTCAAATCAACACTGAAGAAAATTTTTTTTTTTCAAATACAGGGTGTCTCACTCAAAAAGAAGGGTTTATTTGTTTAGATGACTATTAGAAAACATTAACTTTTAAGAGGCATGGGGAATATGATAATAAAAAGGCTGGCTCTCGCGATGAGCATGAGACAGTTTTACAATACGGTGATTCTGCGACTATATCACATAGAAGATCCTGCAGAATGCGAGGTATTGTCACTTAAATGATGAGCTTAGCATCCCTATCATCGGAAAATGGGTCAGCAGATTTGGAGAGACCAGTTTAGCACCTTAAACTTAACTTAAAACTTAATTTCCCTTTACACCCTATGAATGATGTGTGGGATAGTTTCTCGCGTTGTTGTGAATTAGCACGCTTTCTATTTTAAGATTCACAACTAACCGCACCCACTTGTTCACCGACGAATGCGAACGTCACTGTTTGAGTAGCTTTTTACTAGACATGCCAAATGACTCGACACTTATACTGCGAAGTTGCTGTCAAAATCGAGGGGACCGGCAATGAAAGAAAAATGTAGATGATTGGAGGCGGGAATCGAACCCGGTATCTCCTGCATGGTAGTCGCGTGTTCTAACCACTTTGCCATGGCCGGTCTCTCTAGCTGTAATAAAAAGTATTGCCACGCCAACTCCGCTCATTGGGTCAAAATTAAAATTTCATCTGTGTCTAGGTATCAAATTTTCTTTCTAGTTCCAATGCCACGCCCACACCGCCAATTGGTTCAATACATTTATAGCCTACGGTAATTTCGATACTGTATACTAACTACTCCTTGGTACAGAAAAGTAATTTGTGGTATAATAAAAGCTTTCTATGGGTGCAATAACAGTACAAGTTTAATGAGGTGTGGGGTGGCTTCCGCTTTGTTGTGAATTAACACGCATTCTATGTTTAGATTCAGAACTAATGGCATTTACTTTTTTATCGATGAATGCAAACGTCACTGTTTGAGAAGCTTTTACTAGACATGCCGATTGACTCGACCCCATACTGCGAAGGTGCTGTCGACAATGCCAACGGGGTCGGCTATGAATGAAAAATGTAGATGCCTGGAGACAGAAATCAAACCATGGATCTCCCTCATTTACCAAAATGAAGTAATGGTATGGTAAACGGATCAGGTTAGCCCTCCCCCCTCTACCTTCTAATACCATTCGCACAAAATAACCGATTTTTGGAATATTAATATTTATCCCTCAATTAATACTTCTTCCGTAACTTTCAAACGCATAACTGTAGGAAATTTGAATTTTGCTTGTTTACATATCATGTAATATTATACAAATCCTCAGAAAATCGAAACCTTTACCACACACCTTTCGACACCAGCCATACAAAAGACCGAATTCATGGTTTGTAAGTACACTGAATTCGATCATAATTTACGCGAGATATACGCTTATAAAAATTTGACTCAATAATAAATATAGAAAAAGTCGGCCGACCACTTCTGGGTACCTCAAATACAAAATTACCTATTTTTGACAAACAAACATTTACCACACCCTTTCAAGGAAAATCTCATACAAATGACCGAAATCACACCCACAATTCCACAGGCATATATTTTTTGTAATGAATTCAGTCAAATTTTGGACAACGTAAACGTTTACTATACAAAGCATCCAATTTATCGAAAATTAATTTTTTTCAATAATTTCTAAAAGAAACTCTTCAAAATTTAGCAGTGAAACCTAAAAAACCAGAAGATTTTTTTCATCTTTTATAAATGATGATTTCTTTAGAGATTTTTGTGCGAAATAGTTAAAGACCCCATACAAAATGATCTTTTGCCCAGAGATATTGCAATGAACTTTTAAGAGATGTTAGCAAAATTATTAATACTTTGTACACTGTAGCCATTTCTACTGCATAATGCATGTATGTAAACGTCTGGCGATATGACTGAAAGTCCTATGCCCAACCATATACGCTCCAAAAGTATGGATAATAATAATGCAAAGATAATTTCATTCAAAACTCAGTTCATTTCAACAATTCGCATCTTAAACAATATTATTCGAAGGGTGAGGGTATTTATTAGTCAGTTAACTTGACTGGTTTAAATCAATAAAAGTAACTTTTGGTAAAAGAAAAAGGCATTCTGGTATAAGAAAAGAACATTTTTGGTACAACAGTATATTTTTACAGTACATTTGGCGCACAACAGTACATTTGGGGACAATTAAAGCTCTGTTTGGTACAGTAGATGTACTTCATGGTTAAACAAAAGTTATTTTTAGTACATTGAAATTAATGATAGTACCCCATAAAATAATTCATTTTATACTAACTAGTAGAATAACTTTTGTATTGACCTGTTTTTCTTAGTAACTAAATATTCGGAAGTGTTTTGTCATCTTCTTTTAAGTACATACTATGTTTAACATTACAGAGATTCAATGAGAATAAGCGTTTTTATTGTAGAATTTGCTACAAAAATCACTTTGCCACAGCCTTCAGTATAAAAATAACACGTAGTGAAGATGGCAGTTGCCTTAGTTCCCTTCTTTGCAAATTGTATTTAAGTTACTCACACAGTAAAAAAATATTTATCATTACACACACACATGCGCACACACAAAACCGCGTGCACCTTGATTTACATCACATGCAAAATTCGTCTGCAACCTAACCAAATGACAGTATTACAACATTTAATTTAATATTTCTTTGCCGTCATCAGGAAAAATGAGGAAGATTGTCTTGTAGTTGCGCAACATATGTCATAGTGACATTTGTGCACATTCCCATACAAAGGCAATCATGTGTGAAGGATTGCACACATACACACCAACACTTGCAGCATCATCGCCATCGCACACGCAAATGCAATACAATAACAGGCTGAGATAATTTTACATCCTTCTTCAGTATAAGCGAACACACACACAATGCTGTAGTAATACACAAGCGTGTATACAAAATCAGACATTCACGTAGTTCATACACGCACATTCCCACACGCACATCCACATCTGCTATTCAGCCGTCTGCTGCAGATGCAGATGCTGGAAATAGCCCAAAAATTGTATTCCCATTTAAGTAGTTTAAGTGATTTCTCACAAAGCGAAAATGAAAATCGTAAAAAGAAATCTTAAGCTATCTCTCTGTCGCAGTCTCTGTACAAGGCAAATGTCATCATGATGCAATGAAAAGAAAACGTAATTGAAGATGATGATATGGTATATAGGTGAGGTGGCGGTGGTGGTGATGGTATTTTGTTATTTTTTTCAAGGCTGGTGTCACATGTTAATCCATAAGTGCATATTAAGATTCAAGGAAAGGAGTTGAAATCATTCTGTCGTAGCAGATCCAGTAGCAAATTGAAAAAAGAAATTATGAAAAGCCTTTACATTTTGGTAAGTGTCTGTGCATCTGGGTGTGTGTGTTATATCGTATTATAGGCTATGGTATGTGCCTTCATAAAGACTGAAATGCATGCACACTCATATGATATTTGCTCATAGTTCATTTAACATGTAAAACTCATTTGCAGTTATTTGCATGTATTCATATGCCGAATGGGTTTCTATTTTACGTTACGTTATTTTTTGTGATACTGATTCTGGCTTTTGAATATGAAAGAGAGAGTGAATGAGCAAGGGAATGATAGGTTTTTAAAATAACATTATACTTTGAAAGTAAATTTTTTTTAAAATAAATTGTCGAAGATGTGTGTTTCTTTAAAATGTATGACTTAAGTGTACTGTACCAGTAAATTCATTAAATTCATTATTCATTCATCTAATTCATTAAATTCTTAAAATTCATTAAATTCATTTAATGCATTAAATGTTTAAAATTCATTAAATTCATTAAATTTATTAAATTTATTAAATTTATTAAATTCATCAAATTCATAAAATTCATTAAATTCATAAAAATCATTAAATTCATTAAATTCTTTAAATTCATTGAAAATATTATATTCATTAAATTCAAGAAATTCGTTTAATTCATTAACGCTCATTACTCCCACTGTAAAATTAAATTCATTAAATTGTTTATATTCATTAAATTCTTTATATTCATTATATTCATTAAATTCATTAAATTCATTAAATTCGTCAAATTCATTAAATTTATTAAATTCAATAAATTCATTAAATTCGTTTAATTCGTCAAATTCATTAAATTGATAAAATTCATTAAATTCATTAAATTTATTAAATTCATTACATGCATTAAATTCAATAAATTCAGTGAATTCACTAAATTCATTAAACTAAATTCATTAAACTCGTTAAATTCATTAAATTCATTGAATTGATTAAATTCATTAAATTAATTAGATTCATTAAATTCATTTAAATCATTAAATTCGTTAAATTCATAAAATTCATAAAATTCATAAAATTCATTAAATCCATAAAATTCATTAAATTCATTAAATTCATTTTTTCATTAAATTTATAAAATTCATTAAATTTTTTAAATTCATTAAATTCATAAAATTCGTCAAATTTAATTAATTCATTAAATTTATAAAATTCATCAAATTCTTTAAATTCATTTAATTCATTCAATTCATTAAATTCATGAAATTCATTAAATTCATGAAATTCATTAAATTCATTAGATTCATAAAATTCATTAAATTCATTCAATTCATTAAATTCATTAAATTCATTAAATTCATTAAATTCATTAAATTCATTAAATTCATTAAATTCATTAAATTCATTAAATTCATTAAATTCATTAAATTCATTAAATTCATTAAATTCATTAAATTCATTAAATTCATTAAATTCATTAAATTCATTAAATTCATTAAATTCATTAAATTCATTAAATTCATTAAATTCATTAAATTCATTAAATTCATTAAATTTATTAAATTCATTAAATTCATTAAATTCATTAAATTCATTAAATTCATTAAATTCATTAAATTCATTAAATTCATTAAATTCATTAAATTCATTAAATTCATTAAATTCATTAAATTTATAAAATTCATTAAATTCATATAATTCATTAAATTAATTAAATTCATTAAACTCATTAAATTCATTAAATTCATTAAATACATTAAATTCATTTAACTCATTAAATTCAATAAATTCAATAAATTCAATAATTTCATCAAATTCACTAAATACATTAAATTCATATAATTCATTAAATTAATTAAATTCATTACATTCATTAAATTCATTAAATTCATTAAATTCATTAACTTCATTAAATTCATTAAATTCATTAAATTCATTAAATTCATTAAATTCATTAAATTCATTAGATTCATTAAATTCATTAAATTCATTAAATTCATTAAATTCATTAAATTCATTAAATTTATTAAATTCATTAAATTCATTAAATTCATTAAATTCATTAAATTAATTAAATTCATTTAATTCAATAAATTTATTAAATTCATTAAATTCATTAAATTCATTAAATTCATTAAATTCATTAAATTCATTAAATTCATTAAATTCATCAAATTAATTAAATTTCATTAAATTCATATAATTCATAAAATTCATTAAATTACTGTTATGGTACCAAAAGGTATTTTTTGTATTACTAAGTGGTTTTATATTACCAAAAAGTACTTTTTTGTACTAAAAAGTACGTTTATTGTACCAAAAACTACTATTAATGTACCAATAAGTATTGTCGTAGTACCCAAAAAGAATTTTTGTTATACTAAAAAGTACTGTTAGTGTACCAGAAAGTAAATTTTTAAGACAAACAGTACTTTTCATAACAACTAGTACTATCACTGTACTAAACCCTAATTTTATTTTACCATAAAGTACTTCAAATTTGTATTTCTTTTCTGGTACCAAAAAGTACCAGAAACCACTAAGTGGTTTTATATTACCAAAAAGTACTTTTATTGTACCAAAAAGTACGCTTATTGTACTATTATTATACCAAAAAGTACTCTTATAGTACCAATGAAGTACTTTAACCGTACAAAAAAGTACTGTTGTTGTACTGAAAAATACTTTTTTTTTGTATCAAACAGTACTTATTCTAACAAAACCACTTTCACTGCACAAGAAACTAATTTAATTGTACAATAATGTACTCTCACAGTAAAACGAAGTACTTGTATGGTACCGAAATGTTATTTTTCTACCAAAAACAACTTTTAATGTACCAAGTAGTACCTTCATTGCATCAACAAGAATTTTTTGGGACCAAATTTTCATTCTATTGTACCAAATGTCAGTTTATTGTACTAACATATCATACACCATATGACATAAAGTACTTTTTTTGTACCGAACATTACGGTTGTTGTATCAAAAGTACATTTATTGTAGCAAAAATTAATTTTATTGTATCAAAAAGCATTTTTATTGTGGCAAAAGATACTTTAGTTGCACCAAAAAGTACTTTTACTTCCCCAGAAAATACTTTAATTGTATTATCAAGTACATTTATATTACCAAAAGGTACTTAATGTAAACCAGATTCTACTAAACAGTACTTTTGTTGTATTAAACAGTACATATATTGTACCAAAAGGTAATTTTATTTTACAAAATTTACTGGCTTGTATTAAAAAGTACTTTCATTGTACTAAAAAGTAGGTCTTTTGCACCAACAAGTACTATTACTGTCCCAACAAGTACCGTTTTACTAGCCAAAAAGTACTTTTATTGCACTACAAAGTATTGTTATTGTAATGGAAAATACTTTTTGTAGCAAAAGTACTTGTTACTCTTATTTTATACCAAAGTACGTTAATTGCACCAAAATGTACTTTTTTTATTAAGAAGGACTTCAATATTCCTCATATTAATATTATATTTTCCGTTCCATCACTCTCGCCCCTAACCACCTTTACAGTTAGGGGTCTGCATTAGCCAACAAAAACAAAATTTTGGAAATAAAAAACAATTTCTATAAGAAATTTCCAAATATTCTACTTGTTTCAGCATCATCTTCAGCTGCTGTTTTCTAACACACGTACACACACACATACGCAAATACACAAATGATGAGTTGGTTAAATGTATATATGATGAAAACAACATACACATACACTTGTACGTATGACATACACATTAGGGCGTTTCACTAAAAAAATTTTGCAACTCTTGAAGCGGAATATTACAGCTTGTGATCTAAAAGAATTTCGAAAATTTTTTGGGATTTTTTGAAGAAGGGTATGGGGTCGCTGAAATTGATTTTATCAAAAAAATGAGGTTATGGAGAAAAAAATTTGATATTATTTTTTTCTGGTGCTTTTTGTTCATACAACTAAACAATTCTCTTAGCAAGGATCCGATCCTACGACAAAAAAATTATAGGTGTGAAAAATTATTATATTATGGACCACTTTGATAGTGTTTAAAGTGAAAAATTATTTTTCCTAGATTTCAAACCTCGATAACTTGAAAAGTTTTCAAAAATTTTTCAAGATGTAAAATGCGTTAGAAAGATAATTTAATTACCTTTATTTTGGTATATATAAGTTTATATCTTACTTGTGAAAAATGTTGCAAAAAATAAAAAATAGACAAAAAAAAATATTTTTTATTTTTAAATTCACACTATTTGAATTTTAAAATATTTGAAATAGGCCCTTTTTCAAATGTAACAAAATTCATAATGCATAATTTTGTAACCTCAAACAGTAAAAGGGTTTTTGATGAATTAAAGTTGCCCACTTCCTTTTTTCGAAAGATACACTTTTATGGGAAAATGATGATGATTTTGTTTCTTCAAAGAAAAAGCTAGAAAAACTATGTGTTGTAAATGATTTATCAGATAGAGGCGTGGCGTCGGCTACAATATATAACAAAAAAATTACAAAGAATGAGGATTATTTTCAAAACTTATTGATTAGAGTTGATAACAATCAAAAAATTATATCTACTGTTAACAAAAATGTTATTGAAAAAGCTCTTAAGAAACCAATTTTAAAATACGTCCACAATTGTTCCACATTTAGTGGTTAATGTATTGTAATTTTAGATACAAATTTACTTTTTAATTTTAATTTGTTCATTAAATATGTTGATTTTTTTTATTTAATATCTTTTGATTTTGTATGGGAATACAAATATATTAATGATATTTTTATTAAAGCAATGTATTTTAGAGGTTTTTTTTGTACTTAACCAAGAACGAAACATAATGAAATTCTTTTAATTTTCATAAAATTTGATAAATAAAAAAAAACTTTCAAACTTTAATTTTTTTCTTATATTTTTATAACAAGTAAAAATAAATCTATGTACCGAATGAAAGGTAATTTAAAGACCTTTCCAACGCATTTTACATCTTGAAAAAATGTTGAAAACTTTTCAAGTTATCGAGGTTTGAAATCTAGGAAAAATAATTTTTCACTTTTAAGACTATCAAAGTGGTCCATAATATAATAATTTTTCACACCTATAATTTTTTTGTCGTAGGATCGGATCCTTGCTAAGAGAATTGTTTAGTTGTATGAACAAAAAGCACCAGAAAAAAATAATATCAAATTTTTTTCTCCATAACCCCATCTTCAAAAAATCCCAAAAAATTTTCGAAATTCTTTTAGATCACAAGCTGTAATATTCCGCTTCAAGAGTTGGAAAAATCGCAAAAAACGCGTTTGGTGAAACGCCCTAATACACATCCTTTCCGAATGAAACAAGTTGTCTTCTTGTATTTTTTGTGCCATTGTACCGAACAATACAAAGCGTCAGGTGTTGGCAAAATTGTTCTACTTATCATTACAAGTTGCTGCTGCTGCTACTGCTGCTGTTGCTACAACATTTCTTTGGCAACATTTGACAATTTGCCAAAGTACAAGTGTGTGTGTGTTGCTATTTGGGCATATTTGTAAGTGTCTGTATGTGTGTATGTGCGTATATGCGAGCGTGTGCGAGTGCTAACTATTCTCTGGGGAACAGATATTTTCACTTAACACATTAAAAATTCACTTTTTGCCAACTAATATTTAGCAACGAAACAATGGAACACATCCTGTAGAGGTGGCATGACAAATATAACTGAATGGGGAGGCTAACGCACAATGAAAGGTATTTGAAAATCTTAGCGTCAGTTGTCAATCTTGCGTATTAATTGAGTGACATTTCAAAACAACGACTGGGTAAACGAAGAGGAAATTAAATGTAGCGAATTTGTATTGTTGGTGTTGTTGCTGTTGTGACAGGAAATGAATTTATGTAAGTCATACACGCCGCAAATTATGTCATTTAAGGATTTCCTCAAGTTTTAGGTAGATGTATGAGTTTCAACAAGGAACACATATTAAAGAAAAAAGTGTATTTAATACAAATTAATGTTTAATTTCTTTTTAACACAATTATTCGTACATACAAGTTCAGAGAAACCAAAGTTAAAAAGATGCTAAACAGAAAACCGACTTATGGAGCTTAATCAAAACTACTGAAATAAATTAACTTGATTTCCTTTTGCAATCCACGAATAAGGTATGGAATAGCTTCTCGCAAGTTGTTATGGATTAGCACACCTTCTATTTTTAGACACACAATAACGGCGCCTACTTGTTTATTTACGAATACGCTTTTACAAAATATGCCGATTGACTCTACATAATACTGCGAAGTTGCTGTCGACAATATCGAGGGGACCGCCGTTGAAAGAAAATATTGATGACTAGAGACAGTAATCTAACCATGGATCTTCCGCATGATAGTCGCGTGTTATAACCGTCATGCCACGGACGGCCCCAATCAAAACTAGAACCCAGAAAAAAAGTAGTAATAAAGAAATATTGTTCTAAGAAGTGATTTTGTTGCACCGAAAAGTAATTTAATTGTACTAAAAACCACTTTTATTTTATCTGAAAGTTATTATATTGTACAAACTATTACTTTGATTCCATTAAAATTACTTGTGTTGTACCAAAAGCACTTTTTAGTACAATAAGGTACATTTTATTGCACTAAAAGTACTTGTTGGTACACTAAAAGTAATTTATAAGTAATTTTCTTGTAATAATAATGTTTTGGTGCAATAAAATTACTTTTCGGAACAATAGAAGAACTTTTTGGTACAATAATATTAGTTTTAGATGCTATAACAGTTTTTTTTAAATTACATCTAAATTATTTTTTGGTACAATAAAAATATTTGATGACACAATAAAATAATTTCTTGGTGCCTTATATGTAATGTTGGATAAAAGCATTTTGCGGTAATACAAAAGTAATTTTTGGTATAATAAAAGAACTCATGGGTACAATAGAAGTATTGGTAGTACAATGAACTCACTTGTTGGTAAAATCACTTTTGGCAAAATCAAATATTTTTTGAAAAAAAAAATACCTGCTTTTGGTATAACAAAAGTACTTTTTGGAGCAATAAATGTACTTTTCGAGTACATTATAAGCTCTATTTAGCTGAAAAGAGGTTATTTTGGTACAATTAAAGTACTTGCTAATACATTGAAAATAAAAGTTAATACAATAAAAGTACGTTTTGGTATAGTAGAAGTACTTTTCGGTAAAATTTAAGTACTTTTTTGTACAACGAAAGTACTATTTGGTAAAATTAGAGTACTTTCTAGTACAACTAAAGTACTTTCCGTACTATAAAATGATTGTTGGTACAATAAACGTACTTTTTGATGTCATAAAAGTACGTTTTGATCCAAAACTATTCCATTTACATATTAATACAATAACAGTATTTGGTGGGACAATGGAAGGACTCTGTCGTTCAACAAAATATCTTGTTGGTTCGGTAAAAGTACATTTTGGTACAACAAAAGTACTTTTGGTTACTATGAAACTACTATATGCTACATAAAAAGTTATTTTACGGTACAATTAAAAGGCCTGTTGCTACAAAAAAAATAATTAAATTTTGATCCAAAAATATTCTTTTGATAGAAAATAATTTTTTAAACAATAAAAGTACTTTGTGCTACAATGAAAGTAACTTGGTGCCATAGAAGTATTTTCTGGCAAAAGAGAAGTGCTTAGTTGTACAATAAAAGTACTTTTTTCAACAATGACTTTTACTTTTTATAAGAAAATCAGTTCTTAGTGAAATGAAAGTACTTTGTGATATAGTGAAAGAACGATAAAATTACTTTTAGCACAACAAAAGTACTTGTTGATAAAATGAATGTACTTTTTTGGGACATAAAATTTACTTTTGTCAACAATGAAAGTACCTTTTGGGTACAACAAAAGTTCCCTTTGATCCTTAAATATTCTTTTTACAAGAAAAGTACTTCTTAGTGCAATAAAAGCACTTCTTAGTGTAATAAAATTACTTTGTGCTACAAGGAAAGTACTTTGGTACCATACAAGTATTTTCTGATAAAAGTGAAGTACTTGGTTGCAATAAAGGTACTGTTTGTGACAAAAGATTAACTTTTTTTAACAATGAAAGTTCTTTTTACTAGAAAATCACTTCTTATTGCAATAAAAGTACTTTGTGCTATAGTGTAAGTACTGTGTGGTATCTTAAAAAAACTTTCTGGTATGATAAAAGTACTTTTTGGTACAACAAAAGTAATTGTTGATAAAATAAATGTACTTTTTTGTACAACAAATTTACTTTTTTCAACAATGAAAGTACCTTTTAGGCACAACAAAAGTACTTTTTAACAAGGAAGGTACTTCTTAGCGCAATAAAAGTACTTTTTGCTACAATGAAAGTACTTTGGTACCATAAAAGTATTTTCTGGCAAAAGAGAAGTACTTGGTTGTACAATAAAAGTACTTTTGTGTCAAAAAATTTACTTTTTTTTAGCAATGAAAGTATTTTTTACTAGAATCACAAGAATCACCTCTTAGTGCAATAAAAGTACTTTGTGCTGTAGTGAAAGTACGATAAAAGTACTTTTTGGCTCAACAAAAGTAAATGTTGATAAAGTAAATGTACATTTTGGGCACAACAAAATTACTTTTTGATAAAAAAAATATATTCTTTTTACATCATTAGAACTTCTAAATGCAATCAAAGTACATGGTAGAACAACGAAGGTACTTTGTGGTACCAAAAAATGTACTTTTTAGTACATTAAATGTATTATTAGAACAATAAATTTACTTTTTTCAACAATGAAAGTACCTTTTGGGTATCCCAAAAGTACGATAAAAGTACCCTTGGTACAAAAAAAAATACTTCCCGGTACAATAAAGGTACTTTTTAGTATATTAAAATATTTTTTGGGACTTATTTATACAATAAAAGTACATTTTGGTACAACAAAAAACGTTTTATTACAATGAATGTTCTTTTGAGTACAACAAAAGTACTTTTTGATCCAAAATTATTCGTTTTCCTTGAATAGCACGTTTTAATACCAAAAAGGACCAAGTGATACACAGAAGGTACTTTCGGTACTGTAAGTAAACTTCTTGGTACGATAAAAGTAATTTTTGTAAAAGTACTTTTTAGTATATTAAAAGCATTTTATGAAACACCAAAAGGACTTGCTGATACAATAAAAGTACTTTTTGGTACAACAAAAGTACATATTGATCCAAAATTATTGGTTTTACATCAACTACAAAAAAATCTAAGTGGTATAATGAATGTTTGACACGGAAAAAATTTTTTAATACAATAAAATTATCTATGGATAAAATATTTCCTGGTGGTACACTAGTATTACCATTTTGTACATTAAATTCAATTTATTTGTATTGTTGCAATTTTTTATACAATGAACGAAATGTTTGTAAAAAAAGTAATTTTTAATACAATAAAATTGTTATGTTTGTTGCAACAAGTGTAATTTATGATACAATTAAAGTTATTTTTGGTACAACGCAAGTACTTTTTGGTATTAAAAACCAACTTGTTGGTACAATGACAGTACTTTTTGGTACAACAAAAATACTTGTTGGCACATTAAAATAACTTAGTTCTACATTAAAAGTGTTCCTTGATAGAATTATAGGTTAACATTAGTACTTTTTGATACAATACATGTACTAGTACCTTAAGGCGGCAGCGAAATGTATGGACGATTTTTTTTTTGCGCAAATTTAAAAATGTTCTACCGGCATATTGTGCCACTTAACGAAAAAAAATACGTGACGGAAATTTGAGTAAGATCGGACAACTATTTCCCGTGCCCCAAAAAGGCCAAAGGTTAAGTTTTTTAGTACCCTGAATTTTTACTAATGTTCGATTAGGGAATTGTATTTGTTTCCCATTTATATGGAATAGTCAAATATTGATGTATGTGGCCAGCGCCTAGGCACTTTTTTTGGAACTTGGTTCCAAAAGCCTGGTTATATTTCTACTATACTGTAAAAGTTTTAGGAAGATCACACTTTAGTTATGGCTGAATAACGGTTTCTTAAAAAAGGGGCGTGGCACTGTTCACTTCCACACTGTCTGCAATTCATAAGTGATCATTAAAAAACTGTTTTTTCTTTTTTTTAAATGGGCAGTGAGTGAATAATTTTAGACAACAATTTTAAATAGGAATATTTTAAAATATGTTTTGTTTTATAAACCCTACGGGAAAAGTGGTGATAATTTACCTGAGTGTACCTATCACAGGACGGGTGAAGAGGGGATGCGTCGCCAAACTGGTTCTAAAGTGTTAAAGAAAAGTCAATTTGACTGATCTGTAGTATTCTGCGGCGTTGTGTTTCCAACGGCTTTGTTTATAAATAAGTATTAAATTCAGAAAAATAAAATATTTATATATAATTTAACCCTAGACAACTAAGTAATTTATCAAAAAGATTCATTTAATTTTTCCGTTTTATTTTGGGGCATATTAACAAAAAACAGATATCATAGTTGGGTGACTGGTTTTTACTAAACCTGTCGTAGGGCTTGTACTGTTGAACCGGTTCAAGACACATCACAAAGTATCAGTTAGGTGTCAATTGACACTTTAGTGGCCAACTCCATACAAAACGTACCGGTTCTCTACATACAAAAGTTCCGGAACTGGAACCGGTTCATGCACCCCAGGGAACCGGTCCCGTGACTGGTACTGTACCGGTTCATTTTCCTGTAAGGAATAATAAGATAAAATAATTTTATTATTTTTACCATTAAAATTTTTCATAAGTCTCTCTAAACCAAAAGAATTTCCTCCACTGTATTATTAAATACACACACTCATTTTGCAGAGCCAACATGTATGTGATTTCTATGTATGTGTGTCTGTATGTTCGCATCCTAGCACATATGCGCAAAAACCAGTATGTGTATGTCAGTAACAAAAAATTGTGAAATGAAATCTTATTGGATTACAACAGGGATTTATTTTTCATCTTTCTTTTTTTACTTGCATCTCACTTTGCTGGGGTGTCAAAGATTTTTTACTTTTGTTGATACTGAATACAATTAGAGAGTTTTTATAATATTCCATTAATATGATGTTATCTTTTTAGAGTACAAAGAAGCTGTACGTTAAGAAGGTTCATTTACTAATTACAACGATAAGTGCATGCTATGGTAATGTTAAGGATAATTATGTACTTAGGTCAAATGTAGATCAACATTTCGCAAAGTCAAGAGGCAAGGGAGTTAATGCAACCTACGAAGCAGTCATTAAAGTCACAGTAGGGTAAGTCTCCCTCTGGATGGTAGGAAAATGAAAAAAGGATATTATAGGACACTTTTTATTTATTATTGCTTAACTTGGCTACAACCGCTTTCTCTTCAAGCAGTTTACCCCATTTCTACTCCGCCAAGTCATTGTAAAACATGTCTTCCCTTTCATATGGCATAGTTATGCCTTATCCTTCTTTGCTGTGACCACATTTTATTGCATCCGCTAAATTTTTTTTTACCAAATGCAAAAGCCATATTTCTTGTAGTCAAATTACAATTTCCGTAACAAGACACAAGAGTGCCAAAATTAAACTAAAGTGGGTGGTGGAGTATAAATGAAACGCAACATCTGGTCGACAACAAGATATCTAACAAAATTAATATAAAATTATATCTGGCCAAAGTTTTATATTACACAGACTTACAGCTCGAAGGCAGTAATTGTTGTATGAGAAAAGTTTGAATCGTAAGTAACAAAAACTGAAAGGCAAAAAAAAATAACAATGACCTAAAAACTGATATATCCTTTAGCCTACCCGCAGCAAATGTCTTGGAAAAGCAAAGAGATCTCAAATTGCTCGCTGTTGCACGTAGTCGTCTTCTGTTATCCCCGGCCACATGGTATCTTGTAATTTGGTAGTGCATCAGTTTTTGTGTTACAAGTGCAAGAGACAACGCGAATTCAGCCTCCGTATCGGATATGATTGTCAGCTTTGCCTTGTTAAAAACTCCTCTCTTTCGTATACTCGACATTATCCTTATTTGATTAAATCTTTGCATTGCCCTCGCGCTTGTTGTCATCACGTAATTTTATTTAAGGGAGCTCTTTTTCCCCTCTGTTCTTTTTTTTTGGGTCAATTTTTGGCCAATATTGTTGTTGCCATTGTTTGACAATTGTGTCATAGCTTCTCAGAGATTTTCCGAGACCAAGACTTTGCAGCACTTGCGTTATTGCACTTATGCCCTCAAGGACTCTGTTGTCTGTTGCGTTTCTTTTGTTTAACTAAACCACTTTGGAGACAGTTTCCCAGCAATGAATTCCTTTCGGTTTTTTTGTTAAAAGTTTAGAAAAATTTTATACGATATGTCCTTTTTGCACAGTTTTTTGTTTTGTGCACACTTAGCTATATAGCACAAGTTTTCTTTTTCTTATAATTTATGACAAAGAGAACAGTGTGAGGTTTATGAATTCAGACGATAGGATATTTATGGTTAGCTGAGTTTGGGAGGAGTTATGATGATGATGAAGTAATTGCGGCAGAAAGGACAGAATACAGGCAGACCTTGGTCGGCTAGGAAATGTTATGGCCAAAATTCGGACGGGACTTTATTTGACTTGACTTGAAATGACATATTTTATGACATAGGCGCGCACTAAGAAGGGATTTTTGGAAATTCGAACTGCAAGGGGGTAAAATGGGCGTGGCACCGCCCCATACAACTCGAATTTTGAAATGGCTGTATCTTTTACACGATTATAGGTTCGTAGTCGAGATTCGGTACGTATGTCGGTCGTATAAGAAAAAATACTTTGTTTGTGGAAAGTGGGCGGTGCCACACCCATTTTTAAAAAATAGTTATATTTGCCAAATAAATGGACCGATTGTAATAATATTTGCTTTGTGCGATACTGTCCACAGGGTCTCTATCATAGGCTACATGAAAACATAATTAGACAAAGGGGCGTGGCACCGCCCACACATACCAACATTTCAATCGGTCATATCTCACGATCCATTAAATATATGAAGACAAGATTTTGTATACATGTAACTGGCACAAGAAGGATTGCGTCTCGTATCGTTATCTCGGCAAAATAAATGGACCGATTTCAATAAAATTTTCACTGTGTGGTACTGTCCGTAGGGCCTCTACCATAGGCTACAAGAAAACATAATTAGACAAAGGGAAGTGGCACCGCCCACACAAACCAAAACTACAATCGTTCGTATTTTACGAGCCACGTAAGTGTGTATGAGTGTATCTTGGAGAAAAATTTATGGGAAAATTTTGCCAATGCGATTTTTTTTTCGATTTCGTAAAATTTCTGCAACTTCTGGAAAAACGTAAATAAACGTAAATAAATCGTATATTTTTGACATAAATAAAATATAATTTTTCTTGTATTCATAATGTATTTCCTATTTTCTTATATTTTCTATCATTATTTCAACGTTCCTTTCATTAAGGCCTAGTGATGCGTTTTCGCATCACCCCCTCCCCCTGGCTCTCCTACGCACCTGGTAGTTTAAGGTAAATTTTTTTTTCTTAATTATACCATGGGGACTTCAGATATAATATCTATTCTTGTCTATCGAGTCTCTTAATATGGTCGGGCCTTAATGGGTTAATAGAACGATTGTAACAACATTTGCATAATCTATATACTTAAAATTGTCTACTGTCTGTAGATAGGATGATGAAATTTGGGATGGCGATTCCCGTTTTTGAGTAAACGTCAGTTAAGAACGGATTTTTGGAAATTCGTACTTTTAGGGGGCAAAAATTAATAATAAGGGATAAAAGTTATACAATCACCCAGACCAATCGGCTAATGTTATAATCGCGAAAATTTATATGGATATGTTTACTATTAAATTGGATCTATTTGATTTTTTTTTTTGAAATCCAATAATTCTGGGTAAATCGAAATCAAAAAAGGCATAAACATGTGACTATGACCCAGACCAAACGGCTAATAATGTAATTATGATTATTTATATTAGCTTGCTGCCTATAGAATTAGAACGAAGCAAGAAGGGATAAAACTGGTACTAAACGGCTAAAGGTATAGTCTCAAAAATTTAAGAGAATATTTTAGTTGTGCGATGTGAAGTAATTTTTCGAAATTTGTTCTTTAGTTGTAAAAATACCGCAAAAGGGATATAATTGATGATATCTCCCAGATCAAATACCTAATGATAGGGTTACGAAAATATATATAGAATTGCTAAATAAAATATGGGGCCAGATGGGGTTTTTAGAATTTCAAACATTTAGAGGTAAATTTGCCGAATAGGGATAAAATCAAACGATAAGACCAAACGGCTAAAGCTATAATCGTATATGGGCATTTTTCCTATAGAATTGTGGGGGTAACATTTTAGATGTGCGATACGAATGTTACTTTTAAAATTCGAACTTTTAGGGATAAAAAGTGACTTAAATGGTACAATCACTCAGACCAATAGGATAAATCTACTATCACATAAATGGAGTGTTCGTTTATCTTACGCAGCTTTTGCATTTTGCTTAAAGTCATAAGAACGTGCATTGTAAGTACGGGTGAAGCACCGCGAGCCGGGAAAGCTAGTAATTTAATATATCTATACAATTTTTTTTAAAAATTTTAACATTCAAATTTATTAAAGTTTTTTATATATTTTTATTTTGAATATTTTGTTTATTTAAAGTATTTTAAATATTTATAATATTTATAATATATTTAATATTTTTTATAATATTTTTAATATTTTTAAACATCTTTATTATTTTTAATATATTTTATTTTTTTAATATTTCTAATATTTTTAATATTTGTAATATTTTTAATATTTGTAATATTTTTAATATTTTCAATATTTTTAATATTTTTAATATTTTTAATATTTTTAATATTTTTAATATTTTTAATATTTTTAATATTTTTAATATTTTTAATATTTTTAATATTTTTAATATTTTTAATATTTTTAATATTTTTAATATTTTTAATATTTTTAATATTTTTAATATTTTTAATATTTTTAATATTTTTAATATTTTTAATATTTTTAATATTTTTAATATTTTTAATATTTTTAATATTTTCAATATTTTTAATATTTTTAATATTTTTAATATTTTTAATATTTTTAATATTTTTAATATTTTTAATATTTTTAATATTTTTAATATTTTCAACATTTTTAGTATTTTTAGTATTTTTAGTATTTTTAATATTTTTTATATTTTTAATATTTTTAATATTTTTAATATTTTTAATATTTTTAATATTTTTAATATTTTTAATATTTTTAATATTTTTAATATTTTTAATATTTTTAATATTTTTACTATTACTAATATTTTTTTTTTAATATTCGTGATATTTTTGGTATTTTTAATATCTTTAATATTTTGTATACTTTTATTTTTTAATTAATATTTTTATTGGTTTTAATATTTTTAAAATTTTCTATAATTTTAATATTTTTAATATTTTTAGTATCTTCTATATTTTATATATTACAAAAATTTTTAATATTTTAAATATTTTTTAATATTTTTAATTTTTTTGTATTAGTTTGTAATATTTTTAATATTTTCAATATTTTTTAAATTTTTTATATTTTTATTAATGTCAAATACTTTAAAATTCCCAACTGCCCTTCGTTGTCTCCAATATGCAATAACTTTCAACATATTTAAGAATTTTTATTACATCTCAACCCCTGTGAACCTATTACCTACATTTGCTTTTGCATACCATCCTATTGTACTCCTAAGTCTCTGTAATACTTTCGACAATCACAAAATGAACTTAAACATTTAAACTATTCAAACAATGCAATGACATCCATTTCCTCCCCACAATGCAGCAGCTCCTCAACAACTTTAAGCAGCTTACAGGAAATTTCTTTCAAAAACTTTTTACATTTATGGATTCTTTGGAGCATTCGAGCTTCTTCGACCATCCATAGGATATGAGGAGAAGACAGACAGAAACATTTACCGGCGAACACTTTGATATATTGTCTCGAACCCTGAATTAGAAACCGAAATCACCACCACTGCCACCAACACCACCACCACCAACGTCCTGGCACTCTACATGTCCTAGTTGCCAACAATGTTCTAGTGTTGAGAACAAAAAGTTGTCATATGGTTTGCAACATCTTTGATGCAAACCCATGAACTTGCACCCCAACAAAGTTAGGCAATGCGTTTGTGTGGTAGTATAAAAGCGCTAAGCGCCAAGATGGCAGTATGGGAAAAGTCAAGGAGTTTGCTGGTGTTAAAAAGGAAACATTTTCATTATCGTATATTTTGTTTTCTGCCATACAATCAAGGAGTTTGGTCGGCTATATAAGAAGAGGTAAAGGAGAGTAAAGTAGTATACGTATACTGATAACCAGAGAACATATAGGAAAAGTCTAAGGCAACAGAGGAGACAGTTTCTGAGGCTTCTTAGAGAAATTAAGTGATAATTTAAATAAGTTTAGAGTGTTGCAACATCAACATAATTTCAAAGTTATTGTTTGCTTGTCGTAAACACATTTAGGTGCTAGTGGTTCAAGCTGCATCTGACAGACCTGCTAAGCCCTTTTGCATAAGGATGCGGTAATTGTTTGTTAATAAAGTTTAAAAATTTCACCTATTTTGTAAGTGTGTATGTGGTCGTATTTAAAATTAAAATTAAGACGTGCATGTGAAAGAAGACGTGTTGCTTTGCTGTCCAATAAAGTATTTAAAAATTGAAAACAAAATAAATTTGGTTTTATTATAAATTACACGAGAGTGTTATTTTGAAGCCTAATGTTTAGAATTAATATAATTGTATGATGTATTTTTTATGGCAGTTAGTAATTTATAACGTGCAATACTACTGCAACTGGAGGTTATGGTATTGGTAATTTCTTTACTTTCCTTTCAATCGTTCGAAATTCGTAATAATTTTTATAGTTGTGTAGCCTTTTACTTAATTTACTTGACCTCATCCAGTATAAAACTCACCCACCTGCATAGTTTTAGGTGTTCCCTTACATACATTTTCAGTGCCGAAGAATTTTTGTTATTTTATAAATAAAATTCTACCTGCAATCTGTAAATACTTAACATTGTTCTCTCTACTCTCTAGTATAGTTTCAGTTTTTTTTTGTGCTTTCTATAAATAACAACATACATTGCATAGTTTACAGTATTGCAATTTGTTTCACCAGCATAGTTATAGAATAAATTGTTTATTATTAATTTGCGATTCAATATTGCTAAAGTTTACAGTAAAATATAAGAGTATTTTTAATAGTTTTTCAAAAGGCATGCATGCATTAATTTGTTAAACTTTAGCATATAGGACTATGTTCAGGGTACTATGTATGGAGGTCAGTAGGGTAGTTAGCAAGGAGGTCGGTAAGGATGTCAGGAGGGGGGATGTTGGGAGGTCAGTAGGGAAATCAGTAGGTAGGTGGACTTTTAAATGAACTGAATTTTTTGGTAGATTAACTGTGAATACTGGACAGGCAATGCTCAATCGATAGAGTCATATATATTTTGAATGGCGTTTAAATATCACAAGGGGAGAATTCGCGGTAAGATGAAAAAATGCTGCAATATTGTGTGTTTGGTTTAATGTATTAAGGTTGCAACCGTCAAAGAAAAATGTGTCTTTCTTTCTATCAAGCGGGTATAAAATTTTTTTCACAGTACAACAGTAAAGAAAATACAAGAATTTGACAGTATAGGTTCGATTATAATATCGAAGGGTAATACAACCCTATACTCAGTTTGTCGAGATTGGTGATCAATTTTTTGTATGGACCCCAAAAGATTTAATGACAATTTATGCTACAAATTTTTTTCAAAAAAAAAAAAAGGAAGGAATTATATTTGTTTTTTACTTTTTTCAGCATTACTTTGAGAATGTCCGAATTTTTCACTAACATTGTTCGCCAAAATTGTAGCCACGGTAAATTTGAACAACTTTCGTGAACATATCAATACAATCTGAACGTGTCTAGGCACCCAAGTTAGATCATAAAGACCTCTATGAGACCGATTTTTCGTACCTTTACATGGTTGACTACACAGTGCAACACTCTTTTTCAGGGGTGAACCAAACCAATATCAAACGATAGCATTTGACCTCAGTAACAAAACCCTAAGCTCCATTTTGCTCCACTACGTCACAAATTTTTTTTAGAGTGGTTTGGAGTTCGATTTTTTTGGTCAAAAGTAGATTCAAAGAATATAAAAAATCATCTATAAAAATACTTTTAGGATATTTTTTGTCTTCAGAGACCTATATTAAAACAATCAGGGGAATATTTTCTCGGAACATTTTAACCCTCTAGCTCCCACCAGTATGGGACATTTTTTGCCCAATTTTGAAAAACTGTTAAAAGGTCAACTTTGAACGTAGGTCATGGCTTAGAATCTTCGATAGAAATATTCTTCGGAAAAGAAAGAGTCAACGAAGACAAATAGCCTCTATGAGTCACACATTCCAAAATAAAATCAATATGAAATGTTAATGGAACGTTAAAAAATCTAATTTTGAGCAAACAGTGCAACACACCTTTTCAGGAGTGAACCAAACAAATATCAAACAATAGCATTTAGCCTCAGTAACAAAACCTTACACTTCATTTTGCTCCACTACGTCACAATTTTTGTTAACAGTGGTTTAAAGATTGATTTTTTTGGTCAAAAGTTAAATAAAAGAAAATGAAAAATCATGTGTAAAAATAGATTTGAGTTAGTTCATGTCTTCAGAGACCTACATTAAAACTTTCCGGGGAATATTTCCTCGGAACATTTTAACCCTCTATCTGCCACCCACGCTGAACATTTTAAGAAATTTGACTTTTAAGTTTTTTTAAATTCATCTTAAGATGTCCCATACGGGTGGAAGCTAGAGGGTCCAAATGTTCTGAAAAAATATTCCCCTGAAAATTTTAATGTATGTCGCCGAAGACATGAACTATTCCAAATATATATTTACACATGATTATTCAAATTCGTTGATTCGAATTTTTACCAAAAAAAATCAAACTTCAAACCACTGTAAAAAAATTTGTGACGTAGTGGAGCAAAATGGAGTTTAGGGTTTTGTTACTGAGGTCAAATGCTACCGTTTGATATTAGTTTGATTCACTCCTGAAAAAGCTTGTTGCAATCTTTGCTCAAAAGTCGCCTTCTTAACATTTCATTTTGATTTTATTTTATAACCCTTGACTCGTATGGGCTATTTGTCTTCGGTGACTCTTAGTGAAATTTTCCGTAGAATATTTCTATCAAAGATTCTAAGCCTTGACCTCCCTCCAAAGTTGACATCTAAACAGTTTTTTAAAATTGGGCCAAAAATGTCCCACACGGGCGGCTGCTAGAGGGTTAAAATATTCCGAGGAAATATTCCCCTGATTGTTTTAGTATAGGTCTCCGAAGACATGAAATACCCCAAATGTACTTTTATAGGTGATTTTTCATATTCTTTGAATCGACTTTTGACCCAAAAATTCAAACTTCAAAGCACTGTAAAAGAAAATTTGTGACGTAATGGAGCAAAATGGAGTTTAAGGTTTTGTTACTGATATCAAATGCTATTGTTTGAAATTGGTGTGGTTCACCCCCGAGACAATGACCCTCAAATTGTGTCATAGTGCAATCAACCGATTTTAAGTTTCTCAGCGTATTTTTAAAGAAGAGTGCGGTCTTTCCAATGTTATGTATAATTATATGGATAACTTGTCATATCTGTCAGTTTTTTCATTGAAATCGCAAACTTTTTTAATTATTTCACTATTCTTTAAGTTTGATGACGTTTGTAGCCACTATTTTATAGGGACGCCCTAATGTTTAATATTTTTTTCAGAAAGGGCACGCCTTCATAAGTAAAACGCGTACTTGTTTATGAAAGTTATGAGGTTAAAATGGTTAAGTTATTTTTTCATGTTTTTTCGAGAGACGCAAAAATATTTTAGGCTTATAAATTTATTTTAACTACGAAACTGTTGATTGTGCAGATTAAAGAATAAATTAATTCCTTATTTTCGAATTTTTGTTTCAACAACATTGAATTAGTTATTCTTGAGTCATCCCCCCCCCCAAGTGGCTGTAGGAGCTTAAAAGCTTTAAACCATAGCGGCATATGTTAACATACTCCAATCGTGCTCAAACTTTGGCTATCCTAAAATCTGCAAAGGGGGTGGCGCCGACAAAAATCCAACATCGATTTTTACGACCAACCTAGTGGGAACAAGATTGCGCAGCGCCAAAATACACGTAGTTAATCACAATGAAAGCTGGTGATCGTTTAGCTGCAAACACCACAGATAGCCACTGCCTATTAGAACCAGCTCTCTTAACTAGTATGACACTACGTTCCTAGTTCTGATGTTCCCGACACACGAGAGAGCATATTGCGCATTCAATGGCAAGTGCTGCAACAACCGTGAAAAACGGCGCTCAAACGAATCCTGTTACAATGAACAATGGCACATAGCGTCTGAGGAACAGGATGTTGTTTACAGAGCAACTCTACATCTAATTGAAATACGGATTGTTAGGGAACGGCACTGGGAGACAGTTAAACAGGGTTGGCAGCTATTTAAGTGGAAAAAAAACTTTAGATGAAGGAACGGGAGAATGAGGATATAGAGAGGTACAGCGATAAAGATAAAGTCCGAAAGTTCTACAAGAAAGTAAAAGTTAAAGGTTGCGGTACTGGACTCCTGTAATGATATTTAGGAAATCTGGAATCAATTGCGCAGAGTGTGCAACATATATGAAGTGAACACCTCCACCAATTGTTGGTTCAGAAGACAGCGCAATTGAAGGTGCCAGGCAAACTGACGACGACGCACATTAGCGCCTGTAGAACAAGTGAGGTTGTAAAAATCAAAAATTTCATAGGCCACTTTAAAATATTGATAAACCTATTTTGTTCAACGATTTCAAATATGGTACTCTTATTACAATCAGATTATCAAAAAAAAAGTAATGGATCATCATTCTTTTTGATTCTATTTATATAGAGTGTGCTGTGTGAAAGACTGAAGAAAAACAGATCGACACATACCATATTTTCGTCGACTAATAAGTTACAGCCCTATACGTCAGACACTACTCGAAGCCATGGTTGAGTTTGGTATTCCAGTGAAGCTGATACGCCTTTCCGGAATGACGCTGACTGGACTTTACGGAGCCCTGTCGTGTGACCTCTTCAACATAGTGATGGAGATGATAATAAGGAGAGTCAAAAGTGTGGAAATTGTGAAAATAGCGTTTGATGAAACACGAACTATTATATGCATTTCGTCACGATAGGACTCCAAATGACAGCCCAGCAAAACAAATTATATCTTTTCGGTGTAGGAAGACCAACATTTTTTTAACCTCCAAAACTTTTGTATTTGTGAATTTAAGTAAAAACTTCTAAAGCTAAAGTTTCATGGTTTGGGCAGGCCTTCATGGAGAATACAAGAAATGGGCGGCTTTAAATATAGAAAACGATTCCTGTATATCGTCAATAGTCAAAAAATTAACCTCGAAGTTTAAAGTGACTATAGGGAAAAAGGGAGCCTTTTATATACCGAGAATAACGATATGAGTTCTGCTTCAATATGACATCAAAAAACAAGGCAGCTCCAAAAAAACATATACGGGCAGCATGAAGGATGCAAGGATAAAAAAAAAATTGGTGTTCTGAAATTGTCTTAGGATAATCTTTAATTGTAGTGGGTGTCCGCCTCTGCTTAATGTTTTGTATAGGGTTCGACCCATAATAATAGACAGCATTGATCAAAAATTGCGGGATGTGACTGCAGCCTTGTCAGGTATACAGAAACAATCATCAAAAATGGGTCTAACGGTGAACGAGGACAAAACTGAAGTTATTAGTTATAAAGAACGAATAATCTACACGTTTGGGACGTTGTGTGACCGTTGGCAATTATATTTTCGAAGCGGTAGATGATCGATGGATGGAGATTAGGGCGACCAAAATTTCAATACAAATACCAGGACCGTATAATACTTTTCCACATGTGGCATATAATCAAAATATGCAATTGGAAGTAGGTGCCAGCTAAGTAAGTAAATAAGTATTACAGCCAAAATACTTTTAAGTATACCATAAAGGACTTTCATTGCACCATTAAGTACATAAATTGTACTAAAGTATTTCTTCTTCGTACCCAAAGAAACTTTTATTGTACCAAAAAGAATTTTTACTGTACCATAAATGACTTGAAGTACAAAGTACTTCATTCTATCAGCAATTCCTTTTATTCAATCAATATGTTATAAATTTAAAAAAGGTGTCAACTGTATGTTCGGAGTTTCCCTGCATGTAGTAAGTAGCATAAGAACATACTTAACGCATATCAACTATAAAAAGAGCAATCATCCGAGGTCCAAAACTAGGTTGGATGTCTATATGCAAAAAAAAATTGGTCTAGCCGTCTGACTTCCCTGTATTGGCATGAAAAGTAAACATGAATGGATCGGAAAGAAATTGCGCAAAACCAAGAATGTTTTTACTGATCTTCAAAAATGTAAAGGAATAAGAGAGGGACACACATATATTATTACCTAAACCCACTCGTCATAAAAAAATAAAGTAAAATAAAAAAATGTGTTTTTAAATGTTAGCTTAGCTCACAAAATTAGGAGGGCATATTCGTTTAAAAAATTCAGAAATTCCATTACGCATTGTTAAGTTGCATTTCCGTTCTCGTATGTCAATAGCAAAGGAGGATTCGAGGATCCTGGCGATGATCCTGGTCGCGATAGGACAACTTTAAACAACTATACAATATTACGACAATGACCTCGAAGAAAAATACAAATAATACAAAATTTCTTGTTAAACATAGCACCAATCTGTGCCCCATAAAATATTTCAAGGATTTTTCAGAATCTTATACCAATTTTAGCTTGCAAACAGGTATTGTTGCACCTTGCACACATATTTTATTACCATCATAATTTATTATGATGTTACGTAATAAATTCTTAATAATCAAAGTTTGTAACTTTGTCGTGTGTAACTCTTTTTTGTTGAAACACGACGCCTCTTCAGCCCTACCCACGGCCAACGTAACTAGAGCAACTTTATTATTATGCGTGGGTTTGTGTGTGTTGCACACACACAGCGAAAGGAAACGGAAATGCCACGAACGTGTCACACAAATGGGTCGCTAATGTATACATGTTGTGTGTGCGCGATTGTAAGCTAGCGTTTGTGTGTTTAGCTAAGGAAAGCATGCATAAACATATACATTTGAGCGCGTTAACGCAAAACGAAAGACATAGAGAAAAAACACTAACGTTCAAATAATAATGCATATACCGCCCCAGCCCGCTTGTGAACTCTATACATTTTTATGCCACGTCTTTTGCTGCTTACGCGTCTGTGGCAATTTGAGAGCCAAGTGTCTTGCAACACGTTTTAAACTCATTAATTAGCATGACAACTATGTAACAAATACCTGTACTTTATACAAAATGGCTCTGGTTTTCTCATGGTGCCGGCATTCAGTGGCTGAGACAAGGAATGTTATTTAGCTCCAGCCGTACGCTGGTAGTTGGCTGCAGTCACTAACAGGAAGTGATGGATGCCAGTTTGCCAAAGGAGAACGTGCGAATGCAAGTGCTGGCGCTGGCACTGAGACTGTATATGCAAGTTTGCTTGTTTTTTTTCTTCATTTTTCATCTGCGCGTTACCTATGTTTATTATTGTGGTGTGATAATTAGCAAGTTTAAGCGAGAGAAGTAGCAGTATCAGCGCAGCAGCAAGACCTGCCGCAGCCATCACCGGAAGTTAGTGTTTGCAAAGTGATGTGGTAAACGGGATAGTTTTCAACTTGCTGGTACACTGACGCACTCTCTTTCTCTCTCTCTCTCTCTCTTGCTGCCTTAATGAGTCTGGTCCTGTGCACCCTCAAACTTAACAAATTAATGTTATTATTCTTAATTCATATGCGGGAAGTTTTGTTTTTTCGTTAATACTTTTTGTTTAATACCTTAATTGTATGCTAATAATCCATTTTTGCTGGATGCGTGTGTGTGTGAGTGAAGCCTATTAAGGACTTTTCTGTGAAGTTGCATTTTCAAAGAGTTTTTATAAGTTTGCTGGGAAAGGGGGGAGAAAAAATGGTAAGGATGAAAAATTGTACAATCACCACACAAGAGTTTTGGTAAGAATATAGTAAAGAGAATGGTGTGATGGTGGTTGGGTAATTTAAAGAAAAGTTTAAACAATTAAGAAATCAGCAATGATATCGTCAACTATGCTGACCCAACCAGTGTTTGTTTATAGCTTGTTTATGATGGTTTGTATGTATTATAAATGTTGAAACATCAAACCTAAATAAAGATTGCAAAGGTCTTTACACTTTAGTAAGTTTGTCAGATATTATTCGCATACCATAATTTCCTAAAAGTATGCACTGGATTTTGTAATTAATAGTGAGAATCACATAAATATAAGGTTATAGGTTAGAGTAATAGCAACGTGATCTTCGCTTTTATATGACGGTTAAGAGGGAGTCATAAACTACTGGTATAAAAACATTCCCACTGGCGTATAAGCAACACTAACAAAAGTGCATATTTAAAGAAAATTTCAAACAATTAAGGAATCAGCAAGGATATCGTCCACTATGCTGACCCAACCAGTGTTTGTTTATAGCTCTCATGATAGTTTGTAGGTATTATAAATGTTGAAATATCAAACCTAAAAAAAGATTGCAATGGTCTTTACACTTTAGTAAGTTTGTCAAATATTATTCGCATACCTAAAAGTATGCAATGGATTTTGTAATTAATAGTGAGAATCACATAAAGATAAGATTATAGGTTCGAGTAATAGCAGCGTGATCTTCGCTTTTATATGACGGTTAAGAGGGAGTCATAAGCTACTGGTACAAAAGCATTCCCACTGGCGTATAAGCAACACTAACAAAAGTGCATATAAATCATACGCAACCGTACGTTATAATGCCCTTAAATTACGCAATGCTTATTGCAAAAGTTGTGAGAATCACATAAAGAAATTTCATATAAGGTTGGAGTAATATCAGCGTGATCTTCGCTTTTATATGACGGTCAAGCGGGAGTCATAAAGTACTAGTATAAAAGCAATCCCTCTGGCAGCCGCACAGTGGGGAAAAAAAGTATTTTTGGACATTTGAAATTTTAGGCCGCAATTCTTAACCGATTTCCAAAATTCTTTTTTTGTATTTATTATTTTTAGAAAATTTATTTATTATTTTTTTTAAAATTTATCAAAGTCTATGCAAAAATAATTTTGACAGAGGTGAATAATTTTGAAATATTTGACATTAAAGTCAAAAATTATTTTTGCATAGACTTTGATAAATTTTAAAAAAATAACGGTATGGAATCTAGAATAAAAAAACGTACAATCTGTGCGCAATTTTGTTTCCAATAATACAAAAAAAGAATTTTGAAAATCGGTTAAGAATTGCGGCCTAAAATTTCAAATGTCCAAATAAATTTTTTTTCCCCACTGTGAGCCGTAAGTATTCTAGATTTAAGGGAACTGCTGTGTGGATGGATATAATTTTTATAGTCCTAATCTTTCTATGGTTACATTCATATCCAAAAAGTATGAACACCATAATCCTAAACAAATTGTAAATGTGAAAGCCAGAACAAACTTGAAGACCATACTCCGGATGTCTGTTCAGGTACAATTATGATTGTAATGAAATTAATGGATGGAAAGCCTGAAGAAACTTGAGCTACACATATGATTCTATTGACAACAACGACGATACTTCCAATATGCCGACAGGATCCATGAAAATCGCAATACAGTTGTTCTCCAAAAGATAAAATTTCCGCAACTGCAAAACAACTCATTATAATTACTATTCGACATTCCTTTTAAAACTGGTAGGTATTTCGATTCTTAAACGTATTTATATAAATTTGCATCTTTCCGAATTTATCAAAACAATATTCCCCTATCAATAGCAATTTAATAGACATCAATACATATCAACATAATGCATACAATTGCACTCTCATATCGTTTATTTCAATGTGCCCGTTGATGAAAATTGAATTTAAAAATTTCTCTTGTTGTTGTTGTTTTTAACCAAACTACATGCACACATGTTGTAGATTTCAAAGCTGCCAATATTCCCGCTGACAGCCCAGTGCTAATTATAAACAATAATTTACGTTTATCGCTTGAATAAACAGCCGAAAACTATGCCACAATAATTGAATACTGCAAGAGCTGGGAAATATGCAACATGACGTTAAAAACGCAAAAAAAAGTGGCAAATTAAGAAATGTATGTAAATTTTAAGCGTAAACGAATTAAAAATAGGCAGCAAAGTGTCAACAGCTAACGTGTTTGTGTTTGTTATTTTTAACATCAAAATGTTTTTGAAACAGCGAATACAAGTGTCAAAAAAAAACTAATTATAAAATTGTGTGAATGTTTTGGGAATTACCACAACTAACAGAAAAAAAAACAAAGAATGATATGTGTAAAATTTACAAAACTAATGAAATTTTAGAAAATTATAGGAAACTGTAGAAAAATGAAAAAAAAAATTGAAACGTTTAAATAAAATTTATGAAATCGTAGGAATATGGGAAGATGTAAAATATATGAAAATTTATAAAATTTATAAAAGTTGTGAAAATATAAAATCGTCTAATTTATGAAAATTATAAAATTTATGAAAACAAGAACGAAATGAACGATATGAAGACGAAAAGGCCCGACAGGGCTCAGCCCTGCAGGAAAGTGACGTTGAACACGTAGCACTTTACCCAATATCCACCTGTGAGAATACTATCGGATATTTAACGTTTAGAACTGCAAACGACAAGTGGAAGAATGGAGAAACCTGTAGAAAGGCCAAAAAGACATGGCCTGGATACAGCCCGAAGCATACGTCGTACCTGGTAAATATTGAGAGGGACTTGATAAAAAAAAAATGATCACCTTCCTGACGAGACATGGACACATAGGCAGGCATGTGAACAGAATGGGATTCGCAACGAAAAGCGAATGTAACTACTGCGGGAATAGCAGCAGTGAACCATCTACCGATCATACGACCGATCATGCGACTGTTCAGCCCTATACAGAAGGAGACTGAAAACTTTGGGGAGACCCTTCTTAAATGGTATAGAGGAACCGGCATCCTTGGACTGAACTGGGTTGAAGGAATGCCGACCTGCGGGTGTCACAAAGGGTCCATATGGAACTAAGTGATCTTATCTACAGAAGAGACGCCTGCATGCCAACCACCCAAAAAAATAGGAAAAAAATTTTTTGAAGTTAATTAATAAAATAATAAAGAAATAGTAAAAAAAAATCAATTTAAGATAATTTTTAATTATATGAATTATAAATTATATAAAAATTAAACAAATTTATAAAATAAATTTAATTAATAGTATTAAAGAAATTAATTAAAAAACGAGTAAAAAAACTTAATTTCCCTTTGCACCCCATGAATGAGGTATGGGATAGCTTCTCGCGTTGTTGTGAATTAACACGCTTTCAATTTTTAGATTCACAACTAACGGCACCTACTTATTTATCGACGAATGCCAACGTCACTGTTTGAGAAGCTCTTACTAGACACGCCGATTGACTCGACACTTAATACTGCCAAGTTGCTGCCAGCGACATTCGAGGGGAGCCGACAATGAAAGAAACAATTTTTTAAGATGACTGGAGCCAGGTTTGAACCTGCGATCTCCCGCATGGTAGTCGCGTGTTCTAACCACTACGCCAGGGCCGGTCACAAAAAAAAAGTGGCCTTCGATAGCTCAGTGGAAGCGACGTAGACTAGCAATCCGAAGGTGCCGGGTTCGATTTCCGGCAGGGGCACTGGCCAAATCAACATCGATAAAAAATTAATTAATTCTCAAATACTTTCGAGTTCTCCAGCCAACAAAACTCATCCTAGACGCTTCCACTGCAAAAATCAAGATTGCGCAAGGACCAAGGAAAAAAGGAAAATGATTTATCAACATCTCATATAAATCAACAAGCCAGAAATTTAAATTTATAAAATTAATCTAACTAAAAAAAGACATAAAATTAATTAAATTAATAAAATGTATCAAATTTATGCGATTAATAAAATTAATGAAGTTAATAAAATACATTAAATTAATAAAATTTATAAAATTAATAAAATTAAATTTAAAAATAAATGCAATTAATAAAATCTTATAAATTAATAAAATTAATGAAATTAATGAAATTACTAATATTAATGAAATTTATTTAAATAATAAAATTAAATAAATTAATGAAAAAAATAAAATTAATAAAATATATTTAATTAATAAAATTAATTAAATGTATACAAATTAATGGAATTAATAAAATTACTTTTATTTTATTATTATTAAAACAAATGATTTTAATGAAATAAACGAAATGAATAAAATTAAAATTAATAAAACTAAAAAAAAAATAATAAAATGAATTAAACTAATAAGATGTATCAAATTAATGTGATTAATAAAATTAATGAAGTTAATAAAATACATTAAATTAATAAAATTTATAAAATTAATAAAATAAATTAAAATAATAAAATTAAATAAATTAATGAAATAAATAAAAATAATAAAATATATTAAATTAACAAATCAATGAAATGTATAAAAATTAATGGAATTAATAAAATTACTTTTATTATATTATTATTAAAAGAAATGAATTTAATAAAATAAATAAATTTAATATTAATAAAACTAAAAAAATAATAAAATTAATTAAATTAATAAAATGTATCAAATTAATGAGATTAATAAAATTAATAAAAATAAATTAAATTAATAAAGATAATAAAATACATTAAATTAATAAAATTTATAAAATTAACTGAATTAATAAAATTATTGATATAAATTAAAATAAAACAATTTATGCAATTAATAAATTAATGCAATAAATAACATTTATTTAATTAATTAAATTAATGAATCAAATAAATAAATTTAATGAAACTAATAAAAATTAACGAAATTAAAAATGTTAATGAAATTTATTAAAATATATTAAATTAATAAAATTAATTAAATGTATAAATATTAATGGAATTAATAAAACTAATTTTAATAAAATTAACGATGTAAAAAAAATTAATGAAATTATTAAAATAAATAAAACAAATGAATTTGATGAAATAAATAAAATAAATAACATTAATAAACTGAATAAAATTAAAATTAATAAAACTAAAAAAAAATAGTAAAGTTATCTAAATTAATAAAATGTATAAAATTAACGAGATTAATTAAATACTTTAAATTAATAAAATTTATAAAATTAATGGAATTAATAAAATTAATTAAATAAATTAAAGTAATAAAATTAATGCATTTAATGCAATTAATAAAATTTATAAAATCAATAAAATTAATGAAATTAATAAAATTAATGAAATTAGTAAAATAATGAAATAAATACAATTAATGAAATTATAAAAAAATTAACGATATTAATAATATTAATTAAATTTATTAAAAAAAATAAAATGAATTAAATTAGTAAAATTAATTAAATTAATTCAATTAATGAAATAAATACAATTAATAAAATATATTAAATTAATGAAATTAATAAAATGTATAAAAATTATAAAATTAATGGATATAATAAAATTTACTGAAAAAAATTAATTAAATAAATAAAATAAATAAAATTAAAAAATGAATTTGATAAAATATATAACATAAATGAAATTAATAAAATCAATAAAATTATTTAAATAAATAATATTAATTAAATTAATGAAATAAATAAAATTAATTATTTTAATAACATTAATAAAAATTAAAAAAATAATAAAATTAATGACATTTTTTATATTAATAAAATTTATTAAATTTATTAAATTAAATAAATTAATTTTATGAAATTTATAAGATTTTTGAATTTTGTATAATATTAGTGATATAAATGAAATAAGTGAAGTTAGTTACATTTAATGAAATCCATAAAATTATATTAGAAAAAAATATTAAAAACTTAATAAAAGTAACAAAATTAATCACATTAATCAAATTTTTGAAATGTATATAATTTATGAAATGGGTATTTCCAGCGGAAGGACGGACGATTTCATAGTAACAAATTGCTATATTTTTAACTTTTGTTGTTGTAATCATATAATGAATTTGTTGAACTTTAACAAAACAAACTATATATATCGTTGGAAAGTCTTTTCTTTCCAAATCCGTTGAGAAACTTAAAATCGGTTCATATTTACCCGCGTTACAGGCTTATAAGTGCGTTAAAGTACGAAAAACCGGGTTTTTACCCGTAATTCAAGATTTTGGGGGTTTTGCGAAATTTAAAAAACAGAATCTTGTAGTGCTGAGTAGCACCAACCAGAAAAATAGAGTACTTTTCCAGGTATTGCTTTTTTTTGTTGCTATGTGTTATCCATAGAAAAGTGCGTGTGTCCGCAACTTGCGTCCGCAACGCACATTTAGATCGAAGTAGCATAAAAGGTAAAATTATTTCAAATGTGAAGTAAGTTGTTTTTAAAACCCCAACATGTCTTCTTTATTTTATAAAAAAAAAATACACTGGCTATATAAGAAATTTCGCTAAATTTCACAAAATTTCATAGACACTTCAAGTGGCTATGGAAAATTGTTGTGTCCGTAACGCACTTTGTATTAGCCATAATTTTGAATACAACATTATAAGTAATGTTTCGTTGAAAGAACATTATAGTACTGTCCAAAATCTAAATTTTTTAATATGAACATAATCTTCACACTATTTAAAGTTTTCGAGAAAACTCCAAAATAAGAAAAAAAAACGTGCGTCCGCAACGCCAGGAAATACCCATATGTATCTCATAGATTCCATAAGTTGATAAAACACGGATACAATATGGAAAAAATTTTAAGTGACCTAATATATGGTGAACATCTAGTCGAGTACAACTTGAATATGTATACATACCAAAGTTTCCTAACATACTCAAAATCTTGATGTGCAAGCTAATTATAGAATTATATCGTCGGAATACTGCGTAAACTGACCAACTTCATTTTATTGTGAAATGAACGTTACGATGTAAAAGTTTTCCAAAAGTCATAGTGTATGCCCTATAAAAAACTCCTAGGTCTATTTAAAATAGTTTTGTAGTTATTGTATCATTCACTTTAGCCATTCACTTTAGTGTCCCAAAAGTCATTTTCTATGCCCTGTAAAAAGTTGAAGTAGTTTTGAAGTTATTCTAAAAATAAATTTAAGCGGCCATAAACTTTAAATTATCAATAACTCAGAAACCCAAACAGTCGAGTTGGTCAGTTAACGCAGTATACCGATGATATATACTTTTGGAAAGGGATGAGATTCTGAGATTGGTTTAGAACTGACTGAATTATCATATCACAAGTAAAGAAAGACCCAAACACTGGGTTTTGAACCGTAAGTCAAGATTTTAAGGGTGTTACGAAACTTTTATATACCGATTTATATTGCACTCGACCAGACCTTCAACATGCACTAGGTAACTCTCCAAGCTGTAAATGATTGTAACGCCGTGTAATTGTTACAATTATCTGAAATTATAAATTTCATACGTTTTATAAATTTTTCAAATTTAAATTTTAAATTAAATTTTTAAAATTGATCAAATTAAATAAATTTTATAAATATCACTAATTTCATTACTACTTGTTCCTGACTCCCATTTAATTCCTAATCAGTGTAGTTTTTGCTACATACATTTGTTTGCTACAGTAAATATCGCCGGTACAAGCCGACATCGCACGTGTATGTGCTACAGATTTTAAAGTACTCAAATCTAAATTTGTGTAGCCTCTTAATAAGCATTTTATATGAATAGAAAATGTAACTACTGCAAATATTTTTAAAATATATATTATATTTGCACAATATTCTCAGATTAAACAAAAACTTTCTAACTTGCAGTGAACTTGGTAAGAACTTTTGCCGACACCACTTAAAATTACATTGAAAACTATTTAAAAACATTATGCAGCTAGCTGAATTCACCCTACCTAGCTATGCGATTTATTTCGATAACTTTCAATTTAACCCCTAAAATTATGCAACAAAATTGTACTTGTTCTTCTTTATGTGAGGTGTATTTTGTTTCCTAAAATCTAACCCCTAATATTATGCAACGAAGGTTAAACGGAAAGCACAGAACAGCATTATGGTAAAATTTGCCATACAAATTAAATCCAAAGTGCATATTCAACAATGTTTCATACTCATTCAGAAAGCCAACACACACAGCTTAAGCTTAAAGTCCTTAAAGTAGGATACTGTTCTACATGTTAATAAAGTGCTTAGAAAAATTAAACTTTAAAAACAGCTCTATATTTATATTTAATAATTAATATAATAACAACACTCATAAAGAGAATATATTCTGAAAGAGAAATAAGCAATCCTAAAGTTTTCCTTAGAAAAACCACAAAGCAGCAAAGAAATAAAGATAGAAAAAAAAACGAAACAAAAAGGAGGGGACACTTTTGTAAAACAAAAATAAATTGCTTACAATTTACACCAGTAACAACTCAAAGGAGCTGTTGAAATAGACCACAAGTTGCAGTTTCTAATTTGTCCCAACAACTAGAAGAAGAAGTAGCAGCAAAAGCAGCATCAGCAGATCTAAAGTAGTTTGGCATTAGGCAAGATAGTGGCCAGTGGGGTAGTCGGTGAAGATGGAAAACTGTAAATGACAGTAAATCCCCATCAAGTTGAAGTGCTTAATATAAACTACTAAATATGTCCTTATAAACACACAAACAACAACAGCAACACCAACACATTTATATCTATATTTCCCACTTTGCAGTAACTCTATACTTGCTCACACTTACACACACACATACATCTATATACATGCTTAAGTGGTCAATGTCTTACTTAGTACTCTCACCAATACTACCACACACCATCCACTAGTCCTGCTCGTATTACTATCAAACTACTAAGAAACTCTAGATTAAGATATATAAAGTTTTACTCTCGGAAGTATATGGGGGTGTTGTAGTACAACAAGAGTAGTTGGTGTGGAAAAGATAAGTTGTTTGCTTTATTCTAGTGTGTGTGTGTGTGGGTGTAGGAGAGTGTGTTTGCGGAAAGGGCTTTAAAAAAATGAAATTAAAACAGATGTGACCATAAATGTCCCTAGCAAAACTAGATGCGTCTGTTACACTAACAAACACAGCCAGCTTTTGTTCAGACAGGGTGAGCTTTTATTAGGCGGACAATTATTTTATGGTACAAATTTAACAAATATACTTTCATAGATTACAAAAAATTGTTTATTAGTTTTAATAATTCCTTAATTTTAGTCTTATTATAATTGTAATCAATTGCATTATTTTCGTTAATGTCATAAATTTCTTAACTTTGTGAATATATATGTGTATGTATGTATATAAAATTGAGTTTGTGTTTGTTTGTTTGCATTTTTTATGTACCGAGAACGGCTGGACCGATCTGTGGCTGTTTCGGTGGTGAAAGTAGGCTACTTGAGTTTTTGATTCATCAAGAAGGCGTGGCCCCTCCATTGGACCCAATTTTTGAAATAGGAATATCTGAAGAACTTTTTCACCAATCGACTTATACATTTGTATGGATGCAATTGGTAGCAATATGCGAGATCAAACAAAATTGGGCAGTATCGCATGAGTGGGCGTGATACACAACATGAAACTTAAAACGGTTGTATCTCGTGAACTATCAAAGGTATAAAGATAATATTTGTCGTTCGTACAATTCAAAATACGGCCAGGGTGGAAGAGGGCGGTGCCACGCCTCCTTTTTAAAAATCGCTCTGACGGTGTTTCTAATAGACCGATTGTTATAAAATTTTCACAGATTGCTACTAATGACCTGATGATAGTCCGTGGGTATACCTGGTTGTGTTTGGATCAAGAGGCGGTACACCGCCCATATAACTTGAAATTTCAAATGGCTATATCTCATGTACTATTAGTATGAATTACAGTCAATGTAGAAGTGGGCGGTACCACGCCTCTTTTTAAAACTCGCTCTGATGGCTTTTCTAATAAACAGATTGTTATGAAAATTTCACAAAATGATAATGACGACCTGCTGATAGTCCATGCCTATACATGGTTGTGGTTGGATCAAAGGGGCGTGTAACGCGCATAAAACTGGAAATTTCAAATGGCTGTTTCTCATGAACATCAGGGGTATAAAGATGTGATTTGCTATATATGTTACTGGTACAATACGAAATACAGTCAGAGTGGGAGAGGACGGTGACATGGGCCGACTGTAATGAAAATGTGCTACTGGTTACCTGCTGATAGTCCTTGGATATACTTGGTTATGGTTCAATAAAGGGGCATGGCACCGTCCATAAAACTTGAAATTTCAAATGGCTATATCTCATGAACTATCAAAGAGATAAAGATAAGTTTTGGTATATACTTTATTAGTACAATATGAACCACAACCAGGGCGGATGTGGGCGATGCCACGCCTCATTTTCAAAACTCCCTCTGACGGATTTTCTAATATACATATTTATACGAAAGTTTCACAAAGTGATAATGACTTGTTGATAGTCCTTGGCTATACCTGCTTGTGGTTAGATAAAGGGACGTGGCACCGCCCATATAACTTGAAATTTCAAATAGTTATATCTTATGTACTATAAAAGGTATATAATTGATTGGTACAGTAAGAATAACAGCCAGGGCGGAAGAGGGCGGTGCCACGCCCCTTTTCAAACAAATCGCTATAACAGTCATAATAACAGTTTGATGGTCCTGGTAATTTTACAGTATGTTACAGTTGGCCTAGAGACATGAACAAGGTACTTGGAACCAAGTTGATTCCATTAATTTCATAAAGACTAAAAATTTTTTAAGTTTCAGTAATGTTATAAATTTCAGTAATTTTATAAATTTCAATAATTCCATTAATTTCGTCAATTTCATTTAATTGAATATGTTTATAAATGTAATTACTTCAATTATTTTTAAAAATTTATTAGTTTTATATATTTTATTAATTTAAAAAAATTCGGAATTTGTCCATTAACTTTGTTAATTTTATTATATTTTTTTTTTAATTTTATTAAATTATATTAATTTTAATAATTTCAGATATTTTTTAAATTGCTCTAATTAGATTTAAACAATTATGTAATTAATTTATTAATTTATTTAATCATTTTGTAAGTTTAATAAATTCTAAAAACTTCGTTAGTTCTATCAGTTAAAATTGTTTAATTAATTTCATTAACTTTACTGACTTAATTAATTTCACTAATTTCAACAATTTTAATAACTTAATTAACTTAATTTTACTAATTTTGTAATTTTTTTAAACTTTATTTATTAAATTAAAAAAATTAGTTTTATTATTTAAATTATTTAAAACTATTTTAATTTTATTAATATTAATTATTAAATTAACTTTATTAATTTTATTAAATTATTTTATTTTATTAATTAATTAATTCCATTTAAATTTTTCATTAAATTAATCTTATTAATTTCTTTAATATAATCCATTTAATATACTTCTTAAATTCAGTAATTTTATAAATTTTGTTAACATCTTTAATTTAATTACTTTTATTAATTTTATTATTATCATTAATTTCATTAGATTCATTACTTTCATAAATACCATTGTTGTCATTACTTTCATTACTTTCACAAAATCCATTAATATCATTAATTCCACTAGTATTTTTAACTTAATTTATTTCATTAATTTCATTACTTGCATTACTTTTATTACTTTCATTACTATCATTACTTTCATTACTTTCATTACTATCATTACTTTCATTACTGTCGTTACTTTCATTATTTTCATTAATTTCATTACTTTTATGACTTTCTTTACTTTCATTACTTTCATTTCTTTCGTTTTCTTTATTGCATTTCTTTCGTTTTCTTTATTGCTTTCATTGCTTTTATTACTTTCATTACTTTCATTGCTTTCATTACTTTCATTACTTTCATTACTTTCATTATTTTCATTACTTTCATTACCTTTATTACTTTCATTACTATCATTACTTTCATTACTTTCATTACTATCATTACTTTCATTACTTTCATTACTTTCCTTACTTTCATTACTTTCATTACTATCATTACTTTCATTACTTTCATTACTTTCATTACTTTCATTACTTTCATTACTATCATTACTTTCATTACTTTCATTACTTTCATTACTATCATTACTATCATTACTTTCATTACTATCATTACTTTCATTACTTTCATTACTATCATTACTTTCATTACTTTCATTACTTTCATTACTATCATTACTATCATTACTTTCATTACTTTCGTTACTTTTATGACTTTCTTTACTTTCATTACTTTCATTACTTGCATAACTTTCATTTCTTTCGTTTTCTTTATTGCTTTCATTGCTTTTATTATTTTCAGTGCTTTTATTACTTTCATTGCTTTCATTACTTTCATTACTTTCATTATTTTCATTACTTTCATTACCTTTATTACTTTCATTACTTTTATTACTTTCATTACTTTAACTACTTTCATTACTTTCATTACTTTCATTACTTTCATTACTATCATTACTTTCATTACTTTCATTACTTCCATTACTATCATTACTTTCATTACTTTCCTTACTTTCATTACTTTCATTACTATCATTACTTTCATTACTTTCATTACTATCATTACTATCATTACTATCATTACTTTCATTACTTTCATTACTTTCATTACTATCATTACTTTTATTACTTTCATTACTTTCATTACTTTCATTACTATCATTACTATCATTACTTTCATTACTTTCGTTACTTTCATTACTTTCATTACTTTTATTACTTTCATTACAGTCATTACTTTCATTAAATCTATTAAAATCATTAATTCCACTATATTCATTAACTTCATTAATTTCGCTAATTTCGTTAATTTTATTAATTTATTTACTACTATTAATTTCAGTAATTTTTTCAATTTCATTAATTTCATTATTTTGATTAACTTAATTTATTTCATTAACTTAATCAACATCAGTAATTTTATTATTTTACTGATTTAATTAATTTTATGTTCATCTTAAATTCACACACCCCCTACCAATAATTCAATATTGCAATTTATTTATGTCTTCTATATTCATTCTTCTTCTTCTTCTTAATTTCCCTTTGCACCCCATGAATGAGGTATGGGATAGCTTCTCGCGTTGTTGTGAATTAACACGCTTTCTATTTTTTTTAGATTCACAACTAACGGCACCTACTTGTTTTATCGACGAATGCGAACGTCACTGTTTGAGAAGCTCTTACAAGACACGCCGATTGACTCGACACTTAACACTGCGAAGTTGCTGTCAACAACATTCGAGGGGAGCCGACAATGAAAGAAACAATTTTTTTTTTTTAAGATGACTGGAGCCAGGTTTGAACCTGCGATCTCCCACATGGTAGTCGCGTGTTCTAACTACTATGCCATTCACTTTTTCGTAAATTCTCTTATGGCTCAGCCTGTTCAGCCACCCCTTTGTATATCTTGTATTGCCGAAGGGAATCTACTGCTCGTAGCATCGAGAGCATCTCAACATGGAAAATTCTTAAAAATTTAAAATAATTGATTGTTATAAACTAATCTGACACCAGAAAGACATGTAATAAAATTTAGGGGATATTACGAAAAACCAAAATACATGTCCGGCATCAAGTATCGTAGTAAGTGACAAGTTGTAATTGAAAGGATGTTGCTTAGGTCATTGAAGCAACACCACAAAATGTTGCAAACCAAAAGTAAAATGAAATAACTTGAGAGGAAGTTGCAATAAAAAATATTACAAAAGTAGAGAGGGATAAAAAAAACGAATGAAGTTTTTAAGGAAATCTGCATAATAGAGCAAATGAGACTGATATAAGAATGGAAAAATATATATATTAATATTTGAGAATTTATTAAATTTATTTTCTGTCATAAGCTTTTGTTTTGAAATATTACTTACACATAAGAGTCAAACTAGTGTTTGAAATTGTGACGCATCCTTAACAGTCATAAAACATACCTGGAAAGAAAGATGAGAAGATATTAGATGTATTAGCAAAACTGTGTAGATATGTATATATGAAATAAGATTCAATAACATAAGGCAAAATAATTTGAAAATGTATATTGCAAACCACATATGTGTTTCATAGATATAATTGAAAAAAAAAACTCTAATGCACTACACATTCTCAAAACCACCATGCAGTCCCATATCCCCCATTCAATTTTCATATAACTTTTTCGCATTCATAAAGCTTTGTCTAACATTTCAATATTCAGTCGTTATACTCATCCCTCCCTCCCAACTATTTGAATAGATTAGTTTATTTTACTCTTTAGAAATGTCATTGAAATTTTCATCAAATCCATCTGTAAAAAACAAAAAGACGACATTCATTTCCATCCAACTGTTTTTATTTGACAATTCTATGAAATATTAGAAATTGGAGAGCAGCAGCAATACAAAGGAAACACATAAAACAAACAACATGTTCGAGTGTAAACAGCAATAAAGACACGGGAGGGGAGAAAAAGAGAGAGCGGGTATGAAAAGGTGCAAAGCACCGGAAGGATATAAAAAGTGAAGAAAGAACAAAGGCAAAGCCAAGCAGTGTTTATCTAAAGAAGGACCTTCGTTTTGTAAATTCTCAAGATTTGAAGTTCGTACGTAATTGTGTTGGTATACGTGGCATCTACTAGTAAATACAACACCTGCTGTGCTCATAAGTAGTGCAGGGGAAAAGCTTTACATAATACTTGCATCGAGTTGTGAGAAACGTCACAAGGAGATCAACCAACAGCGAAGACAATCGAAGAGTATTGTACATTTTATGTTGCTAAGCAACACATGTAAATGTGAAGGTGTAAAGACGGATGTGAAGTGTTAAGCGAGGGTTGTACGGTAACTAGCAAGGAAAGGATTAATGGAAAAAGACTTATGTACACATGTTATTTTATTTAACAAGCTTCATACATTTCATAAATTGTATAGAATTTATAATTATATAACATCATACATTTCATAAAATAAATAACTAATCCACTAATTTTACAAAAAAAAAAGTTTAATACATAATAAAATTTATGAATTTTATTAAATTCATAAATTCTATAACTTTTATATAATCCATAATTTTCATAAATTTTTTAATTTCCTACATTATTCATAATTTTAATAAATTTCAATTTTTGCAATTTTTAAATATTTCTAAATATTATTATAAATTTTATTAACATCATAACTTTCATAAATTTCACAAATTTTATAAAATTAAAAAATTCATAACTTTTATAATTTTTCAAATTTATTAATTATATAAATCTCAAGAATTTATAAATTTCATAACTTTTTTAAATTCCATTAATATCACAAATTTTATACATTTAATAAAATTCATATATTTTATACATTTCGAAAATTTCATAAATCTTAAAACTTTTACAAGTTTCAAAACTTCATTATCTTTATAAATTTAAAAAATTTTACCAACTCAAAAATTTTATAAATTTCATAGATTTCATCAATTTAATAAAATTCATAAATTTCGTAAATATCATTACTTTTATAAATTTTTTAAATTTTTATAATCCTCATAAATTTAAAAAATTTCGTGGGTTTCATAAACTTCACATATTTCAAAAATTTAATAAATTATATGAATTTATGAATTAAATAAATATAAATTTTATGAAAGTTATAAACCTCACAAATTTCATAAAATTATAAAATTCATAAATTTATTAAATTTCACAAAATTAAAAAAAAATTTAAGTTTAAAAAGTTCATAATTATATAAATTTTATATTTCATAAATTTAAAAAATTTCATAAATTTTAAAAATTTTATTAACTTATAAATCTCAAAAAAATTATAAATTTTATATATATCATAAATTTTGTAAAATTTTTAAAATTCGATTCTAAATGTAATAAATTTTCAAAATAATATAAATTTCATTAGTTTAAAAAATTGTATAAACTGAATAAACTTCATTATCTTTCTAAATTGAATAAATTTTAAAAATTCAAGAATTTTATAAATTTTATAGATTTCATAAATTTAATAAAATTCACAAATTTCGTAAATTTTATAATTCTCATAAATTTCACAAATTTTCTTTATAAATTTTATAAATTTCATAAATTTTACAAATCTCATAAATTTTATTATTTTTTTAATTTCACATATTTTATAAATTTAATAATTTATATAAAATCCATAAATTATATTAAATTTATAAATTAAATTAGTTTCAAAAATTTTATAAATTTCAAAATTTTCATATATTTCATAAATTATAAATAATTTTGATAAATTAAAAAAAATATACAAATTTAATAAATTATATAACTTTAATTAATTTCAATTCACATTGATTGTGTGAAGCTTTTAACACTTAAGGTTGTGATAATGAGTGGAGAAGGCACAGCAAACGGCACTGATGATGATGGTTTGGCAACCATCGAAATAGCTATCTGCCCTGCCAGCTGTCAACATAATCCATTTCACACAACTCTTGTAAAACAAATTCTATTAGCGATAATAGAAAACTGATCTCAAACCGAACAATGAAAAACATATTCAATTTCAAAAACATTACAAATTTTTAAAGTTGTGTAATTATATACATAAATTATATATAAATTATACATAATTATTATATTATATCAAAAATTATATAAATTGAATAAAATTCACAAATTTCATGAATTCCATAAATTTTCATTTAATTCTCATAAATTTTATACTATTTTTACATTTCATAAATTCCATAAATTTAAAAATTTTCATAAACTTAATGAATTTCATAAACTTCATTATTTTAATATATTCCATTAGAGAAGAATTCCAAACGCTTCGGTCTTTTGCGCTCCGTAGATAGTTAGTCACACCAAGTGTAGAGAACAGCTCTTTCACCAGATCCATCCAACGGTCGTTTTGGTCGCCCCCTCCAGCGTCACCCATCGAGTTTAATAACGAAGATTTTACGAGCCGGAACATTTTCATCCATTCGTACAACGTGTTCAAGCCAGCGCATTCTGTCCATTTCAACGCGCCTAACTACGTCGATATCGTTGTACAGCTCATACAGCTCGTGGTTTATTCGACGACGTGGTACTAACCGTTAACGATGATGGGTTCAAATATTTTGCGAAGTATTTTCCTTTCAAAGACTCCTAGAACAAATTGATCCGCTTGTGTTATTTCCCCAGATTCTGCACTATAGAGCACGACAAGTAGGATCAGAGTCTGGTACAGTTGGATCTTTGGAACGATGTTATCATCTATCACTTCAATGTTATAGTTGTTAACGTTCACGCAGCTTCCCAGACGAGTAGACTCTTTGGTCGTTGAAACAACTAACTTGCTTTTGTCCTCATGTATTACCTTGCCCACTTTTTCCGACTGCTTTTCAATGCATAAAAATGCCGTAGTAACATCCCGGAGTCCTTGGCCAATGATATCTATATCATCGGCATTCGCTAGCAACATGTGGCATTAGTTAAAGATAGTGCCAGTCGTGGTTACTGCTGCCTTCCGCATGATCATCTTCATTATGATATTAAAGAGATCGCATGACAGACTATCGCCGGTCTCGGTAGAAAATGGCTCCGTTAGATTTTTACCTATTTTCACTTAACTCTTCGTGTCAGTCAGTGTCATTCCGTGAAGTCGTATCAGCTTTGAGGGGAGACCAAACTCAGCCATAGCATGTTATAACTTTTATCGTATCAGACTGTCGATAGCAGCAGTAGATAAAAATATGGTAGGTGTCGATCTGCATTTCTTGGGTCTTCTCCCGGATTTGTCGTAATGTGAATATCTGGTCGGTCGTGGACTTACCAGGTCTAAAGCCACACTGATAAGGTCCAATCAGGTTCGTTAAGATGCGTTTTAGTCCTTTATATAACATACTAGATAGGACCTTGTATGCTATAAGTAAAAGGTTGATCCCGCGATAGTTAGTACACACACTTGGATCGCCTTTCTACCCTACGGGTAGGGTGAGGGTTTCGAAAGACGAAACCAAATGTTTTGAAACCTTGTACAAGCTAATATTTCCCCAAAACTACTTACTGTATTTAAAAGGGGCTACAAGGCCACGCCCTTCTGGTACCTCCCATACATATGTTTCAATTCGCCCACTTTAGAAATCAAATAATAATATTGGGTGCGTTTTTGTCTAAATTCTGTATTTTGGTAAGTTATAACTGGATAAAGTTTTGGAGAAAAATCTTGATGTTTAGCCACGCCCCTTCTGGTATCTCTTATATAAATGTACCCCTCCGCCCAATTTAGAAAACGGATAACGTTTTGAAGAAAAAATTTGGAAGAATAGAAACGCCCCTTTTGGTACCTCTCATACAAATGTATCACTCCACCCACTTTTGAGATGGAGTAATAACATCAATACACTCGTCACGACCGTGCCCAAATTCTGTATTTTGTTATGCTATAATAGGACAAAGTTTTGGGAAAAAAACTGGAAGTCTATCCACGCTCCTTATGGTACGTCCCATACAAATGTACCATTCCGCCCACTTTAGAGATGGAGTAATAATATCAATACACCCAACGCGGAAGTATTGAGGGTATGTGAGGGTATATGTAAGTCGGGTCACCCGACCGAAAATTTTTTTACTGGTTTTGTTGTTAAAAATACGCGTCAAAGGGTAATAAGACCCATAGGTTCTTGAAATTTACACCATATCTTTCATTTAAGTATCCGCACATATAGGGTCACCATAGGGTATCCTTTCGTGGGCGCCCTAGAATCCCAAAAATCAAACAGGGTCGTAAAGAATAAAATTGCATTCGTCTCTAAAATATCTTTCGTTTAAGCATCCGCACAAAGGGCGTTATCATAGTACCCATGGGGCTCCTTTTTTGATGTGAGACGAATTTAGTTCTTTTGAGTATCCACTAGAGTGGCCATAGTGGAAATTTTTTTGAAAAGTTAAATTTTTCGCACTGAAAAATATGAGGTTGGGGATAAAAATAATTATGCATATTTTTTTTTTTTTTTAATTCCTAGTACCTCCGGGTTGAGCCCAAACTTTTATTACATTACCCATTTAGGCTGAAGTGCAGAATATGGGGCGGGAGCCAGATTAAAAACCGATAATATGCCATTGTCTTCATCTTGGTCCCCAAACATCGGAATGGTAGGTCAAAGTTGGCGCTCAGGCCCATGGGGCCCGGGGGTCAAAAAAGGGGCCCCTTTAGGTTCTATGATGACCCCCCAGGTGCGGGTACTCAAGTGAAAGATATTTTCGAGACGAATCCAACGATGTTATTTTTAGGTTCCTACGGGTCTCCTGGACCGAGTTAGAGCTATTTCCGGGATATACCAAAAAAAAAAATATTTTTACAAAAATTTAAAAAATTTTAAAAAAATTTTTTGCGTGCGGCGCTACTATACCTAACATAGGCGTACCGTCATTTCGCCCAATGTCATTTCGCCCAAAAACAACCATGACATATCGCCCAAAACATGTCATTTCGACCAAAAACCTAACTACAAAATGACATATCGCCCAAATGCTATGACAGAAGGTGGGGGGCACGCCCTCATTCGTCTTTAAATAATGCCAGAGAAAGAGAGAGAGTAGCGAGTCTGACTACAACGTATGCGGCGGGGGCGTGCCCCCCACCTCGGTCCAGGAGACCCGTAGGAACCTAAAAATAACATCGTTGGATTCGTCTCGAAAATATCTTTCACTTGAGTACCCTCACCTGGGGGGTCATCATAGAACCGAAAGGGGCCCCTTTTTTGACCCCCCGGGCCCCATGGGCCTGAGCGCCAACTTTGACCTACCATTCCGATGTTTAGGGAACAAGATGAAGACAATGTCATATTTTTGGTTTTTAATCGGGCTCCCGCCCCATATTCTGCACTGCTGCCTTAATGGGTAATGTAATAAAAGTTTGGGCCCAACCCGGAGGTACTTGGAACTAAAAAAAAAAAAATTAAAAAATACATAATTATTATTATCCCCAACCTCATAATTTTTAATGCGAAAACTTTTGGATTTCACATTTTTATTTTTTTTATATAACGATATGGCCAGTCTAGTATCCACATATGCGCATACCTAGGTTTACCGCTGTTTTGGAATCTGTTTGTCATATATTAGGTCCGTTCGACTGTTATTTTTTCTAATTACCGCTTTCTTGATTATTTCTTATTTTTTTCAAAAACTTTTAACGCCCGCCCCGTGTCCTGATTTTTTAATATTTTTAAATTTTATAATTTACATAAATTTCATAATTTTAATACATTCCATTAATTTTATAAACTTTATAAATTTTCGTATTTTTATATAACTTTTTTTTTATTTAAAATCAAGCTTTACTTCGTCAATAAGCCATCTCGCCATATTTACATTTTAAGGCGGTTATCATACAACCTTCGTTTTTAAAATATATTTTATTTTTTTTATTTTGTTTTTTCGATTCATATATACAGCAGCAGATTTGCAGTTTTCCCACTTTAGTATCTCATATTACGAAATCGCATCAAGCGTGAATATATTTCAAAACCTTTCAATGTGATTGCTTTTTTTTCTTGTGTGACGGCAATATTAAACCAAAGTCTATAAGCATGTAACTATCTATAGAAGGATAAAGGACTCAAAGGCTGTACTGTCACATTTGCTAAGTGTATTGTTTTCAGCGGCCCTTAGCTATACATATAGCGGCCATAGGGTATATATAGTGACTTTTGAAATTAAATTTTCATTTAATATGCAAAATGGCATAAGATTTTATTAGATGCCGCAAAAAGTCATAGAATTTCACAGAATGTCATTTGCTAAAAAGAGAAACGTTGACAGTATTTGGAAATCTTTGAAAGGAGGAAGCAGAAATAGTGCATATAAAAAAAAAGATTATTATTGTATGTATGAAAAGTTATCAAACAAAAAAAAAATGTGACGTCATCATCACAATAGTTAGAAAATATTAGGATGTTACGAGTATTATATCTTCAATATGATTATGAATTGAGTATTATAAATACTAAACTACCACATAACATAGAAACCAATCCCAGTTTGATACCTTAACTACTTGAAATCGTTAGCAACACAAGTTGCATTATATTGTTTAATAACCTTACCATCTACATCTTAATGAGCAGCTTGATTGCTAAAAATTTCAATACCATACATACATATTTGATATTCTCTCGATTGCTTTATTTAGTTAAGAAACAATAAATGTTTTACCATTGCTCAAATATTTGTGTTAAAGCAATATTATTCATTTTTTTACTTATATATTCTGTAGATTCAACAATAAAGCAGCCTAAAAGAAGAGGCAAACAAAAATGTGTGTCCAACAATAGCATCAGCATCGACAACATCAACATAGCCATCGTCTTTTCCCACGCTCGTCCTTATCGTCCTCGTTCAAAGATAAAAAACATTGATTGAAACAACATAAAACTATTATTTTATGCAAATATTGTCTGAAAACAATTTGTTGAAATTTGTATTTTATTTTTTTTTCTTCTTCGTACGTCTTCTATCGCAGCTATGTAGAGAATGAAAACTGAATGTTAGTAATATATAATTGAAAATTCTCAACTCGTTTGAAACCCTTGTGTCACATTTAAAAAACATTAAAACATATTTGTTTTAGCAAAAAAAAATCGCATAGCATTTTTCTATTGTTGTGTATTTTTTTGGACCATTTTTCTCTAAATTTCCTAAATTCCTATCACATATGTTCGTTGATGTTTTTTCTAACACGTTTCATGCCAAAAGTTTTTGCTTTTCTTCAACATAAGGAATTTTCTAAACACGTAAAGTTAATTTTCTTAACAAAAGTTGGTTCTTGTTGATTTTCTTGCCTTTTGTTTCGGATTTCTTCACACACCCAAAAAAAAAAAAAAACACATAACAACACAACCTTCGAAATCTCTAAAGATAAATAAATATGAAAAGTTTTTCATTTTATAAATGATTGTGGGTGAGCTCAGTGGGGGGAGGTGGGGGGTTATTTTTCTTATCTAAACTTTTTGTAGTTTGTGGGGTGTTAATGTTGGAAGAAGAAACGAACAGCGAATTAATATTTGAAAATTTTCTTTGGCATTAGGGGTTAAAATTCCAATTGAAAGTTTTGTGTGTTAACCTTTTGCAATCGATTTGAAAAATGAAAACTTGCTGGGGAGTAGGAGTGGGCGAAATGGTCATGTAAATTGTTGATCCTTGAAAATATTTAATTTTATTTATGCAAAAAAGTTTTGTGAAACTCTAGCAATGGTGATGGCACATGAATATCAATTCTTTTGAAAGTTGTTCAAAATCCGTTAGAGGACAGCTGCTAATGTGGGCGAAATACTGTATGGAAAATGTAATTTATTTTTAATGTGATATTGCATTAATTGGATTTAAGTGTCATATATAAGGGATAATACTTTGATATCCCTTTTAAATGACACTAAGATTCCCAATCATATTAAGCAAAAATCAAATATTTTCTAAACTCATTCTTCAGAATTATTTTAAAAGTACACACATTTAACGATAAATCATTTATGAATATAAACTTCTAAAGAACTCCTAAGAGGTTATTATACAACCAGTTTTAAAACCTGCGATCTCATTAACATCGTAAGGGAGATGATCCATGCGGAAGGCAGCAGTAAACACGACTGGTACCATCTTTAGCTATAGTCACATGCTGCTCGCGTATGCCGTTGACATAGATATCATTGTCCGTGAACCGTAGGATGTTACTGCGGCCTTTTCGAGCATTGAGCAGCAGTCAGCGGAAGTGGGTCTGGTTATAAATGAAGGCAAAACCAAGTTTTCTATTTCAACGAACAATCAGTCAACTCGTTTAGGACGCTGCGTAAACATTGACAACTATAACTTTAAAGTGGTAGATGATTTTGTCTACCTTGGCTCGGCAGTAAATAAATACAATAAGATCAGCCCAGAAATTAAGAAAATTAAGTATTGATGACAAATCGCTGCTACTATGCGTTAAACGATTTAATGACAAGACTGATCCTACTTGTCTTGCTCCACGATGCAGAATCCTGGCTAAAGATACAAGTGGATCAATTTACTCTGGGAGTCTTCGAGAGGGTAAATCTTGGCAAAATATTTGAACCCATCATCGTTAACGGCAAGTATCGTCGTCGAGTAAACCATGAGCTGCGTGAGCTGTTTGACGACGTCGACGTATACAAATGCGTTCAAATAGACCAAATGCGCGTTGAAGGAATGGATGAAAATTCTCCAGCTTAAAAAGTCTTCGGCAATATACTCGATTGTCTAGGATGAAAAGACAAAAAATTCATTGGATGGACAAGGTGAAAGAGTTGTTACCTAAGCTTTTTGTGACAAACTATCTACTGAGTGCAAAATGCGAACGCGCTTTGGGCAAAGTATCATAAGCTCTATATTGTTAAAGTTGTACCCAAAATACCTTTTTTGTAACCAAAAAGTATATTAATTGTAATTTTTGTACCCACAAAGTACTTTTATTGTACTTAAAAGTACATCTGGTATCAATAAGTAATTTATAATATTACACTAACATTCCTTTACTATACCAAAATGTACTTTTGGTAGCAAAAACTTACATTGATTATCAAAAACTACTTTTATTGTTTCAGCAACAGACAGACATGTTACAGACATATACTGTCATTGTTCCAAAACTGTATTTTAATGTACAAAAAACCAAATTTTCGTACCAAAAAGTACATCTATTACACCAAAATTCACTTTGATAGTACCAAAAAGTACTTAATGTTCCCCCAAAAGTACTTTTGTTGTCCAAAAAAAGTACATTATTTGTATCAAAAATAACTTTTATTGGGAATTTCTTTGTATTAGCAAGTACTTTTATGTTACCGACAAGTACTTTATTGTACTAAAAAGTATTTTTTTGTACCGAAAAGTTCTTTTATTGTATCAAATAGTACTTTTGTTGTACCAAAAAGTACATATATTGTCCCAAAATTCACGTTTGCTGCATCAAGTAGCTCTTAAAATTTAACTAAATTTCACTTTTATTGAGCCAGAAGGTAATTTTGGTATCAGTTAGCACCGAAACGTACTTTTTTTTACCAACAAGTACATATATTATACAAAAATTTACTTTTTTCGTACCAAATTTCATTGTATCAAATAAGTGTTTAATTGTACCAAAATGTGCTTTTATTGTCCCAAAACTCATTTTAGGGAATCAAAAATACTTTTAGTGCTCCCAAAAGTACTTTTGTAGTACCAAAAAGTACAATCTTTGATATGAATAGTATATTTTTATACTAATATCTACACATTGTATTAAAAAGTACTTACAGTGCACCAAAAGTACTTTACTAGTATCAAATAGCACTTTTACTGTACCCCAAAAATATTCTTATTGTATCAAAAAGTACTTTTGTGTGTGTACTTTTATGTTATCGAGAAGCACATTATTGTGCTAAAAAGTACTTTTAAGTGAAAACAAAAGTACTTTTGCTATCCCAAAAAAAAACTTTATTTATTATACCAAAATTGACTCTTTTTTATCTATGCACCTAAAAGTACTTTTCTAGTATTAAACAGTACTTTTACTGTACCAATATGTACATTTATTGTACCGAAAAGTTCTTTCATTGTATTAAATAGTACTTTTGTTGCGCCAAAAAGGACATTTATTGTCCCAAAATTCGCATTTAGTGCATCAAAAAGTTCTTTTAGGGCACCACAAAGTACTTTTGCTGTCCCAAAAAGTACATTCTTTGATATTAAATATACATTTATTATATAGAAATTGACTATTATTGTATAAAGAAATTACTTTAAGTGCACTTAAAAATACTTTTCCTGTATCAACTAGTACATTTACTGTTCCCAAAAAGAACTCTTGTTATATTAAAAAGTACCTTTTTGTCGCCAACAATACTTTCGTAGTATCAAAACAAACTTTTATTTTGTACTCATCCATCATTTTATGTTACCGACAAGTACTTTATTGTACTAAAAAGTTCTCATTGTGCACCCAAAAGTATTTTGTTGTCCCAAAAGGTACAGTTTTTGTACTAAAATTAATTTTTGGAGCATCAAGAAGTACTTAAACTGCACCCACAAGTACTTTTGTTGTTCCAAAGAGTAGATTATCTTTTATTGCATCAGTGCTCCCAAATGTATTTTTCCTGTATCATATAGTACATTTACTGTACCCATAAAGTTGTCTTATTGCATCAAAAAATACTTTTGATGTAGCCAACAATATTCTTGTTGTTTCTAAAATTAATTTATTTCACCAGAAAGTACTTTTTTGTATCAAATAGTACTTTCGTTGAACCAAAAAGTACTTTTTATGTACCAAAAATCATTTTCAATGCATCAGAAAGTACTTTTTATATTTCATTAAGTGTATACAAAGTGCTTTGCTTCTTCCCAAAAAGAACATTTTATGTGTCAAAGAGTAACTTTTGTTGTATCAAATTCTCAAAGAAAAAGTAAAATTATCAAAAAGTACTTTTATTGTATCAAAATTCATAAAAAGTACATTTAGTACACTTTGTTGTCCAAAAGGTTATTTTTATTGTCCAAAAAGCACTGTTGTTGTTTCATTGTTATTTCAAAAAGTTCTTTTATTGTCAAGAGTTATTATTATCGTTACTTACACAATGTTGTTTTTTTTTGCACCAAAGACTACTATTATTATACTAAAATGTACTTAAACTGTACTATGAAGTACTTTTAGGGAACAACAATGTACTTTGGTGGTACCCAAAAGTACAGTCATTGTATCAAAACGTACTTTAATCAGATCAAAAAGAAATTATAATCCATCAAAAAGTACTTTTATTGTAACAAAAGGTACAATTATTGTCAAGAGGTATTATTATCGTAATACATTAAATAAACTTTTTTGTACCATAAAGTACTATTATTATTATTGTATGCAATTATATAGTACAATAAGGTACTTTTTGGTAATTTAGCGGTACTAAAAAGTATAGTCATTGCATTAAAAGGTACTTTTATCACATAGAAAAGTAATTTCAATCCATCAAAAGTACGTTTATTGTCAAGAGGTATTATTACCGTAACACAATGTACTTTTTGGAACCAAAAAGTACTATTACTATACTAAGAAAAACTTATATTGTCCTATAAGTTACTTTCAGGATGCAAATATTTACTTTGGTGGCACCAACAAGTACAGATTGCATCATACGGTACATTTATCATATCAAATAGTACTTTAGCTCTATCTTTATTGTGTCAAAAAGTACTTTTATTCTCGTAACACACAATGGTGTTGTTTGTACTAAAAAGTACAATTATTATACTAAGATGCTTTTATATTTTACCATTAAGTACTTTTAGGGAACAACAATGTACAGTCATTGTACAAAAAGTACAGTCATTGTATCAAAAAGTACATTTATCACATTGAAAAGTAATTTCAAGCTATTAAAAAGTACTTTTATGGTCAAGATGTTTTATTATAGTAACACACACAATGGTGTTTTTTTGTACCAAGGAGTAATATTATTATACTAAGATGCACTTCTATTGTATCATAAGGTAGTTTCAGAGTTCAACAGTGTACCAAAATATACAGTCATTGTACCAAAAAGTACATTTACCATATCAAAAAATACTATCAATCTATTAAAAAGTACTTTTATTGTTTCAAAAAGATTTTTCTTGTCAAGAGGTATCAATAATGTAACACAAATTACCTGTTTATACCAAAAAGTACTATTATTATACTAAGAAGTACTTTAATTGTACCATAAGGTACTGTCAGGGTACAACAATGTACTATAGTTGTACCAACAAGTACAGTCATTATATTAAAAAGTACTATTATCATAACGAAAAGTTTTTTTGCTTTGTCAACAAGTACTATTTTTGTAACAAATTGTACCAAAAAAATGTTATCATACTAAAAAGTACTTTTGTTGTATCAAAGATATTTTCATTATACTAAAAAGTACTTTTATTGTATCACAAAGTACTTTTGTTGTACCAAAAAGAAATTTCGTGATAAAAATTAGTACCAATATTGTATCAAAAAGTACTTTCGTTGTATCAATAAGTACTTTTATTGAACTAAAAAGTACTTTTCTTGTAATTTTATAGCACAAAAACTACTTCCATTGCATTAGTAGTGCCACAAAATACTTTTATTGAACCAAAAATAACCATTGTGGTATCAAAAAGTATCAAATTTGTATAAAAAAGTACATCCATTATATCAAGAAGTACTTTTATTTTACTAAAAATTTTTTTATTGTATCACAAAGTAATTTTCGAGGTATCAAATAGTACCATTATCGCATAAAAAGTGCCATTATTGTAATCAAAAGAACTTTTATTGTATCAGGAAGTAATTTTATTGTATCGAAACGTATTTAAGGTCGAATTGCTTTTCATTTAACATTCCCTTCTTTTAACCGCCCCAACTAAAGCCTTCCCTATCCCAAAAATTTAAATGTGATTTCCAAAACATTTAAAGATACAATACCTCCCAATATTTCAATACTCTCCCAAAAAGCACCATTTACCTAATGGATATGCTTTCATAACCAATTCATGGCAAATTTTCAAAATCATATATTTCAAAGTGGAGCAAAATTTGCGATTCTAAATACACCACAGCACGTATCCAATAAAACCCATAGCCAACGTATAAGTCAGTGACTCCCACCTACAGCAAAAACTCTTTTAAAAATTCTGCTCATAACTTTGTGGTAAAAGCTATGTGGTATCCACCTCAAAAATATGGCAAGAAAAAAAAGGAAGTGAATAAATGATTGTGGTTTCCCCGTTCCACGTTTGCAACGTTTGACGGGATATGCATACATATAGTTAATTTCAGTGGAAACTCTATTAAGGTGGCTCCATGCACGAGCCCTTGCACAAGTATGAGTGGCATTTTAAAACCTTTCTCAACTGACTGTCTCTGTGTGTGCGTTTGTGTGTGTGCGAGGAAGCATCCGTATGAATCCCTGTGTATATCATATTATAGCACATAGCACTAATCTGTAACGATACCTTTGAGCTGTAAAAGCATAAAACAACTAAAGCGTCAGCTAGTTTTAGTGCCAACACTATTGCAGCTCCAACGATATCAAATACTACATAGTTTTGCCCTTTTGTGCACAAGATATGGTGGGGGCAAAACCAAAACTAGAAAATTTTACTACAACATTTCTTTGAGGTTTTGCAGGTGAAGAATTTACAGTGCTGGAAGGGACAATCTTTGTAGTTGTTAAGTATTTCTTTTATTTTATTTCCCTAAAAATCTCTCACTAGGGGCCTTAGGTTGCCTCTACTTTTTCTAGTACACCAACTCCTTCTGTGCGCAATGAAGAACAATCAAAAAGGTACCCGAAACCACTTGTACTTTGTTAAAAATTCTTGTGAGGTTTTGTTGCTTTCTGTGTAAGAATCCAAAGAATTTTTCGACTTCTTTGCATAATTGGAGCAAATTGTTACCACCGACCATCAGCAACTCAGCAACTAAGTGTACTGTGTGAGTACAACTACTGATGCATAAGCAGTATCAACCTTACCAAAAACGCCCAGAAAAATTAAGGCAGACAGCAGCATCAAAAGTAGTAAAGCTAAAATATATCAAGAGCAGCAAATGTGCGTCTTAATGGTTGCCTGGAATTGGGGAAAAGTTAATGCCTTTCAAGGTGTAACCACCAACCTATGCAAAAGCAGCTTAATGTACCATCTACGTTTCTCTTCTCCAGTTGTGAGAAACTAACAGGACTAAAAAGGATTGTCTGCCGTTGAAGGCATTTGAGAAGAAAAAGAATATTGCGAGTCCTACCAATTGTGTCGTTTGCTTAACATTTTTTTCTTCTTCTTTATTTGTCACTGCATTTGATTGAATTTCAATGTTACAAATTTTTTCTTTTATGGATATTTGAATATTGAAAATGCCACATTTATTATGTCGAGGTATTTGGTTTGGTTTTATTTCGTTTTTTTTTATTATCTTGATTTTATTATCCTTATCCTTAACCATCAATGCTGCTGCAGTGTCAGCTGTTGATAGAATTTGTTGTTGAGATTAGGTTAAAAGTTTTGGGTATACGCTGGAGCAGTAGAGTGGGGTAAGTATTGCAACCTGCAAAACAATTTGCTATTTGTATATTGAAGCTTAAATTATTCAATGGTTATTTTTATGGATTTTATTGTTGAGCTGCTGCCATTGTTGTTGTCGAGTTTTAAAATTTGATGTTATAAAAAATTTAGGTAAAGCTGTTTTATATACTTATATATGTATGTGTATCAAATGGTTTGTTGTTGGGTTGACTCGGAAAGCTCTAAGAGAGAAAAGGAAATTTTGTGGCTACTTAGGGAAGTAGATCGATCGCTGCTTTAACAGCAAACATGATATTAAATTATTATGGCATGTAACTTGACAAAAGGAATGATGCAGAACATTTTCTTTTTGGGGCTAATTTCACGTGCATTTCTCAAAATTGAGTCCCAAATCAATGAGCTGAAAAATGTTGTACTGTGTTACTGACATTATTGTCAGCATTTCCTTTAAACTTTGTTAGCATCGTGTATATGTGTCGTGTCTGAATTTACCGCCGATATACTTTTTTCTGAGGAATTATTGCCAAAATTTAAGATGAAACAAACTGATGCTGCGTAAATAGTCCTCAAACTTTACTGACACTATTCTGGAAAAAATATGTTGTCAAAATGCTGAAAAAGTGTTAGCAAATAAAATTGTAAAATATTATAAATTCAAAAATAAATATTGTAGTCATTGGTCTTTGCTTCAACAACAGTACTTTTTGATGCAATAAAAATATTTTTCGGCACAATTAAAGAACTATATGATACAATAAAAGTATTTCAATTGTTTACAATAAAAGTACTTATTAGTACATTTAAAGTATTCGTGGTACAATTAATTGTTATTTTTGAGTACAATAAAAGTACTTTTTAATTGTAATAAATTGTAATTTTAAGTACAATAAATTTTACTTTTTGGTACTAATAAGTACTTTTTGGGGCTATAAATGTACTGTATGATACCATAAATGTTCTTTTTAGTACAATAAATGTCCTTTTCAGTACATTAAACCGACTTCTTGTTGACAATTAAGTACTTTTTGAGACCTTAAATTTACTTTTTGATACTATAAATGTACTTTTAGTACAATAAATGTCCTTTTATGTACATTAAATTGTACTTTTTGCTGACAATTAAGAGCTATTCGATACCATTAATGTTATTCTTGGTTCAATAAATGTACTTTTGTACAATAAATGTACATTTTGTACAATAAAAGTACTTTTTGATAAATTAAATTTTACTTTCTAATACCATAAATGTACTTTTTTAAACTATGAACGTACTTTTTTCTTCATATTAAATAGTACTTTTTAGTACAATTTAAGTATTTTTCATACTATATATGTACTTTTTGGTACAATAAATTTAACTTTTTGGTATCGGTTACACTGTGCAACAACCAAAATAGAGCTATTAAGAGCTATCGAGCTGTAATTTGGCTTGTAAGCTTATAAACGGAGATCAAGTTTTAAGATGGGCACGATCGGGCTAAAACTACTCCCAACTTCCATACAAAATAACCCTTTTTGGGGATGTACGACCTCGCGATTACAGCCGTAGGTTAAGAGCTATCGTTTGGTATGCGAACTTCTAACCACTTAGAAGAAGTAGAGTTCTAAGATGAGCATGATCGGACAAAAACTTCTGCCACCTCCAATGTAAACTCCCCCTTTTTAGGGGTATGAGAAGTTATTGCCTGATCTTGCTCATCTTTGAACTTAACTTTCTCCAAGAGGTTAGAAGTTTGCGAACCAAATTTCAGATCGATAGCTCTTAATCTACGGCTGTAATCGCGAGGTCAAACAGACGGACACCCCCAAATAGGGTTATTTTGTATGGGAGGTAGTAGTAGTTTTCGTCCCATTATGCCTATCTTATAACTTAACCTCCGATTAGGGAATAGAAGATTGCATACCAAATTCTAGCATGATAGCTCTTAATCTACAACTGTGATCGCAGGGACAGACCCCTAAAATAAAGTTCCTCCATACCCCTCTGCCCACAGATTTAAAATTAAAATATCGTCTGCATATTCATATTCGTGTTGACGAGTATTATGTGGATATAAAAATGTATTTCTTTTGCCAAGCTCCCGTCGCCCTCTGATCCAAAATTATACATTCGTCTGCATAATAATATTTGCGGTGCCGAATATTATCTGGGTTTATGGTATGTCTTTAGGGCCAAAATTGCCACGCACACTCCGCCCACTGATCCAAAACTAAAATTTAGTTTACATATTCAAATTCGTATTGACGGGTACAATCTGTGAACCAAATTTTATATCTCTAGCTCTAAAATATAGTTTTTCCACGCCCACTGTGCCCACTGATCCAAAATTAAAACTTCGTTCGCATATTTATATTCGTGTTTTCAGATACTATCCTTGCATCAAATTTTATCTCTCTAGGACTAAAATACAGTGTTGCCATGCCCCTGCCGCCCACAGATCCAAAATTAAAATGTCGTCTACATATTCATATTCGCGTTGCCCTGTACTACCAGTATACCAAATTGTATCTCTTTAGGGCTAAAATATAGTTTTGCCACGCCCCCTTCGCCAACTGGTTGATAATAACAATTTCGTATGCAGACTTGAACCTTAAGTGCTGAGTACTATTATTGTACCAAATTGTATCTCTCTGGGGCTAAAATACAGTTTGGTCACGCCCACTCCGCCCACGAATCTAAAATTTAAATTTGGTATGTATATTCATATTCGTGTAGCCGAGTACTATTTGTGTACCAAATTTTATCTCCCTAGCTCTAAACATATGTTTTGCCACGCCCACTGGTCCAAAATTAAAATTTCGTCCGCATATTCATATTCATGTTGCCGAGTATTATCTGTGTATCAAATTTTATCCCCCTAGCTTTAAAAAAAAGATTTGCCACGCCCACTCCGCCCATAGGATCAAAAAGGCCTACAGTAATTTGCATATAGTTCACTAACTGCCTTCGAAATTTCATTAACATCGGTTCAGCCATTTCGGCGTGATTGAGCAACAAACAAACAAGCAAAGAGACAAACATTCACATTTATAATATTAATAGGATAGGGATAGGAAATAGGGATAGGCAAAGAAAATTAAGAAGTTTTCACAGCGCTCGAAAAAAGATTTACTGCATTGAAATTTTATCTTTTTATCTGAAGTCCTTCAACGGTTTATGTTCATCCAAAGTCTCTAATTCAACATTTTTTACAAGCAATGACAAAACAAACCTCCGCACCAAAAACATCTCTCATTCACTCAACCAACATATCCCCTCTTCTATATCCTTCTTCCATTTAAAGTTTTTTTAATTAAACTTTTACACACAATAATTTGCATAACATAAACATAAATTATATAACACAACATAGCCAAGAAAACAAAAAAAAACCAACAGCATATGACACTTATGTAAAGTACGCAATATACAATTAAGACTAGAGTGAGAACAAAAAACAATCTCACCAAGATGTCCTTCGAAGGACTTCGCATTATTTTACATATTCATAAATTATTTTACAAAATTTATCACCATAAGAGTTATAATTGAAATGGAATTTTACACTCGTAACTCTGCCCCTTTTGCCTTGTGTCAATTTATCAACTCAGTTAGTACAGAATGCAGTTCGAGTGGACCTTAAGAAGTGAAAGAGAAATGTAGAGTACAATGCACAATATGCAGGTGCTGTGGCATAATCTAATGGAAAACATTTACATAAAGGCTGAGAAAAAAAAGAAAAACTACACCAGCAGAAGACAGACATAGATAAAGGGAAAGAAAGAGAGACTGAGGGAGAAAAAGACAGTCAACCCAGCAAGGGAATAAATGCAGTACTACAGATAGCAAATAGGTATTGATTCATTTGGAAACCTGCAACAAAAGCAAAGAGATGAAACTCTGCGTTTTATACTAAAGAAACTATAGGAGAACATTGAAAAAATACAACGACACCGGAATATGTACTATACATCAGTCTTACTGGCACTTCTTAATTACTTAAGAACCAGTTTGGTCCGCTCGTCCCTTCGTCACCAATCCCTAAACAAGTCGTCTAGGACAATTGACACCCAAATCTCCTTAAGGTTAATACTAAGGTGTAATGTTGTGTTACTCTTCCGGTTTACGACAATTTTTCTGTTGTATTTTCAAGGGTTCCACTGTCATTTCTCGTTGCACTTTTACATCTATTCTACTTTACGGAATTTCTTTTTTTTTCTTTCTACTTCTATTAAATCAGTATTATCTTCAGGTTACTGTGTCATTCCATACAAAAAAAAAATAGCTCATCTATAAAAAAAAAACGAACTTAAACGAAGAAAAATTAACTGTAGGTAGAGTTTTTGCTCTTTTCCTTTTCTTTATTCGCTACATTTGATTTTTTGCCTCTGGAAGCAATCATTCAATTGCATTTTAAATTGTCCGCAGCCAGAAAAAAAGCATACAATGAAATTGTCTATGACAATTGCAGAGATGGGAGCTCTACATCGTTGCTATACGATTAAGATGATGTCATGGAATGTTTAGGAATTCAGCAAAAATAGAAGAGGTCATTCTCTAAGGATCACTATTTTGTTAAAGTACATACTAGCAGATTTGTGGCATATAGAGAAATATGTACAATAGGGGTATAACCAATTTTTTGGCATAGTACTATGAGGTCAACCATGTCCTAGTAACCACGAAAATCATAATCTTTTGTATTTTTTCTGGAAAAAGTTCACGCACCAATTGGTTTTTCTAAACAGGTGTATAAAAAATTATTTAAAAATTCATTTTTTTATGTTTTTTTTATTTCTAATAACGAAACTGTGTTAAGTGGAGATTTAGGTCTCCTAGGCTCATTGGTAAATTATCGATAGGCTGCCACCTACGATAAATGTTGCAAGTGTTAGTAAAAAAATTAACTATTAGCATTAGGAGAGATTATTCGTTACACATTTTTATTTCTTTTTCGTTAAAAAAGGTTAAAGATACGTTTTGGTATTGGTTTGTGGAAAAATCTCTTACCATCTCTAAATATTAATGAAATTTCATACTTGAGCTATTTTTTGTTTTAAATAAAATTATTATTAATTTTTCTTAACCAAAAGAAAATTAAAAATTTTTAAACTTCATCGCGGTTGGTGCGTGAACTTTTTGACCTTAGCGAAAAAATAAATATACGTTCCTGTATAGTTTTTTATGCTCTATTGGACTGTGCTATGCCAATTTTGATATTTTAAAAAATTGTTAGAAAGTTATATCCCTAATGTACAAGTAAAAAATGCAATGATGAATTTTGATTATTAGAAATTAATTGCATTTTACTAAAAAGTTTCAATATTTCAGTACTTTAATATTTCAAAATTTCTAAATTTCAAAATTTCACAATATTTCACAATATTTTAATTGTTACAAGTAAAACAATGCAATGATGAATTTTGATTATTAGAAATTAATTGCATTTTACTAAAAAGTTTCAATATATCACAATATTTCAGTACTTTAATATTTCAAAATTACAAAATTTCAAAATTTCTCAATATTTCACAATATTTTATTATTTCAATATTTGAATATTTCAATATTTCAATATTTCAATATTTCAATATTTCAATATTTCAGTATTTCAATATTTCAATATTTCAATATTTCAATATTTCAATATTTCAATATTTCAATATTTCAATATTTCAATATTTCAATATTTCAATATTTCAATATTTCAATATTTCAATATTTCAATATTTCAATATTTCAATATTTCAATATTTCAATATTTCAATATTTCAATATTTCAATATTTCAATATTTCAATATTTCAATATTTCAATATTTCAATATTTCAATATTTTAATATTTCAATATTTCAATATTTCAATATTTCAATATTTCAATATTTCAATATTTCAATATTTCAATATTTCAATATTTCAATATTTCAATATTTCAATATTTCAATATTTCAATATTTCAATATTTCAATATTTCAATATTTCAATATTTCAATATTTTAATATTTCAATATTGAAATATTTCAATATTTCAATATTTCAATATTTTAATATTTCAATATTGAAATATTTTAATATTTCAATATTTCAATATTTCAATATTTCAATATTTCAATATTTCAATATTTCAATATTTCAATATTTCAATATTTCAATATTTCAATATTTCAATATTTTAATATTTCAATATTGAAATATTGAAATATTGAAATATTGAAATATTAAAATATTTCAATATTGAAATATTAAAATATTGAAATATTGAAATATTTTAATATTTTTATATTTTAATATTTTTATATTTTAATATTTTAATATATTTCAATATTGTTTCCATCACCAGTGCAGTTTTTTCAGGGTCTTGTACATAATTAAGAGTCCATCAGTTTTCTCTTCCCTTCCTCACCTTCAACCAGGTTTCCATGATGCATGTGATAAGCAAAAACTGTAAGCTATCATTTATCTCATCCCCTCTCTTTCTCAGACGCCTTTTTTTCTCCTCCTATGCAGTTTCTCTTTCACGTCAGCTTTAGCTTCTACTTTAGACAGGCTAAAGCGTTCCATTGTAGCTACAAGTGTGCACTAAATCTTTTCTATTGCTATTAAGAAATAAATTTATAAATAGCTTAACGATACGAAAAAACACAAACTAGAAACAGTGGCAAAAAACACACACAAGCGAGGGTGAAGGATTGCAGTACACGAGCCAAGTAAAATTGATTTCGCCAAATGATGAAAATTTATAAGCGAAGCAGGTCAGAGAATTTGAGGTGGAGAAAAAAACTTCACAACGAAGGTGATTTAAAATAAATGGAGCAATATTTTATCATCACTTAACAAAGGGGGGAGCGCTGAAAGAAAAAGGCAAATCATATGGAAATCAGATTACAAAGACACACAAAATTCATTCGATTATAAAACGGGTACAGCCAGAACTAAATCCGATTTAAGATGATGCATACTAACAGCCGCTGTCAGTGGCAGAAAGAGTCCTTATTACATATTTGCCTTTTTGCCTAAGGCTGCTTTACACACTACTACACTTTGTGTGGCACAACCAAAAAGTTAGATGAAATTCCCAATTGTGCGACCACAAATTATATAAAATTAAGCGTCGTAATATTTATATTTTTATTGCGGCGCGTTTGCCTTTGTGTCCTTTATTTGCTGTGTAGCAGTTACACTCGCAACAATGCCACAGAGATTTACCGCAAAATAAAAGTATCAAATAACAGACAAACACACACACACAACGATGCATACATAGTCTATTACAAAAGCCTGTGAAATATTCAAACACTTATGTGAGAACTATAGTGACAGAGCAAAAAATAAATAGGGGAGAGGGGTAGTATGTGTGGTATAAATACTAACCACAAAGAAACAAAATATAGTTGGAAAAATGCTTATTTGCAATCATTTTGTGAATATCTATGGCGGTGTATGTGTGTGTGTTCACTATTCCACAAATGAACACAAGCATTTCTACGTAGGGAACCCGCACTACATTCCTATCGGCGGTGTTAATATAGTTGTGCATGAGAGTTTATTTCTAAGGCAACATCATTTCCATGATTACAAAGAATGTGTGTGTTAATGGTCCGCTTTACAAGGAGGATCACAGTGGGGGAAGGCTACTGTATAATATAAAAATTTTAAAAATATAAAAATATAAAATTATAAAAATATAAAAATATAAAAATATAAAAATATAAAAATATAAAAATATAAAAATATAAAAATATAAAAATATAAAAATATAAAAATATAAAAATATAAAAATATAAAAATATAAAAATATAAAAATATAAAAATATAAAAATATAAAAATATAAAAATATAAAAATATAAAAATATAAAAATATAAAATATAAAAATATAAAAATATAAAAATATAAAAATATAAAAATATAAAAATATAAAAATATTAAAATATTAAAATATTAAAATATAAAAACATAAAAATATAAAAATGTAAAAATATAAAAATATAAAAATATAAAAATATAAAAATATAAAAATATAAAAATATAAAAATATAAAAATATAAAAATATAAAAATATAAAAATATAAAAATATAAAAATATAAAAACATAAAAATATAAAAATATAAAAATATAAAAATATAAAAATATAAAAATATTAAAATATTAAAATATTAAAATATAAAAATATAAAAATATAAAAATATAAAAATATAAAAATATAAAAATATAAAAATATAAAAATATAAAAATATAAAAATATAAAAATATAAAAATATAAAAATATAAAAATATAAAAATATAAAAATATAAAAATATAAAAATATAAAAATATAAAAATATAAAAATATAAAAATATAAAAATATAAAAATATAAAAATATAAAAATATAAAAATATAAAAATATAAAAATATAAAAATATAAAAATATAAAAATATAAAAATATAAAAATATAAAAATATAAAAATATAAAAATATAAAAATATAAAAATATAAAAATATAAAAATATAAAAATATAAAAATATAAAAATATAAAAATATAAAAATATAAAAATATAAAAATATAAAAATATAAAAATATAAAAATATAAAAATATAAAAATATTAAAATATTAAAATATTAAAATATTAAAATATTAAAATATAAAAATATAAAAATATAAAAATATAAAAGTATAAAAATATAAAAATATAAAAATATAAAAATATAAAAATATAAAAATATAAAAATATAAAAATATAACAATATAACAATATAAAAATATAAAAATATAAAAATATAAAAATATTAAAATATTAAAATATAAAAATATAAAAATATAAAAATATAAAAATATAAAAATATAAAAATATAAAAATATAAAAATATAAAAATATAAAAATATAAAAATATAAAAATATAAAAATATAAAAATATAAAAATATAAAAATATAAAAATATAAAAATATAAAAATATAAAAATATAAAAATATAAAAATATAAAAATATAAAAATATAAAAATATAAAAATATAAAAATATAAAAATATAAAAATATAAAAATATAAAAATATAAAAATATAAAAATATAAAAATATAAAAATATAAAAATATAAAAATATAAAAATATAAAAATATAAAAATATAAAAATATAAAAATATAAAAATATAAAAATATAAAAATATAAAAATATAAAAATATAAAAATATAAAAATATAAAAATATAAAAATATAAAAATATAAAAATATAAAAATATAAAAATATAAAAATATAAAAATATAAAAATATAAAAATATAAAAATATAAAAATATAAAAATATAAAAATATAAAAATATAAAAATATAAAAATATAAAAATATAAAAATTTAAAAATATAAAAATATACAAATATATAACAATTAAAAGGGTCCGCCAAATAACTGTTTTTTTTTTTGAAAATGCTATAAAAAAACTACTGAATATTTTCTCCAATTTTTGAGCACATTATCGATTGTGTGCAGCTGTATTTCACCAATGGTTTCACGAATATTGTCCTTTAAAGCGTCAATTGTCTCTGGCTTGTCGGCGTAACACTTATCTTTGAGGGCACCCCACAAATAATAGTCCAACAGTTTCAAATCGCAGCTCCGAGGTGGCCAAACGACATCAGCTCTGCGGCTGATAATGCGATCTTCAAAAACAAGAACAAAAATTCGTTCAATATGTCCCGATTACGATCGCCATTGACTGTAACGGCCACTCCTTCCTTATTTTCGAAGAAAAATAGCCCAATTATGCCTCTGGACCAAAATCAGCACCAAACAGAGACTCGTTTTGGGTGCATCGGCTTTTCAAAGTACGCGTGCGGGTTTTCTGTACCCCAAATGCGACAATTTTGCTTGTTTACATACCCGCCAAGATCAAAATGATTATTATCTGAAAAGATGATTTTTCATTCTGCAACATTACCATGATTTTCAAAGTAATGTCGCAATATTTCCCAGCGTTGTTCAAGCTTATACAAAACCATATTTGTTCAGCGGAAGGATAAAACTAATTATCTGTCAAATAAGACATGAGCTAAGTGTTACCGTTCACGAAATAAGCACTAGTTGAAAGATGGTGGATGGGATGGGTTAGATGGCGGACCCGTTACATAAATAAATATATAAAAATATAAAAAATTTTAAGTACAAAAAAAAAACATCCTAATATACAAATATGAGTAAAAGCATTATAAGTAATTTTGCCTCACTGTGTTTAGAAGCAACTTGCCTTAACTTGCCACGACGTTCAACGACTCCCTTTGTGGACGCCATCACCTATGGTTTGCTGCATATGCATTGCAAATGTTTGTTGATTTCCCCTATTGTATTCTGGTCCTTTTGTTCGAGAAACTCTCAACATCTGCACAACACTTTGCTTTGTCAGACAACAGTTCATTTCTGTAATCATCCTAGTCATCGAAACAAACAATACGAACTCCACATATGACAGAAAAGAACCACGGGCGCACCAAAGCTACACACTAAATTCCACATTGGTCAGAGCTTAAACATTCTTATCTCTCTTGCTGCCACCCACCACACAATGTTGCCACTGTGTGAGTGTGCGTGTAATTGTGTCGGGGGCAAATAATGATAATGACGATCGTTTTCATTTGAGATTCATATGAAGGACCAAACAAACAACGAGCTAGAAAAAGTGAATGGCATAACGATTGCACCTGAGGGAATAATTTCGAAAATAGAGTATGAAAATCATGGTAGTTGCCCTGACCAACATAAGGTTCGTGCGGAGGAGGTGGAATGGAATAGAAAATTTGACTTTTTTATTGGCTATGAGGTAATTACGTTTGCCATGCGCTACAGTAAGACTAGTAAAAAGAGAGGGATTCCAGAAAGAAATGATATGCGTTGTTCAGAAAATATTAGCTATTTGTGGTATCAGAGCAACTTAGATGGTTTAGTTTTTTTGGAAGTCGTTGGGTTTGTTAACGAATAAGAGCCTACTGAGTTAAAATGCACTTTTTTAGATTTTTAAAATTTATGCTCATATATTGTTCTCAAAAAGTAAGTTGTATGAAAATGTACTAGTAGTAACAAAAATTATTTCCATCAAATGTACGGCCATGTTAAATTTTCTTATGTGCAATAATAGCAATGTAGGTATTAAAATTCCTTAACTTTTCGTTCTTTTCCTTTTCTTTCATAGAAACCTAACTGTTTTCAATACTCAAAAAATCTAAGCCTTAATATTTTCTCAGATTATCTTCTCCTACCATAGAGTACCGATTGGTCAAGCTTAACTTCCGTTACGAACAATTAGTTTGGCTCCATTTAAATATCCCTAAGATTCGCTTTATTAAACACACACACATATCTGATATCATAAAAAGACAAAGGGAAAAACACCATGACTCGCCAAAATAGTATGTTGGGAATGAGCCCCCAAACGATGGGGGAAAAAAGTGAGCTAAGAAAACGTTTCAAATGAAATTATACACCAATGATTTGTTGCCGTTTGTTGTACTCTCTCCCTCTCTCTTATTCACAAATATCACGTGAAAGCCATTATAACTAAGAGATTTGTCTTAATGTTAAACATTACTAGGGGAACTACAATAACAGCACTCCTTCTATATCACAAAGGAATGAAAGGATATGCGCTGGGCATTAGGGTGGCAGTAGTTTCTAATCACTCTGAAATATAATAATAAGAAAAAAAGTTTACGTGACAAATAGTCAAAACATATAAAATATGATCAACAAATATGGGACGTAAAAATAAATTCTTAAGTTAGTAATTTGCACAGGGCAAGATTTGGGAAAACAAAAGGCTTATACAACGAGATGGCTGAGCATTTCACCACCCACCTTATGTGGTTGTCGGGACACAGGGACATACCAGGGAGGAGTGCGGAGAACACCATCTCTGCACTTAGCCCGCCCTGGTGAACAAACGAAATTCAATTTTGAGCTCTTATTTCTTTAGGGACCTAGGATTGTTCAATGAGGGAGTCTAGGGATCTTCCTAAGTGTTCAAGAATGAACTTTACAGCCTAAGTTAGTCTGATTTTCAGACTGCTACCTTAACCTTACCTTACTTACTTTTATTATGAACAGCCTCCCTACTATGGCATATACTTGTGTTAAAGGCCATAATACAACAAATGGTTTAAATCTATTTAATATTACCATAGAGATTTCAAACGATATTCTCTTGTTTTCAAGTATGAGGTGGGAGGGGGGGCTGGTGTATTTTATACGTTTGCCTTTTATATTTCGAATCACCCCATACTCATCTCGCCCCTAATACTTCTTGAGTAGTAGTGGGAATAACACAATGCCAAGGAGTTGAATAGAGAAAGGGTCTATCTAACCATACCCCAAAGATTACCATATAAGCTAAAGTTTAGTCAAGAAGAAGAAGAAGAAGGAGGTAGTTTAGCAAGAGCTAAATTTGCTGTTGGTTACACACTAAGGAGCAGTTAACTAGAATTATATGAGTTTTTGTTTTGCAGGACGATGATGATAATAAATGTTAACTGGGCTAAAAACTAATAACAAACGCATGTACACAACAAACAAACACAGACACACACACACACACACACACACACACATATACACGCACACACACATACACACACACACTCATCGCACAAGTGAGCACTCGAAGGTACAATATATTTATGTAAATAAAGTGTGATTCATTTGGAGATTTTTTTCATACATTTTTTTTACAGTAATAGGTTGATAAAATAAATAGGTAATTACGTTTTTTTTTATAATGACATGATGTATATTTTTATATTTAACTATTATGCAATGCTATATGAGCTTTTCGAAGATATTAATAATATATTGACTTATTAAAACGGCAATATCGATGGCTCATTGAAATCACACACACTCATTAACTGGCATTCACAAAACAAATAATATCGATATAGTAATATATGACTATGAATGCCTCTCGCTCTTTCTCTCCCTCTCTCTATTCATTGCTTTATACAATGAGCTCATTAAAAACAATATTCTACACTAGATGAACCCAGAAACTGCAGCAAAATTGTATCACTTAGGGATCTACATAAAATCACTTAACGTTGGCATATGACGCCTCGAAGGATGCGTGTAGCATTTTCCGCAGTTAATATGTCTGTATGTAAGGATATAGGAGACGCAATATAGCGCGTAATAAAACATGAGCTGCATACTCTATACTATGAATGCCTTATGTGTGCGTAGGCCAGTATGTTGGAATAAGAGTATATAGGTGCGTGTGTGTGTAATTGATTTTGTATATGTCTGCACGAGTGTGTGTGTTTGGGAAATTTAAAACCTAAGTAATCACAGCTGTAAAAGAGCGACCAGTGCATAGCATCACATAAAAATATATTGCTTCAATGTAACTCTTGTAGTAAGTATTGCTACCACGAATATTTGGCTGTATTGGCAGTCATCTGCAGGTTTGCTGGCTTCCTTCCAATTTTGTGTTATACGAGGTGAAGTGCAGTGGCAAGGGAAATTTTACATTGAATGCAGCGGCGAATCTGAAAGCTGTTAATGAGCAATCAATGTAATAAATGTTTGTATGAAGCTTATTCCTAGACTTTTTACTGGATCGATGCTGTTTCTGTGTAAGCAACAGTACCAAATATTTTTATTAAAAGTACTCTTAATACTTTTAATATACAAAAAAGTAATTTTTGTTGCTCTAAAAGTACTTTAATTGCAAAAAACAAGATATTTTATTGCATTACTAAGTATTTTTTATGTACTTTTTTCTATCAAAAAATACTTTGGTTGCAGGAAACATTACTTTTGTTGGCACAAAAAGTTATTTTAATGTATTTACAAATACTTTTATTGCACCAATACGTTTTTTTGTACCGAAAAAAACTTTTATTAAATTAAAAAGTACTTTTATTTTGCAAAAAAAAGGGTAAAAAAACACTTTTTAGTATAATAAAAGTACTTTTTGTTAGATTGAAAGTACTTTTTGGTACAATATATGTACTTTTTGATACGTTAAAAGTACTTTTTATTACATTGAAAGATCTTTTTGGTACAATTAATGTATACTTGGGGCACTAAAAGTACTTTTTCGTACAACAAAATTGCTTTTTGGTACAACAAATGTTTGTGGTACAGTAAATTGACTTTTTGGTACATGGATATATTTTTTGGTACATTAAAAGCACTTTTTGGGACATTAAAATTATTTTTTTGTACAATATATGTACTTTTCAGTACATTTCATGTATTCTTTGGTACACTAAAAGTACTTTCTGGTACAGTCAAAGTACTTTTTGATACATTTAATGTATTTTTGGTACTTTAAAAGTACTTTTTAATACATTATAGGTACTTTTTTGAACAATAAATGTACATTTTGGTACATTTAAAGTACTTTTTGGTACAATGAATGTTCTTTTTGGTAGATGGAAAGTACTTTGGTTACAATAAGAGTACTTGTTGGTACATTGAAAGAACTTTTTGGTATGATAAATGTACTTTTTGGCACATTTAAGGTAGTTTTTGGTACAACAAATTTACTTTTTGGTACAGTTAAAGTACTTTTTGGTACGTGGTAAGTACTTTTTGGTACATTAAAATTATTTTTTGGTACAATAAATGTACTTTTTGGTACATTGTGAGGACTTTTCAGTACAATGAATGTACTTTTTGGTAGATGGAAAGTACTTTTTGGTAAAATAAAAGTAGTTTTTGGTACATTGAAAGAACTTTTTGGTTCAATAAATGTAGATTTTGATACATTGAAAGTACTTTGTGATATAATAAATATACTTTTTGGTACATTAAATTTATTTTTGGTACATTAAAAATACATTTAAATACATTATAAGTATTTTTTGGTACAATAAATGTACATTTTGGTACATTTAAAGTACTTTATGGTACAATAAATATACTTTTTGGTAGAACAAAAGTACTTTTTGGTACATGGAAAGTTCTTTTTGGTACATTAAAAGTTTTTCTTGGTACAAGAAATGTACTTTTTGGTTCATTAAGAGTTCTTTTTGGTACAACGAATGAACTTTTTGGTAGATGGATAGAACTTTTTGGTACAATAAAAGTAGTTTTTGGTAGATGGAAAGACTTTTTTGGTTTCTTAAATGTACTTTTTGGTACTTTTAAAGTATTTTTTTTTACAATAAATTTACTTTTCGGTACAATAAAAGTACTTTTTGGAATATTTAAAGTTCTTTTTGGTACATTGAAAGTACTTTTTAATATAATAAAATTGCCTTTTGGTACTTTAAAAGTACTTTGTGGTATAATAAAAGTACTTTTTGGTACATTTAGTGTATTTTTTGGTACATTAAAAGTTCTACATTAAAAGTAATTTTCGGTACAATAAATGTACATTTTGGTACATTTACTTTTACATTTTTTACTTTTTGGTACAATAAATGTACTTTTTGGTACATGCAAAATACTTTTTGGTGCATTAAAGGTATTTTTTGGTGCAACGATGTACTTTTTGGTTCATTGAGAGTGCTTTTTGGGACATTGAAAGTACTTTTTGGAACATAAAAAGTATTTTTTGTTACAATTAATGTACTTTTTAGTACATTTTAAGAACTTTTTAGCGCAATAAATGTACTTTTTGGTACATTAAATGTACTTTTTGATACAATTCTTGGCACAATACAAGTATTTTGTAATATAATAAAATTACCTTTTGGTACAATAAAAGTACTTTTTAGTACAATAAAAGTACTATGTGTTATAAAAAAAAATCACTTTTTGGTACATTAAAAGTACTTTTTGATAAAGTAAAAGTGGTTTTTAGTATAAAAAATTATTTTTTGGTACATCTAAAGTACTTTTTAATATAATAAAATTACCTTTTGGTACAATAAAAGTACTTTTTAGTACAATAAAAGTGTTTTGTGGTACATTTAAAGTACATTTTGGTACATTAAAAGCACTTTTTAGTACATTAAAAGTACTTTTAATATAATAAAATTACCTTTTGGTACAATAAAAGTACTTTAGTGCAATAAAAGTACTTTTTGGGACATTTAAAGTATTTTTTGGTCAATTAAAGTACTTTTTAAAACAATAGATGTAATATTTGATACAAAATAAGTACTTTTGGTAAGTAAGTCTTTGCTGATTTATTAATATTACTTTTTGTTACAACAAAAGTACCGTGTGGTACATAAAGAAACATTTTAGTACCATAAAAGTACTTTTTGATACTATAGAAGTACATTTTGGAACACTAAAAGTACTTTTTAATATAACAAAAGCAGGTTTTTACACAAAGAAAACACTTGTTAAGAAATGAAAATTTATCTCTGTACTCTTGCGATTTAAAATAATTTTTAATGACAACAAGACTTGCAAGACAATGCACTAGAGTTCTCTGTCCGAATTAAATAAATAAATAAATCAAAAAAATTTTCAAACTCACAACTAACGCCATCGACGAATGCGAACGTCACTGTTTGAGTAGCTTTTACTAGACATGTCGATTGACTAGACATTATACTAGGCCGGCAGTGAATGAAAAAATTTAGATGACTGGAGATAAGAATCGAATCAGTTTTTATTAATCCGTAATCCGTAATAAACAAATATTGCCATCATAAAACAGAACTTAGTTTTTGAAAATAATGTGTATAGTTTGATTTCCCATGCTTATACTTTACTCTATACCAGTCTCAGGCACTCCAAAGCCTCGCGAGGCCGGTAATAATCGATTTTTATACATAGACGCCAAGTCACACGTATTCAAAGCTATTATCGATGCCAGTCAGTCTTACAGAATTATTACGCCCTCTTGCTTCACATTTACATTGAAGCAAGAGAGTGCCTGCCACTGCACTGCATTTTGCAGACAAAACAATTCTCATGTTCACTTTTTTGTGAAATGCACTTTTTGATTTCAAAGTATCTCAAAAGTCATAGTCTATGCCTTGTACAAAAAAATCTGATGTTTATATAAAGTAGTTTTATAGATATTGTATCAAAACAATTCATTCTATGTCCAAAACACAAGCGGTCATATACTTTAAATTATCAATAACTTAGAAACACAACATGTGGACTTAAGACCTATTTGCAGCACACCGAGCGATCTATACCATTATGACAAAAGTTAATATGTCAAAATTTCAAAAATTTGTAGGAACACGATTCAAGGTTTTGAAACATCATAGAAACATATCGGCACATCAGCTTTTTATATAGCAATTTTATATAACTTAACTTAATTTCCCTTTGCACCCCATGAATGAGGTATGGGATAGCTTCTCGCGTTGTTGTGAATTAACACGCTTTCTATTTTTAGATTCACAACTAACGGCAACTACTTATTTATCGACGAATGCGAACGTCACTGTTTTGAGAAGCTCTTACTAGACACGACGATTGAATCGAAGCTTAATACTGCGAAGTTGCTGTCAAACAACATTCGAGGGGAGCCGACAATGAAAGAAAATTTTATTTATTTTTTTCTTTTTTTTTTTAAGATGACTGGAGCCAGGTTTGAACCTGCGATCTCCCGCATGGTAGTCGCGTGTTCTAACCACTATGCCACCGCCGGTCCCAATTTTATATACTTCCACTAATATCAGACATATAATCCTATAACAGTCATTAAAGAAAAGTAATAAAAAAACAATTTCCAAAAAAACAGACATATTAACGTTGGCCATAACGGCATAGAATCTACATTTCCGTATAATGTATATATATGCTATAGATATATAATAAAAAAAATTACAACTTTTGTACTCTGCAATTTCACCTTCACTACATTTTGTCATTTCCCCAATAAGCTTATGTTCCTGCCAAAGACTTATTATAAACAGCAATTTCTTATACTTTTTCTCAACAAATTCGCGTATTGTTCCTTGCCCCATTACACCTACCCCATTTAAGCCACGGATGAGTGAACTGACAGTGCGTCGGTTAAACAAATGTATATGATGAAGATGACGACCATGATGGATTGGCTCGAGTACTTGCATGTAAACACGCGAGGCTTTTGTGCAACAGCAGCCAGCATCCAGCGAGAAAAAAAACTCGGTAATACCACTTGGTACACACGGATTCCTGTAGCTGCAGCACGGGGACCAACCCGAACCCACAGCCCGCTTCTGAAGTAGTACATGGGTAATTTAAAACCTCAATATGTTACAGTTTCGTGTAGCAATAAGCGTTGCAACAGTCAGTCATTCATTCATCCCAAAAGGAGCGAGAACCATCGAACACACACATACTCACACACACAACCACGAATGAGAAGGTAAACTCAACAAGGCTTATGGTGTAGTGGACGGACATATATACATACCCCCCTCCCCCCCCCCCCCCCACACACACACACATTCTTGTACGTTCTTGTACAGATGGGTGAATTCTTCTATGCGAACATGCAACGATAGTCAATAAGTAACTTTTTAGAGGATTTTTTCATGTTTTTTTTTTGTTGTTGTTGTTGCTGTATCAAATTTATACATTTCATGTTGAGCTAGTTTCGTCGAATTGCTCTCATCGATATTGGATATTACGTTACTCTGAAGTGTGTGTGGAATTTTGTGCAATTGGCTTTTGTCTAAATTGCAATAAAAAGTGTTACAAGTTGTGGGTATTATTTGTTGTTGTTTTGTTATGAGCTACTCTTCAGAAGCTAATATCTGCGATGTAGAGAGAGAGAGAGGGATTCAAGACTTAGTTAATAAGTAAAAGGTTGAAAGTTTTTGGAAAATGTTACCGTTACTTTATACATTTTTAAAAGACTTCACATTTCACTGTTAACCTAAAGATAGCAAGCAGAGTACTCTGTCAACATGACGTATGAGCAACAATTTATTTGTTATGGTAATACTAATATGACAACGACAAAGGTAAAATAATTTCCATTCAAAAGTTTTAAGAAGAAGTAGCAAGAAGCTAACGATTGCGACTAGGGCGATATCCAATAACGAACAAAATATTTTTGTTTATAATGTGTTCTTGTAACTAAAATGCCGACTTATTGTTTTATTTTAACACTATATTTGCACTTACCTTTAAATCTGCATTCCGGTATCATTTCATCACTATGGTCTGGACAATCCGATTCGCCATCACAGAGAAAACGCACCGGCAGACATTCACCATTACCGCAGCGGAATTGTTTCTCATCACAGTGGTTAGTAAGATTACGACCTAAAAAACAAAAAAAGGGGAAATATATGATTAGAAACAATATAATTTAATAAAATCAGAAATTACGCAAAATATAAATGTTCTAATATAGTTAATAATAATCACATAATTCATTTCACACAACTATTGTAAAACTAACACTATCAGCAATAATATAATTATTTTCTAATTAATGAAATAAAGAAGATAACATTTTTAAACCCATACAATGGCACCTACTCCATCAGATGCAGTGCGATATGCGTCGGCACTGAGAAGTATAGGAGTCTCGACGAATATCATCAAAGTAACAAAATCCATGTACAACAACGCTACACTTCAAGTGCGGCACAGAGGAGTGAAAAAGAAGCCATGTAGTACCACAAAAAATGGAGTAAAACAATGCTGTCCCCCTATCATCCCCTACTTTTCGCTGCAACACTAGACAACTTCAAGTCAGGAGTCTCCAAAAAAAGGACAAGGATAGTTTGGAGTCTATACACACATTTCGAAAATCCAGATTTTACAGATGATTTATGTCTGCTTTCACACCATCACTACGACATGCAAGACAAACTCAGTGAACTTGTAGAACTTTCTAAAAACAATTGGTCTGGATATATATATCCTGAAAACAAAAGCGATCTCTATACATACTGGTAACTCAACAAAGTTTAAGGTAGAAGGACAAGACATGCAATATGTACCCTCATTTTGTTATCTTGTTAGCATAATACCTGCTACCGGTGGAATCGAAGAAGATATACTTATACGCCACAAAAGTGGTAAAGCTTGATCGTCATTTTGGAGCCTGAATCATGTATGGTGCGCAACTCATATAACCCTCCGAACGAAACAACGGCACATCTTCAATGAAACCAGCAAGGCAATATAAAAAAGACGTGGACAAACAGAATCATATGTAAGCTAACAATCCTGTTCCGCAAACAAAATTCCTCATGGCAACGATATTGTAACAAAAGAAAAAAAAAACGGAATGGCTTTGTAGAAGCGCTATGCTACCTTAATGAGTATATAGGTAAACTAATAGCACCTACAGTTTAAGGACGAAACCGAACTTCTGACGTGTGACAATCTTGTAGTAAATATGCCGATTGACTCGACCATTCAGAAGTTGTTCTCGACAACAATGGGAGGGCCGCCAATCTATGAAATGTACATGAATCAATCACATATTCTTCCCATCATGTACGGTGGGTTCTACATTTATGTTGATGTAATTTTTAACCAGTTTACATAAAAATTTTTACCAATTTTCTACAAGATGTGCCAAAAGAAGTCATTCTATTAGAAGATACTTTTTTGACCGTTTGAGACTTTTTGCGAGCTTTTTTGATGTCCCGTGTTTACGTCAACAAGCCCGAAACCCTGGAAGCCCTCAAGGACAAAATTCGACACGAGTGCCAGAATCTGTCTTGTAGATGGACGATGGCATAATGTTTTATCCTGACACATTTTAAAATTACAGGCATTTTACCAAAAGATTATAACAAAAGAAATTCAAATATGAACTTTTTATTAATTTCATAGAAGTTTTAATAAAAGTAGTCCAAAAACCTAATAGAACAAAGCTATGGACTATGCATAATTTATATAGAACTGTCACAAATCACTTAAAATATACTAAAAAGTACTCTCAATATACTAAAAAGAATTCTCAATTGTCTTAAAAAGTATTTTCATTGTGCCAAAAAGTACTTCTGTTGTACCAAAAAGTACTTTGTTTCACCAGAAGGCATTTTTGTTTTCACACCAAATACATTTACTGTACCAGAAAGTAATTACATTGTACCCAAAAAGAACTGCAAGACACTCAAATGTAAGCTTATTGTGCTACAAAGTACTTCTTTATACTTTTCAACTTTTTGCCAATTCAGGATCACGCACTAGGATGACGCGTTTCGAACCCCGTGACGAGTTCATCATCATACCCCGTTGTGACGAATTGGTGCACTCTGGTACATCATCAGCTGTAACTATATCTACATTATGTCAAACATGTACATGTTACCAGCCTAAAATTTCCAACACCAATACATGAATTTGACCGTTAATATTCAACATGAGAATGGAGGATATTTTTCCCCACAATTCCCTTTTTACCTTAAATTCTATAATCTCAAGAGGTACAAATTACAAAAACTTTCAATGAACCCAAGAGTTTACTTATTGTTGTGCCAAAAATTACTTTTGTAGTACTTTGTTTACGAAAAAGTACTTTTAATGTATCAACAAGTACTATTATTGTGTCAAAAATAATTTTCATTGTATGAACAAGTGCTTTGTTATACCAAAGAGTACTTCTTGCGAAAAAGTAGTTCTATTTTATCAAAACGTAATTTTATTGTAGCAAATAGTACATTTATGATATCAAAAAATAATTTCGTTGTATTCACAAATACTTTTGTTACATCTAAAAGTACTTTGTATCAATAAGTACTTTTTTCAATAATACTTTTATTGTACAAAAAAGTACTTTTATTATATCAAAAACTACCTTTAATATACCAAAAAGTACATTTATTGTATAAAAATTTACTTTCGCTGTATCCACAAGTACTTTTATTATATAAAAATGTACTTTCTCTTTATCAAAAAGTACGTCTTTAAGGTACTTCCACTGTATCAAAAAGCATTTTTTCTACAATAAAAGTATAAAAGTATCGATGTATCAACAAGTACTTTTATTATATATAAAAGTACTGGTGGATACCGCGAAATTAAATTTTTATACAATAAATGTACTTCTAGGTATTTTATCATTGTTTTCTCAAGTACTTTTTTTTAAATTACTTTTATTATACAAAAAAGTAATTTTCTAGAACCAAAAAGTAATTTTCTAGAACCAAAAAGTATGTCTATAGAACCAAAAAGTACTATTGTTATATCAAAAAGTACTTTTAATATACCAAAAATATGTTTTTTGGATAAAAATACTTTTACTGTACCAAAGAGTAATAGGTGAATCGAAATTTATTCTAAATTAATCGGAAACATAGTGGCCAAAAGCACAAATGCTGTTTATTATATTCAAACAATTTTATATATAAACAAACGGCACAAGAATCATTATAAAAAAAATCAAATATGTTATGAAGTTTGTCACACATTCCTTGTGAGAACATGTTGGGGCAAATACAAGTTTCTTTTTAAATCAGTTATTTTTATACTGACTGCTGTTTCCCACTTGAAATCCTGCCAGAAAAACAGTATCATACCTCCGAAATACGAAATGAGTCGAAAAGCTCGAATAACGTTGGCAAATATTGACAACATTTTTAAAGTGAGTGCTGTGTAGCTCATGGACATTACTCATGGCCCCAGTTGTCTTACGTTGCTCAAAGACGAGAATTTGGCTGTTGAATTTAAGATTACACAGTACAACATATTTCAGCTCATTGTTTTTGGGACTGAATTCTGAGAACTCCACGTAAAAGTAGCCCCAAAAAGAAGAAGTTCTGCATCATACGTTTTGTCAAGTTACATGCCATAATTAATTTATATCGATTTGAAGTAAGTAAGTATCGTATAGGGGAATTTGTCACGTTTCAGGCTTTTTTGTTAAACATTACTAGAGAACCACTAGTTCGATTTAGCTGAACAAATTAAAAAAAATATAAGAATTGCAATTCCTTTAGTCTGTTGATATAAAGTTTCCTACATAAGCTACAGTTTCACTTGTCCATTCATCAAATGATTTTGAATTGGATTTATTTTGTAGCAGTTGTACTCCTTGGCGTATGGAATATTACTTACGTGGAATATTACTTATAATAATCATACGCCGCCATATAACAAAACAGCCTAAAACGTGACTAATTCCCCTATACGATACATACCAACTTCAAATCGATATTAAATTATTAGGGCATGTAACTTGACAAAACGAATGATGCTGAACTTTTTCTTTTTTTGGGGCTACTTTCAAGAGCAGTTCTCAGAGTTGAGTCCCAAAATCATGTGTTGTACTGTGTTATTAACAAACATTTCCTTTACCAAATTTCATACGATTTTGCAAAACAAATTCGTAGAAATAATATTAATTAATTTGGAACAGTAATAACAGTTAAACTAACATTTAGTAATAAAGTTTTATGAACTTCAACTAAATAAGATGGCTTTTATTTTTCCGAAAATAATAGCACAAGTTTCCTTAAATTTTTGTTTTGATTAAGTTTTTAACCCAATACAACTAATTTCTTTTATTTAAGTTTTTTTCTTCTATATATAGAAAACAAAAATTCCTAAAAAAAAACATACCAAATGGTAAAGTTTTCTTGCCCAAAATTATCTGAGCATTTTTCTTTCTCGTCTGTAAAGGATATTAAGCCATATACAGCCGAAAAAGTTTTGTTCTTGTTTTTTTTTTCATCTCCTATGTTTCTGTGAAGGAAATAATCAAAAAAGTTTGGTATGAAATTAAAAATTGAACAGACTAAAAATGTTTCTTTGCTTAAAGACAAGAATGTTTTGTATGCGTGAGAACATATGTTTGCTGGTGGTGGTGGGGATGAGAACAAAACTAATGAAATATCGTGATGGTTTAGTTTTCTTTGAAAGAAAATGGTATACAAATTTAATGTGTCAAAATGTTGCCGTGGGAGAGATTGTTAAAACTTAATAAAAATTGTTAACAAGCAAATCTTTTTGGAAAAAAAACCTATTAAAATATTACTCATTCGGCACAATATGCAGATACAACTCTCTAGTCTCACAGGCGTATGACAATAAATGTAATTAATATTAATCATACGTACTTTGGTATAGAAAATTAATATTACGCATTCGGCAGAAGTTGCAGGTACAACTCTTTAGTCAATATGTAATTAATATTAATCATACGTACTTAAGTATAGAAAATCAATTCATTGACCAAAAATGGCAACTGCCAATGCGCATCCTAAGTATTAAAAGTGCTACAGTTCGTGCTTCAAATGAAAACAAAAATGTATGGCAGAAACCGAAACATTTTTTGACACCCCAAAAACTGTACGCACATTTCCTTTGTAATGGCGATTTCCCACCTAAGTTTATTTATTTTCCCACAGATCCTAGGATGAACATAAGGCCGTTTGCCACCTAATTTTTGACAACAGAACTTATAAATAAATAAATCAAAAACTAACATCACTAGCTTTTGTCACTGCTTAACAAACACCATACTCTGCAACAAAATACTGCTGATCGTAATAGTCCTTTATGAACACTAAAATTCCTATCCAATTTGTTGCCTCCCTTAGTTGTTTGCTATTCTCCCTACCTCCCTCCCGTCCACCCTCCCTCTCCCCTATCCTTTTCGCACAAAAACCAATAACAAATTATTACAAATTGTTTGTTGTTGTTACCCAAACGCAATTTCTAAGAATTTACAATATCAACTAAATTTCCTTTTGCATTGGTCTCCCCTATCTCGTCCCCATCTCCCTGTTGTACTATACAACCAAGGCCATGACTATACTGGTCGGCCACCCACCATCCGTTTTTTTTCTTTACACTTCATTTCGTTTTCATTTACAATTGGAAATCGGAAATCTTTGGTAGGGTAAGAAAATTGTTTATATAGTTTGTTATTGTGTACTTTATTGATGTTGCCGTTGTTGTATGAAAATATGCAATTGTTCTATTGAGCAAACAATAAGCGATTGATCTAAGAGCGTAGTACACATAGTAAGAGAAAGCAATCTAAAGTTGTATTGTTATCGGTATGTTTTTTTTTCTGTTTTGTATTTTTTTCTCTTGATTACTTAAAATAACGAAGAATAGAAAACGATAATAATAATGTCAGCTCAAATTGTTTGTTTGCAATTTACAATTATTTAGTAATAACAAATACAAGCTGTTGTTTGTGTTTGTTTAAAATTATGAATAAGGAAAGAACGAAATTCTTGTAAAGCTATGTTTATGCTGTATTTTTTTTCTTTGTTATTTTTTTAATAATTTTTCTTTTGTATTATTGGTTTCAATTGTTGTATTCTATACAATTTTGTATTCAAAAGATTTTACAATTCTAGGAAAACGGGTGAAATATCCGGACGTATGAGTGTTACTGAATGAAGTTCAAACTAATATTAATCATACATATCAGTTTTGAATATAATATAGTGTAAAGGTTGTTCTTGAGTTCTGTAATTCGACGAAATATTGGCATTTTCCATAAAAATTATTTTGCTTTAAAATAAATCAGTGAAAATATTGACAAAAACTCATTTACACGGAAATTTGCACGTGTTTCCAACGACATTTGTATTCCAAAAATATTAAAAATGTAAGATTAAAAATATTAAAAATACTACAAATGTAATATTAATAATACTAAAATTATTAAAAATAATGATTTGTTTTCATTGTTCGGTTCAAGATCTTTTCTATTATTGCTTATAGAATTTGTTTTACAATAGTTGTGTGAAATGGATTATGTTGACAGCTGGCAGGGCAGATAGCTATTTCGTCATCAGTACCCATTTTCTGTGACTTCTCATTATCACATTATCACAACCTTAAGTGTGTAAAGCTTCAAGAAATCAATGTGAAGCTCACACACACCGGTGGTAATATTTTTTTTAAAAATATTAAAAATTCATTTTTATATATATAGATATTAAAAACTAGCTGGCCCGGCAAACTTCGTCCTGCCTCCAAATTATTGTTAAAGATGTTGAGTGCAGTTGAAATCTAATAACGATTGGTTTATTGCTTTTGCCTCTGAAATATTTCAATACAAAGGGGGAGATTTTCCCGCACAAATTCAGTACTTCTAAAAGATTATTATATAATACTGTAAGAATTGCTAAAATGGATCAGCAGTATCGTCCATGATTTGATGAACACTTACTTATTGATAGGCATATATTCTAAAACAACATTTTTAAGCCGATTGACTGACATATAACATTCTCCATTGGTGTAATGATAACACTTTGCTCCTTTTTATCTCAAGGAGTGAGAATTTCCAAAAATCTCTTTATTTGGCTCAACAACCCTAATAACCGTTTGGTCTGGGTGATAGCAACAGTTTTTCCCATTTTCGGGTTTGTCCCCTAAAAGTTCGAAATGCAAAAACCTCTTTCTGAAACTCTTTAATTCTATAGGAAATGCGCCGTTTGCGGTCTGGGTGACCATCTACAGTCCATCCCCAATTTTCACTGCAATTTTGGTCAAAATTTGGTTTAACCGTTTTCGCAATTAGTGGTGTCATCAAAATGGACATCTAATTTTATATATAAAGAGTTTTCAATAATTTTGATGTTAAAAAAATAGTTATATGTAATGTAATCAATGGTGACTAAATGACTTTCAAAAAATTAAGTGTATCATAAGCTAAACACCAGCAACTGGATCCAAACATATATCTAAAATTTTCTCAGGTCAAAAAATGCATTCATTTTAAGTCTGAGTAAAATCGGACAATCGATATACATTTTTGAAATAATTCACTTCCAGCCTACGCAACAGCGGGTCCATTTATACAAAAAAAAATTCTCATTATATTATTTCTCTTAATTTTAGACAAATTGTTGATTCCTTAACATTTTCATTATAATTCCATCCTACCGGTACCTACCCGGTTCATTTATACAAAAAGCTTTTTACCATGATCGCACAAATATACATAATAAATTTCAGTTAAATTAGTCCATTCTTTCAAATTATAATTAAAAATGCACCCAAACGCCACCTACCGGGTCCATTAGTACATGAAGTGTATTCTCATGATCACACGAATATCTATTCTGAATTTCAATAAAATTGGTCCATCCATTAGAATTTCCGATATAAATACACACCAGCGCCATTTACCGTGTCTATTTGTACATACAATTGTTTTTCAAATACATTCTGAATTTCAGTTAAATTGGTCCATTCGTTAAAATTTTGATTATAAATACACCCCAGCGCCATCTAGTGGGTCCATTTGTTCATACACATTTTTCTAATGATCAAACAAACATATATACTGAATTTCAGTTAAATTGGTCCATTCGTTTAAATGTTGGTTATAAACCCACCCAGCGCCACCTACCGGGTCCATTAGTATATAAAATGGTTTCTCATATGAGAATTGATTATGTAATCAAACAAATATCCATTCTAAATTTCAGTTTAATTGGTACATGCATTCAAATTTTCGACATGAATCCACCCTAGCGCCACCTGGATTTGATTATTTTCAACACAAACAATCTACGGAAAATTTCGAATCGAATAAAAAAAATCAGCCAAATCGCTCCAGCCGTTCTCAAGTGATGGTATTACATACGTGGACCATTTCATTTTTATACATATATATAGATATTAAAAATATTAAAAACATTAAAAATATTAAAAACATTAAAAATATAAAAAAATTTAAAAATATTAAACATATTAAAAATATTAAAAATATTAAAAATATTAAAAATATTAAAAATATTAAAAATATTAAAAATATTAAAAATATTAAAAATATTAAAAATATTAAAAATATTAAAAATATTAAAAATATTAAAAATATTAAAAATATTAAAAATATTAAAAATATTAAAAATATTAAAAATTTAAAAAATATTAAAAATATTAAAAATATTAAAAATATTAAAAATATGAAAAATATTAAAAATATGAAAAATATTAAAAAAACAAAAAATAAATAAAAATAAAAATTAAAAATATTTAAAAAAATAAAAAATATTAAAATATTAAAAGCATTTAAAATATTTAAAATATTAAAGATATTAAAATTATTTAAAATAGTAAAAATATTACAAATAGTAAAAACATTGAAAATATTAAAATATGTATTAAAACCAAAATATTAAAAACATTAAAAATATTAAAATTTGAAAAATATCAAAAATACTAAAAATATTAAAAATATTAAAAATTTTAAAAATATTAAAAATATTAAAAATATTATAAATATTAAAAATATTAAAAATATTAAAAATATTAAAAATGTTAAAAATATTAAAAATATTTAAAATATTTAAAATATTAAAAATATTAAAAATATTAAAAATATTAAAAATATTAAAACTATTAAAAATATTAAAAATATTAAAAATATTAAAAATATTAAAAATATTAAAAATATTAAAAATATTAAAAATATTAAAAATATTAAAAATATTAAAAATATTAAAAATATTAAAAATATTAAAAATATTAAAAATATTAAAAATATTAAAAATATTAAAAATATTAAAAATGTTAAAAATATTTAAAATATCAAAAATAAAAAAAAAACAAATTTAAATAAAACCATAAAAGTTGATAAAGTCACACTTTAAATTTTCTCTTTAAACATTGTTAGTTTTCCATTTTCGACCTCCTACAAGTACATGCAAAAAACAAATCAATTTCCAAGCCGTTATGTGACTACCTAATTTGTTGTTTGTTGCTTTTTTTATCCCATTTTTGCTTCCTGTAGACCATGCTGTTGTTCTTGTTCCTTTGCGCCACTTGGCGCACTTCCGGTCTGACGCCGTTATAAATTGACACTCATCACTAACGTGACTTGAGATCCCATGTAGGACGACAACACATGGAATTGCGTCGTTTGGAAACTATTCGATTTGAAGCGCGTACGTGCGACAAATTGACCGTCACAATTGCCAACTTAAATGACGCGTTGTAGTTTCAGTATTCAGGCGTTCGTTATTGTTTTTAAAGAGACCCTAACTGATGGCCAAGTGCACTGGAAGTTAAGCAAAATATTCCCTGGGATGTGCAACATTCCACAGGAAGAGGTGTCGATAATGTTAAAGGTGTAAACTAATATAGGGTAGAAGCTAATAGGAGAATTGGACCAAAAATTTAACATGTGCAATACTTAAGCGGCAGAAACATACCACTGTTCATCCTTCATTCGATAACAATCAAACACTTAATATGACTTAATGTTGAATTTTAAAGTCAGTGTAAACTATATTTCTTTGTCATTTACTCTCATGGTCGCGATCTCAATTTGGTTGTGATTGCCCACCTAGGATTCACGTTCACATAGACACGTGTGTGTGAGTTGTGGGCGTAAATAGGATTCTCAGCAAACATATTGTAGGAACATGTGTGGGCGCCAAAGACATTCATTGCTATAGGGGTATATCCCCTTTTCATGTCATGTTTGAAAAGGATTTTTTTTTTGATTATTACCATTTTAATGATCGGAGTTTAATACGATTTTTGGAAGCCGATTCGATAAAACAGCGGTGATATATGTCGCTGTGACACTGACAAACAAATAAATTGCATAACCATATGAGATTGAAAATAACTAAAAAAAATTTAAAACCAACAATTTTCCTGTATCAGTATAATATTTAAAGTGTTTCATAGTAATAGTACATTTGTACCGAACACTATAGAAAGACTTGCAGAGAGAGGAAGAAAGTAAACAACCTTTCATTATAAAACAGTATTAAAGCTCAGGTTCATAAAACTTCCTCTATATAAATTACGTTCAATAAAAATAACTTGTCAGACCATAAAATGTGTTTATACCATAAACTACGCATATCTTACAGAAACACATAATAGTGTTATTTGGCTCAATATGCTAACGACAGTTTTCGACATTCGAAGACAAATTAAGCGATAAAAACCCTTAATTAATATTAAAATGTGGCTAAAGCTAGGCCACTAATACTAAAGGACGTAAATCTGCATTCAAATGGTGTGAGTGTGAAAGATTTTGAAAATCGCTCAAAAATCTATAAATTTTACAATCTCATAAACTAAGCGTCTGACATTGATTTGTGGTCTTGCGGTTTGATAACATTTTCAAATATTCTATGGTTTGTTTATCAAACTTTATGCATTTATTATTGGAGTTGTAGAATGTTGGAACATTTTAATGTCCATAGAGTTTTGTGGGAATATTTATGTTATTTATACAACAAAACATTATCTCCAAAATATTTCAGCAGCAACTAGGAAGTTCTCATGGTAAGATATCACAGAAAAGCTTTTATAATCAGGGGAGTGTACAAGTTTGTATAGATTTATTATTGATTTTACAAATGGGAAAGAAAATTTTATTCACATTTTTTAATTTAAACAAATTTATATTTTCTTTTATAGTTCTAGTAAACAAACCTTATGTACATTAGGTTTTTACTTTTTAACAATTTTTTAAAATATCAAAATTGGCATAGCACTTTCTAATAGAGCATAAAAAACTATAAGTGAACGTATATTTATTTTTTTGCTATGGTCCAAAAAGTTCACGCACCAACCGCGATGAAGTTTTGAAAATTTTTAATTTTCCTTTTGGTTAAGAAAAATTAATAATATGTTTATTTAAAACAAAAAATAGCACAAGTATGAAATTTCATTAATATTTAGAGATGGTAAGAGATTTTTCCGCAAACCAGAACGTATCTTTAACCTTTTTTAACGAAAAAAAATTAAAAATCTCCTCGAACTTTAAATCTTAAATTTTTATCTTTCAATAACTAACTCATAATTTTTCTTATTTTTATTAAACGAGTACATATGTAACTTTCAGTAATTTATAAAACAATAAAAATAAAAAAAAATATAAAAAATAATAAATTTTTAAATAATTTTTTATACACCTGTTTAGAAAAACCAATTGGTGCGTAAGCTTTTTCCAGAAAAATTACAAAAGATTATGATTTTCGTGGTTACTAGGACATGGTTGACCTCATGGTACTATGCCAAAAACTTGGTTATACCCCTAATGTACATACTGTCCTAGAATAATTGGCGGTTTTTTTCAAAACATTTTAATTTTGAGAATATTTTTTATATTAATTGTTAGTTGTAAAACAATTTGTGGCGCTCCGTTAACCAATTTAAATTTTAAATTATTTTGTTCTCAACTACGCGAACTACAGCAACGAGTTACGATCTTCTAGAAGGTTCGTTAGTATTGGTAGTGACAGTAGTATTTTTAGTAGTAATACCAGTAGCGTTCGTAGTATTTGTAGTAAAACTAGATCGAAGACATAACCTTTCCCAAGCTGACGTTCGCGAAAATAGGTCAGATATGTCATTTATTTATTTGACGACACGTCTTAAATGTGTTGCTGTTTGAGTGGATACACAGCAGGGTGGGGCGATTAGTATGGAAGGAAAAAAATCTTAATGGGCGCTTCGCGTTTCTGATTCTTGGGATTGTATTGAGCAAAAAAGTCCACTAGACCATACGTCTATGGTGAAAATCGAGCTTCCACATTTTGACTTGAAGTTTTATCTCAAACTTTATTTTTTGAAAAATTTGCAAATTTTCTTGGGCTCATATTTCGTAAGCTATTTGAAATTTTGACTTATTTTCAAAAGTAAGGTTATGACTATTGTCTCGCTCTACAATTTCTCTGAACATATTCAAAAAGTCGAAAATGTAGAAAATTCACCACTTTTTGTCACGTTTTTTAGATATTTTGGCCTATAACAGCCAAACCATTGAGATTTTCTATCCAATACTAACACAAGAATTGTAGCCAAGACCATAGTTAAGAACTGTCTAGTACATCGCAAAAGCATTGGAATGATCCTTCAGTTCATATTTTTCGTGAAAATATAAATAAATTGCCATTTTAAAATGTTAAAAGCATTAAAAATATTAATATTTAAAATATTAACATAACATATATTAAGTTTCTGCTAATAGAATAGTAATCATTGATTGCCATACACACAATATTTTGGGTTCACTGGATTCACAACAAACGCTGCTGGTAATCAAGACTGTGTATTAGGGTGGGGCGATTTGAACATCTTAATGGGCGCTTCGCGTTTCTGATTCTTGGGATTGTACTGAGAAAAAAAGTCCACTAGACCATACGTCTACAGTGAAAATCGAGCTTCCACATTTTGACTTGAAGTTTTTTCTCAAACTTTATTTATTATATTATATTTTAATATTTTTAATATTTTTAATATTTTAAATATTTTTAATATACTTTTACTGTTTTTAATGTTTTTTAATGTTTTTAATATTTTTAATATTTTTAATATTTTTAATATTTTTAATATTTTTAATGTACTTTTAATATTTTTAGTATTTTTAATATTTTTAATATTTTTAATATTTTTAATATTTTTAATATTTTTAATATTTTTAATATTTTTAATATTTTTAATATTTTTAATATTTTTAATATTTTTAATATTTTTAATATTTTTAATATTTTTAATATTTTTAATATTTTTAATATTTTTAATATTTTTAATATTTTTAATATTTTTAATATTTTTAATATTTTTAATATTTTTAATATTTTTAATATTTTAATATTTTTTATATTTTTAATATTTTTAATATACTTTTAATGTTTTTAATATTTTTTATGTTTTTTATATTTTTAATATTTTTTATATTTTTAATATTTTTAATATTTTTAATATTTTTAATATCTATAATATTTTCAATGTTTTTAATGTTTTTAATATTTTTAATATTTTTAATATTTTTAATATTTTTAATATATTTAATATTTTTAATATTTTTAATATTTTTACAATTTTTAATATTTTTAATATTTTTAGTATTTTTAATATTTTTAATATATTTAATGTTTTTAATATTTTTAATGTTTTTAATACTTTTAATATTTTTAATATTAGTATTGTGGCAAAGTTCGGTTAAAGATCTATTCTATTGGTAATTAGTGATTATTACCAATAGGCTTTTGTTCAAGAGTTGTGAAATGTATTATGAGACAGCGGGTAAGGCGTATAACGTTATTTCGCCTTTCGCCACAATGCCTCGTCAGTGCCCTTTGCTGCGACTTCTCCACTATCATCACAAACCTCAAGGGAAGTAAGTTACTCAGTGTTAATGAAAAACTCTGCCCATCGGTGCGAAGATAGTATCCTCAAAGTACACAACAAGTCAACATAATACACTCACACAAGGTCTTGCCTATGCGTGTGCCCATCTGACACAATTGCACAGAAGTTTTTGTTGTTGGCACAATTGCCAACCACGTACTGTGTACCTCCAGTGTTTTGTTTGCTCTTGATTTTGTTTATTGTTGATCTATAAGAATTACAATTTGTGTTATAGTTCGGTAGTTGATTTTGTTTTTTGTTGATCTATAAGATTTATAATATTGTGTTATAGTTCGGTATATTTTTTAATAGTTTTAATATTTTTAAGTATTTTTAATGTTTTCGAAATTTTAATTTTTTTTTTTTGTAATGCTTAATATATTTATTACATTTTTAAATATTTTGAAAAAAAATTAGTTGAATTTAGATTTGGGAAAATAAAATTAATGAAAAAATTTATGACATTCGATGTACGGGTACGTACGTTTTAGTACATATTGCATCTATCTTTTAAATCCAGGAAATTTCTTCCCATTCAAAAGCCAGTTGACATCTATTAAGACATTACTAATGGAATATAATCATTGGCTATAGATCATTTATTTTCAATTGCATTTGTTCCAACCCCCTATCACATCATGCAGTTAATTGAATCCGAAGGTTTTCGGATGTCGAGATACGTCCAAATTATATATCATCGAAACAAGCAAACAACACATCTATGACGTGTTGTCATTGTTTCGGAACAATAAATGTACAAATTGCATGACTGCGACCCATTTTCACGTACGTCATATTGGGAAAGGTTATGTCTGTGATCTAGTATTACTAATACTACTACAACTACAGATATTACTATGTACTACTACTAGTACGACAACATCTAGAACATCGTAATCGTTGTCGTAGTTCTCGCAGTTGGGAGAAAATTTGCTATTGATTTAAATTGCATTGCTGGTGCCGCGTTGATGTTGTTTTTATATCTCAGCGCGCCACAAATTGTTATATAGCCAACAATTAAAATAACAAAAATTAAAATGCTTTAAACAAATACGAGCTTGATTTGAATATAGTCAACAAACAATATTGTCGCAAAACAATGTATTAAGTTTGCTTACTAGAATTATAGAGCATAATAAAAACAATTATGAGGAAAACAAATACAGACATGTCAACTTAAGTTGTCTGTTGTGGTGAGATAAAAAAACTTTAAGAATATTCGTATGTAACATAAGGAAAAACTGAAACGCAATTTTTTTTTTATTGATTATTGCATATAGAAAATTATCAGCTTTATAAGTAATATTCCCATTAATATTCTTTTTCACTAACATGCATATAAAAAACTTTGATCTTGCGTTACTAAGACATCAAATATCTTGTTGTTTATACCTCCCAAACTTTGCCTTAATACAATATTTGTGATATATCTCTTTGTGATATAAATTTGTGTAAAAATCCAAAATATTTTTTGCGAATATGTAGAAATTCCTGCATCCTCAACTACATAACTTACAATGATAAATGATTAAGACAAGAAGTTGAAAAAACACCTAACATACATAGAATTGAATTCCCAAATTCCATATTAATAATACAAGGTTATCACAACAAATGAAATAGCGTCAAAAGCTAAACGGAAACGGATCTAACACTCACCGGAAATATAATTAAATTAAGCAGCATAAAAAGGTTGTTGCCCATGTCCCCGCAGAAAACTTTGATGGATGATAAGAAACAACAAGTTATGTGGAAAGGATAAAGGTTTAAAATTTGAACATGAAAATAAATTAATCATCTTAAGGGTATGGGGAAGATTGATAACATGTGAATTTTAAAAGGTTCACTATAACTGAGAACACTATGCAACAAGATTTTTCTTAATTACAATTACAGAGTTTTCAAAGGACATTGAAGCCTGAAATTTAAATTTTTATGTGATAGTCATGGCGAGGGATATGTTAAATACGGAAGTATGAATTTTTTACCCCAAAATTTTAAAAAATAATCAATTACGGACTGGATTTTGTAAAAGTACTTTCAGGGCCTTGACAGCTTTTACGTTCCCCAAATTTCTACCCATAATTTCAGAGCATTATCGTGGTAGAATAAAATGGTAAAATTTTTTATTTACCTGCGGGATAGACTTTTCTGTTATTTAAAGGTCCCTAAATTTTCCGGTCACTTTTTATATAAATGGATTTTTTTATTTATTTTTTGTTTATATTATTAATTATTCACACACCACAACATTTTCCAGATCATTGATTCGGCACTAAATTTTGAGAATTGCACGCGAAAGTAGCCCTAAAAATAAGAACTTCTGCAACATTCGTTTTGTCAAGTTGGATGCAATAATAATTAAATGGCCATTAGAATGTTTTTGCTCAAGATGGAATTTAGTTAAATTTATTATAATAAAATGTACAATTTATGGTACCAAAAAGTGAGATTAATTGTACCAAAAAGTGAAATTTATTGTTCCAAAAAGTAAATTTTATGGTACCAAAAAGTAAAATTTATGGTACCAAAGAGTACAATTTGTGGTATCAAAAATTTAAATTTATTGGAATAAAATGTACACTTTTTATACCAAAAAGTGGAATTTATGGTACCAAAAAGCACAATTTATTATACCAAAATGTGAAATTTATGGTACCAAAAAGTAAAATTTATGGTACCAAAAAGAACAACTTATTGTACCAAAAAGTTCAATTTAAGATACCAAAAAGAATAGTTTATAATACCAAAAAGTACATATATAGTTTTTTTTTACTAAAATGTACAATTTATGGTACAAAAAAAACAATTTATTATACCAAAATGTACAATTTATGGTGCCACAAAGTACAATTTACTTAAAAAAAAAGTATAATTTATTATACTAAAAAGTGGAGTTTATGGTACCAAAAAGTACAATTTATTATAACAAAATGTACAATTTGTGGAACCAAAAAGTGAGATTAATTGTACCAAAAAGTGAAATTTATGGTACCAAAAAGTACAATTTATTGAACCAATAAATGCAATTTATCTATTCTATATCTAAGTACAATTTATGGTCCCAAAAAGTACAATTTATGGTATCAAAAACTGCAAATTATGGTACGAAAAAGTACAACTAATTGTAACAAAAAGTACAAGTTATTGTACCAAAAAGTATAATTTATTATACTAAAAATTGGAATTTATGGTACCAAAAAGTACAATTTATTATAACAAAATGTACAATTTATAGTACCAAAAAGTGAGATTAATTGTACCAAAAAGTGAAATTTATGGTACAAAAAGTACAATTTATTGCAGCAAAAAGTTCAATTTACCTATTCAATATCTAAGTTCAATTTATGGTCCCAAAAAGTACAATTTATTGTACCATAAAGTACTTCTGTTTACCTACAAATATATATCTTTTTACAAAAAATACATTTATTAGCTAAATAGTACTTTCATTGTATCAAAATATACTTTTGTATACTTACTTACTTACTTATGTGGCCCATTACAACTCACGAACGTACTCGTAGTTCATAAATTTGAGGCCTGAAATACTAAAGAGTTCCACATGCTTCGGTCTTCTGCGTGTGTTCTCCAGTCAGTCCTACCAGATGGTGGCACTTCGCCTACCATTTGGTCCTTCTAACGGAGTTTGGGTCTCCCTGCTCTGCGTCGTCCTTCAGGTTCGCCTTCAAACACCTTTCTCGCTGGAGAATTTACATCCATTCTGGCAACATGTTCCAGCCATCGTAGTCGTTGGATTCTGTATTTGTATACTCAACATTTATTTACATTTCGCTAAAGTACATATATTGTACCCAAAACATTTATAGTGACAGAAAGTACTTTTGTTGCACTTAAAAATAATTTTGTTGTACCAAAACGTACTTTTATTGTACGTACTAAGTACAATATTATTGTACTAAGAAGTACTTTATCATACAATAATGTGATATATTGTACCTAAAAGTACGTTTGTTGTATCAGACAGAGAGTACTAAAAAGTGTATTTTTCTGGCAAAAAGTACTTTTTTGTGCCAAAAGTAAATTTTTTGTAATAAAAAGTCATTTTATTGTACCAGAAAGTACTTTTACAGTACACTTAATGAATCAACAGGTACGTTTATTGTACCGTAAGTTACTTTCATTTTCGTACCTAAAGTACTTTCATTGATACAATAATTACATTTATTGCATCAATTACAATAAAATTATTTTATTAGCAATATTTTTTGTTGTACAAGAAAGTGCTTTTGTTGATCAAATAGTACTTTTTTGGACAAAAGGTACTTTCATTTTTATCAACAAGAACCTTTTTCGTATAAAAAAAGTACTTTTTTTATTAACAAGAACTTTTATTGTACCAAAAGTTGTTTTTGTTGGTAAAATATAACTTTGTATGTATCAATATGTACTTTTAGTTTTCTCAGCAAGAAACTTTTTTGTAACAAAAACTACTTTTATTTATTACTTTTGTTGTATTAGAAAAATATATTGATGGTGCCACAAAGTAATATTATATTGTCCAGGATCATTTTGGTTTTACAAAAAAAAAAATATATATTTATTGTACAAGGCCCCTACAAAGCCTATAGGGCGCTGAGGCTCCACAATTTTAACTTTAGCTACACATACTTTTTACATATAAAAGAAAAAATAACCTTTTTTTTTTGTACCCCAATGAACTTTTGTTTTAACATAGAGTACTTTTGTTATATATAATATGAATAAAATAAAATAAAATACTTTTATTACAACAAAGAGTACTTTTTTGTACAAAAAGTAATTTAACTCTACCAGAAAGTGCTTTTAATGTACTAGATAGTACTGTTATAGTACTTTTTTGATTACTATTAGGTAAGCGATTTTTTTATCCTATTTTTCCAACTATTCAACAATGTAGAGAAATAGTGATACAATATGGACTTTTGCTTTGCAATTGCTTATACATCGTTATTATTTATCAAAAATTATAATATATTTAAAAATTTATATATTTTTATAAATATGACTAATGATTTGAGATATGGATGTGTTCTTTAATGACAGTGGTACTGAAACTTCCAACTCATTTCTGTGATGTCAAAGCACTTAAAAAATCGAAAGTTGTATAAATTTGCAATTTCTGTAGGTACTGTGGCATAGTGTTTGTAAGACAACCGGCCGCTATACATTCTCATTCCCTGCTGCAGTACCTACCATATTATGTGTTGTAGCCCCAAAATATGTGCAGCTTTTAAAATTTAGTCAATTGTTTTTTTACATACCTCAATTACTTTCCCATGTTCTTCAAACACATACACGAAAGCAATATACCTCGCTTTATTCTCCCTGTATCTCAACACACACACACCACCATGCAACTGCCCAAATTCAATTTGTATTGATTAAAAAGGGGCAAAATTTTCAACAAACAACATTTGACAAGTCTTAACATATCATAGAATTTTTGTTAGTTTCACATCTGCTGTAAACTATGACCCTACATATTTTCAAAGCTGTAACCTTTTTCTCTCCCCTCCCTATAGCCATTCCAGCCCCCACATGTATGTATTTGTAAAACTGTGATGGATTTATGGGCCTTTGTTGTCATCTTGCGAACAAATAAACGCATATAAAACTACAATGCGTTTACTCAAAAATACCATAAATCTTCGGTGCTGTCCCCAGCAAATGGGACCCTAACAGAAATAAAAATACATAGAAAACAAACAGGACTACATCAACAACATCAAGGCACAATAATAAACTTTTAGTTAAAGTTCATTACATGAATTTGCAAAAATGAAAAAAGCAAAATGGAATAGAAAGGCACAGGCGTAGCAGCAGCATCAAAAACTGTTGAAACTGCAAACATTTATAATGACATGACAAATTAAAATGTTCATCCAAAATATGTCAACTCATTTTGTATCTAACATAGGCAGCGGACCAGGAGAGGGAGAGAGGAGGGAATTTAATTGAAATTTATGTTTCATTTAAATTGTAAATTAGAATTTATATGAGAAATTTGTTTTCATGTCGGTATGACTGAGTGAATAGGCGTGATTGTGCGTTTAATCCTTTGAGAATGTACGCATGGGTGTGTGTGTGTGGTTTGCTTTGATTGTGTGAATTTTGCGCTTTAGCATTAGTGCATCTACGCAAATAAATGCAATTCATTATTTTGACTGAAATAAATTCGAAATTATTTTCTAATTTGTTATGCTACAAATTAGATATTAAATCTGTGGAGACCAAATATAAATTTATGTAAATAAATTTTTGATTAGATAGAGATTTGCTGCAATAAAATTATTTATTATTATTACATGTGTTTGTTTTAAGCAAAATTGTTGAAGGTGTGCAATAGGGTGACTCGTTTTGAAATTTGATTATTATGCAATATACATCTTAGGAGGACTAATAGAAATTACAAATACAGATAAAGAAATCATTTTACTGTCGAGTCGGTCGGCGGTATGCAATAAGTAAACTTAAAACAAATTAATACATAAAATTTTAAAAATGTAGTATTGTTTTCATTTTGATTTTCATTTTTTTGTATAGATCTCTATAAGGCTACTCAAACTCCATTCTCAATTTTCCTGAACTCTTTGTTTGGAATTCTTGTGAGTGCCAGCTGTCGCATAATAAATTTGAATTTATTGTTTGCTTCGTAGTGCAATTCATCTATCTTAATTTAAAGAAGCCGTTAGAGAAGCTTATTATGCAGATTTCCAGAACTATCGTGAAGGTATCTTTCCAAGAGACCAAATTATTTTAGAATACATTATACATAAATGTTTCATAATAGTTTATACGAGGTTTATAGAAAGATTTTTCTATGAAAATTTGATTTATTTTGCCTCTTGAAGGTCCACAGTGTGAATATAGATCACAGCTTTAAATATTTCGTCCAACTTCAGCAACAATACAAATAAAGACCACCATCTTACCATACACTGTTAGCACTATTACAGTCCAACAATTCCACAAAAATCTAACAACAGCACTGTAATCCTCAACGTACCAATTTACATCCATTAATATTTTGTTCAATATAATTAACAGTAATTAAATGTAAGCGCCGCAGCAGTCAAACTATTAAATGACAGCACACTGGCTATCGTGGATAAACGATTGCGTTCGTAATTACATTAAATACAATTTAATAAATTCATAATTGGCCAACACGCCGACGACATTCACAATTGTGCGAGAGAGAACCAAGCTGTTATTGAATTCGTCCAACATTGAAAAGTGAAAATATTCCCACACAAAACTACGCAATGATGCAAAGATCAAAAGTTCAAAGATAATAATCATGGAGAAGCGATAGTTAAACTATCTCAAGCAATTTATTGATATTTAAGAAGATGTTATGTTAAAGTTAAACAGAATACTCTTGTAAAAGCCAATATCAAAATTGCTTTCTGGAGATGATAAAAAATATTTAAATATAAGCCACAGAAACGGCGTCGGGAGTGTGATGCAAGGTAAAGCTTCTGATTGGTTTAACTTGGCAAACCCAGAGTGATCCTTGCCAATTGCACTTCAAGTCTACTCACAGAGCTCTGCATTCGTGGTACTATTGCGAACGGAGTACCTTCACGTGGTGACGCCTGGAAACGTGCTTTTGACACCCGTCAGAGCACGGCTAACTGTGAGGGGCGAAACCTAAATCCCAGGCACGTCAGGCACGGAAAATTTAGTCTGCACACCGAAACGTCAAACAATGGCATCAGACTGATTGATTTCTCTGCGGCAAGAAATATGGTAGTTAGTAGCACTAGATTTGACCATTAAAATATTCATAAGGCTACATTGTTATCTCCAGATGAATTAACGAGGAATCAGATTGATCATGTGGTAGTCGATGGAAGGCACGCATCGAGTGTTGTGGACGTACGAGTGATCAGGGGTGCCAATACTAACTCCGATCACTTCCTTACCGCAGTTAAGGTACGCACAACGCTAAGCATGGCGAAAAAAGTACGTAACTAGGCACAACGAAAGCTGGACATCGGTAAACTGCGGACCACAGAGGTAGCGGATGCCTACTCCGACCATCTAACTCAACTGCTGCGGAATGCTCCAACCCCTATTAATATAACCTCGCTGTGACAATACATAGCCGACTCCATAGAACGGACTGCGAGAAGCGTACTTTTGTACTCAAAGCCGTCTCAAGAAGATGCCTGGTACGATGATGAATGCGGCAGTGCCACGAGAGAGACGGATGCTGCATACAGAGTAAAACTGCAGCCAATGGCAACGCGAGCTGTTCGTGAACGGCACAGGGAGAAGAGACGAGAGGCAACTCGTCTTTTTAGACGGAAAAAGAAGGAGCTGAAGAATAGGCAAGATGAGTGCACAGAGATGAGTGCACAGAGTTGCTTCTTACAGAAGTAGAGGGGAAGCCCGAAAATTCTACAAGAGAGTTAAGGCGAGAATGCGTGGAACAGGGTTGCCCCCCTGCAAAGACAGCGATGGTCAGCTGGTGACGGACCCGGATAACGTTCTGAAAATATGGAGAAATCATTTCAGAAACTTACCACTCCAGAAGACCCCACTCCAATCCATGACGATGGTATTAACTGTCCACCTCCGAGCCAGAGCGAGATACGTGTGACAATCTCCCGCCTTAAAAACAACAAAGCTGCTGGAGCCGATGGACTCCCTGCTGAATTGTTTAAGGCTGGCGGTGAGGAGCTGATTAGGAGCTTGCATCAGCTCATGGGGAACATATGGCTAAAGGAGAGCATGCCCGGGGATTGGAGTCTTAGTCTGTTATGTCCCATATACAAGAAAGGAAATCGTAGTGAATGTAAGAATACGCCTATTACCAATTGCGTACAAGGTCCTTTCAAGCATATTGTGTGAACGTCTAAAGCCAATTGTAGAAAAACTAATTGGACCATATCAGTGCGGCTTTAGACCTGCCAAATCTACGACGGAGCAAATATTCACTCTACGACAAATCCTGAAAAAAACTCATGAAAAGCAGATCGACACCTACCACCTCTTTGTCGACTACAAAGCTGCCTTCGACTCTCCGATAAGGAACAGGCTTTATGAGGCCATGTCTGAGTTTGGTATTCCTGCAAAGCTAATTCGACTTTGCAGATGTACCTTGATGAACCTTGTACAACAAATCCTCGATTAAGATTGGTAATGAGCACTCTGAACCATTCAACACAGAAAGAGGTCTCAGGCAGGGTGATAGCCTGTCCTGTACACAATTAAATATATTTATGGAGAATGTGATGAGAAAGGTTGGTGTCAACATGTCTGGTACAATATTCCACAACCACTAGCCTATGCCGATGATATAGACATCAACAAAAATAATGATTTTGACGAACAAAGAGTCCTCTCGATGGGGACGCAACGTCAACGTTGAAAATTATTGTTTTGAGGTAGTAGATGAATTTACCTACCTCGGATCTTCCGTCAATAAGAAAAATAATGTCAGCCAAGAAATCAAGCGGAGAATAGTGCTCGTCAATAGTGCTCGTCAGAATCCAACGACTACGATGGCTGGGACATGTTGCAAGAATGGATGTAAATGCTACAGCGAGAAAGGTGTTTGAAGGCGAATCTGAAGGACAACGCAGAGCAGGTAGACCCAAACTCCGTTGGAAGGACCAAGTGGTAGGCGACGTGCCACCATCTGGTACGACTAACTGGAGAACACACGCAGAAAACCGAAGCGTGTGGAATTCTTGAGTACTTCAATCCTCAAATTTATGAACTACGGTCGTAAGTTGTAATGGGCCACTTAAGTGAGTAAGTAAGTAAGAAATGTATGTATGTATGTATGTTGACAGCAGATTAGGCGTATGACGTCATTTCGACATTAACCACAATGTTTCGTCAGCGCCCTTTGCTGTGCTTTCTTCTCTATCATCACAAACCTTAAGGGTAGAAAGCATCTCAAAGCTAATGAGAGCTGTTCCCAACGGTGCAAAGAAAGCATCTTCGAAGCGCACAACATGCCAACATAATACACACACAAGCACTTGCCTATACATTAGACCGACTCACCAAAAAAAGTATCTTTGGACCAAAAAAATTTAAAAATATTAAAAGTAATAAAAAGTAATATTAAAAATATAACGTTTAAAATCCGTCATTTAATATTGTACATTAAGGAGCACCTTTTCTACCCGGAATAAAATCTAGCTCCAGTGTCAGTTTGTTTGGGCTGAGGCTTGGCAAATACAAACTATGCATTGCAATGTTTTTGTTTTTCAATTCACTTTTGATGATTTTTAATAAACTTGCTCTACTACTGCCAACCTTATGAATATTTCTAACAATGGGGCGGCATAAATTACCGCAAACGAAGGTCAACCGCTTTAACAATATCAACAGATCACACACAGTATGTAATTAAAAATTCTAAAACTAGAATGTAGTTTCTGTAAATTTTAAATATATATTTTTATATAGACGGGAATTAAAAATACCTGGATTGTTGCACTACAGAGTCATAATTAATTCACAAGATTTAAAAACAAAAGGAGAATTTTAAAATAGAGCAATTTTAAGAGAAAGGCATACATAAAGTACATTTGCACTTAACAATTCACAAGAATTTTGGTATTTATTTAAACATCCGCATTAACATATTTCTCTTAATAAGCGAGAACAAGACTAAACCAATATTCAGGGTTGTCAGTCCATTGAAGCATGACAATATCAAACTCCTATTAATTAAGTTGCTGGTGAATTTATGAATAATGTTAACACATTTTACACCCATTAATAGATAATTTATTACTAGGACGCAAACATGCAACGTCATTAATAAATCTATTCCCATAAAAATTTATATTGTTTTATTGCGTTTTGTTTGATTGTGTTTTTAATTTTAAGACTTTTTATTCAAAATATATAACAAAACCCAATTCGTTGTGGTTTGTTTGCAAAATTTACCAATCATAAGTTAATCTCCAAATGTGCAAATAAATGGATGTGAGTTTCAACGAAAATTCATAAATTCATGTTCATAGCCATACGTAAATCCATTGAAAATTCTAGCAGATCTTCTACATTACGTGCGTAAATAAATTTTAATTGTTTGTATGGACTTTGAATGTTGGCAAATAGCCAATATATCTTTGGGCACTTTTAAAACAATTGACAACGTAATTTTTGGCTTTGTAGCTTGATATCCATCATTTGTTGGAGACTTCACGCCAGAGAACTGCAACGAAGCACATGAGATTGAATTTGTAAGGTTTGCTAGAATTTCCATAAGATATTAGTAAAAAAAATGCAGGTTTTTTAATAGGTTCCTATCATTACACAGTAAAACGTTTCGCATCTCTTTGATTTGGGACGCAATTTTGAGAATTGCTGGTATAACAAAAGAGCGTAAACGTGACAAATTCCCTTATACAATACTAACATCAAATTGATATTAAATTATTATAGAATGTAAATTGACAAAACGAATGATGCAGAACTTCTTCTTTTTGGGGCAACTTTCACGTGCAGTTCTCAGAATTGAGTCCCAAAATTATATGTTGTACTGTGTTATTAATACTAAATACTGAAAGTCATTCTCTGCGACTCTTTTTACCAAACAGCAGAATTTCGTACTACATCTTTTCGAATACAGAAATCTGCAGATTAATCGGTCAGTAATCAATAAATCTAAAATTATTCTAATACGAAAAGCATTCATGCTGTTCAAAATACCGAGAAATCCCTCAAATAATTGCCAGAATTTATCAGAAAAATATGTGCACCACTTTGCAGCTGTTTTGTAAATAAAATGTTATTTTCATCAGTCATCAATAGCAAAACCATACACAACGATACCATTACTTTTAAACTGTTGATGCGCTTACTGTTATTTCGTTGAATTTAAATTTTAAATATTTATTCTATCATCAACACCACTATTACTATCGAGTAAAGTCCAACTTCAAACTCAGCAACGCTATCATCATCATCGCAATCAATGACCACTGCAACACAGGCACATGCTGTGAATGCGAATAACAATCCTAACGGGGCTAGCAATGGTCTATCTACTACTATACCACCATCGCCATCACCAGCACCATCCCCACCACCACTACATTGATGATGCACTTCCGTTTCTATTAGCATTTCCGCTTGACTACATTTCGTTAGTGGTGTTTGTTTAAAATGCAATACGAGCAGAGAAAGGATGCAAAATTTAACCAAAAATATGTCTCTTATCAAGTGGAAGGATCCTGGGGAAGAGGGGGAATGAGAATGGAGAGCTCTGGAAATCTTTAAAAATTTTGGCAATTGAAAGTAAACAAAGGCTTATGAAATTTAAAACGGGCACTCGAATTGGATTTTAATGCAATTACGGGATAAATATAATATTTGTAGATCGTGAGAAAGGCAATCAATACGCAATGGTGTTGTTTTACACCACAACATATAAAACGCATTTGCATGAAGTGGTAAAGATTTAATAATATGTAACCGGTACATTGTGTGTAAAAGCAAAACCTTGTAACAAGTTGTATGTATTGAAGCCAATATAAAAAAAGGGATTATTGCCTGCCCTTAGAATCCATTGTTGGTGATTTTTAAATGTTAAAAATAAATAATAATTTATTTAAAATATCGTCGGTAAACAAAAAAAAACTCACCAAGAAATTTTTTGAGTTATTGACGATTCAAAGTTTATGGCCGCCTATGTTTTCAAACAACAACTACAAAACAATTTTAAATAGACATAGGATTTTTTTAGACTTTTTTTGACTTATGAAGCACTTTAGTCCACTTCTGTATACCCACTATATGTTTATTAGGACAGTAGATAGTAGTAACCCATTCAAGCAACTGTTTGTGGTGTTACAATTAAGGAATGCTAACAAAGTTTTTTTTTTCAAAATTTTTTAAATCAATTTTTATAATTTTTTTTTTTGAAATTATTAATAAATTTTTCTTTATATTAAAAAAAAATTAAATCGTTTGTCTTTGCATCAATTGTCTTTTATATACGGTTAAGTAAAATTTCCCGCTACCGCTTGCTTCTCTTAGCCAATGTTTTACGTCATATTTAAAACGTTTCATTTTTTGTTACATTTTTATACATAGTATGCGGTGAACATTTTTTTATTTGAAGGTAATTGTTTTTATTTATTAATTTTTTTTTTTAATAAAAAACTTAAGCTGTCATTTCTCAATTATTTTACGATTTTACGAAAATTTGCGGTTTACACTCAATTTCACATGTGAAATTAATAATAATACAAACTGAAAGAAAAAAATGAAACAATTCAGTTTGAGGTTTTTTTTTTGCATGTGGTAACTGTGTGCAACATTGAACCCCCCACATCATGGCGGCATTCATGTGAATATTTTAAATTGTTAATTATTAACAATGGCATATGAAATTATTTTAACATTTGTTATGCAATGCATAGCTAAAACAACAAAGTAATTCATAGCTAGGGGCAATGGAAATATGAAATATAACAATGTTTAAACCATAATTGTGGGTAAGACTTATAGGAAAGAATCTTTTTATATATCCTCACATGCTTATATTTCATAACGCTGCATTTAGAGCCAATACAAATAGCCCAAAATTACAAAATTGATTACAAACGCCACTAGAATTCACCATAATTTATTTTATATCACTTTATTTGAACACTTCAAATTTACGCTTTCATTAATAGCAGTCTCTGATAGCAGCTAACAAAGTTGTATGACTAGTTTTTTTTTGGAGGCTTGTCCATAGCTTCACGTATTGGTACAATGTTTGAGTTTCATAGTATTAATTACTTGTATCTGAATGAGATACACAAATAGTTTGATCAGTTGAATAAACTTTGTTATCTTGTTATTTTTGAGGTTAAGGTTACAGTTGTTTCGTTATGTGTGGGGGGGAGGGGGCAGATTTTACGATCAGATCTTCTATGGTGGAAACAAATAATTTGATTTTGTATATGTGTATTTCAATCATATAACAAAATAACCAGCATTGATGTATGTGGAATTTAACGTTCTCCAAATACACTTACATAAAACTTAATTTCCCTTTACACACCATGAATGAGGTATGGGATAGCTTCTTGCGTTATTGTAAACTAACACGCTTTCTATTTTTAGATTCACAACTAACGGCACCTACTGTTTATCGACGAATGCGAACGTCATTGTTGTGAAGCATTCTACTAGACATTCCGATTTACTCAACACTTATACTGCGAAGTTGCTGTCGACAACATCGAGGAGGCCGGCAATGAAAGAAAAATGTAGATGACTGGAGCCAGGAGTCGAACCTTGGATCTCCCGCATGATAGTCGCGTGTTCAAAACCCTATGCCACGGCCGGTCCCGTTTTGTTACACTAGTGAACAGAAAAAGTCATTAAAACTAATTTCACTATTTCCTCACAGTCATTTTAGTTTTTTCTTTAGTTTTTATATTTATATTTTAATTTTTTATATTTTTAATACATTTAATATTTTTAATATTTTTAGTATTTAAATTTTTTTTTAATATTTTTAAACTTTTTAATATTTTTAATAGTCTTAATATTTTTTATATTTTTAATATTTTTAAGATTTAATATTTTTAATATTTTTTAATATCTTTTTTAGTATTTTTAATATTTTTAATATTTTTAACATTTTTAATATCTTTAATATCTTTAATATCTTTAATATTTTTAATATTTTTAGTATTTTTAATATTTTTAATATTTTTAGTATTTTTAATATTTTTAATATTTTTAATATTTTTAATATTTTTAATATTTTTAATATTTTTAATATTTTTAATATTTTTAATATTTTTAATATTTGTAATGTTTTTAATATTTTTGATATTATTAATATTTTTAATATATTTAATATATTTAATATGTTTAATATTTTTAGTACATTTAAAATTTTTAATATTTTAAATATTGTTAATATTTTTTATATTTGTAATAGTTTTAATATTTTTAACTTTTTTCATATTTTTAATATTTTTATTTTTGTTAATTTTAATATTTTTAACAATAATGAGTTTGGTTTCATTTTTCGGTTCAAGATCTATCTCTATTATTGCTAATAGAATGTATTTTACAAGAGTTGTGGGAAATGGATTATGTTGACAGCTGGCAGGGCGGATAGCTATTTGAATAGTTGCCAAACTATCTCATCAGCACCCTTTGCTGTGCATTCACCACACATTTTCACAACCTTAAGTGTTAAAAGCTTCAAGAAACCATAGAAAAACCCGAACCCACCGGTGTGAAAATGGTATCAGCGAAGACCACACGTCGATATAATCCACACAAGCTCTGGTCTATGATTTGTGCATCGGACAACAAATTGAGAAGCCAAAATACACCGGTGCGAAGATATTATCAACGAAGACCACACGTCAGCATAATCCACAAAAGCTCTTGTCTATGCTTCCAGCAAAGGGTGCTAATGATGATAGTTTGGCAGCTATCGAAATAGCTATTCGCCCTGCCAGCTATCAACATAATTCATTTCACGCAACTATTAGCAATAAAAGAAAGATCTTGAACCGAACGATAAAAACACATTTATTATTTTTAAAATTTTTTAAATTTTTAATATTTTGATATTTTTGATATTTTTAATATTTTTAATATATTTAATATTTTTTGTATATTTTATAATTTTTAATATCACAGTACAACACATGATTGTGGGACTCAACTCTGAGAGCTGCACGTGAAATTACTCCGAAAAAGAAGAAGTTCTGCGTCATACGTTTTGTCAAGTTACATGCCATAATAATTAAATATCGATTTGAAGTTAGAATGTGTCGTATAGGGGAATTTGTCACGTTTTAGGCTCCTTTGTTTGATATAACATAAATACTATATGGTGACGTATAATTATCATAAGTAATATTTTACATAAATCATACGCCACGGAGTACAACAGTTTTATTGTAACTGCTACAAAATAAACACAATTTAAAATCATTTGATGACTGGAAAAGTGAAACTATTGCTTAAGTAGGGAAATGTTATATGTACAGATTAAAGGAAATGTAATTCTTTATTTTTTTGAACAAAATTTGTTTCTTTTCTTTTTCGGGCTACTGTCACGTGCAGTTCTCAGAATGCTAAAATGATTCCATCAAGTCTAAAAAAACCCATAAAAAAGTGATATTTTTACTACACGTATTTAAAGACATGCTATTATGTTAGATGAACTATCTTCCCGACTAAAAAAAATCATCAAATTGGCTATAATCGATTATATAATAAACTATGTTTAAAAAAATATGTACTTTCCTCACGAAATTCCCATAAATTAATTTTTCTTGGGACGTATTTAAGTTTTTACAGATTACCTGCAGAGATATAATAGTTCCACCAATCGATTCGTATTAGATATAAATTTCATTTGAGGAAAGCATATTTGCATTTTTTTAGTAAAACGGTCAATTGTATTTTAGCAAAAATCTCTTAACATTAAAAATTTGAATTTTCACTTTGCAATGTGTTTTGGGAAACTTAAGGCCATGGGATTTACAGATGATAATAATACTAAGATACACGTTAATTTTATGGAAATACAAACGTCTGTAATTTTGGCATCATAATTACATAAAATTTATTAAATCTTTGAAATATAAAATAACTCAACATAATCACAACTTATTCCCATAATAGTATCGTTATTTGTGTGTAAATAACCCCAACATTTTAATGACAGTAATTATTGTAATATTTACTAGTGATTTGCTTTTGCTTATTTATTTACTAATGTTTTTTTTACTAAAAAAAGAAAACACAATGTTTTGCTCATAAACAGAAACAAAAAAAACACAATTTTGTTAATTGGCCGCAAGCCAAAAGAGAAACTAGCTAAAAAACGATTAAGATTTTTTGTTGGCAATTTTTATTGTTTCTTTTTGTTTGTAGCATCTTTAAGTTTGCCTATTTAACAAATCGCTAAACAACACTACAAAATGTCGTGAAATTGTTGAAACGAATAATGTGATAAACGTTGAAACTGAGAAGTAGTGACAACAGATATCATGAAAATATTAAAAGAACATTAATTTTAAGTTTGATGCAAGAAACTGGGAAATATTTCTATAGTGCGTAGAATAATGAAAAAGATTTAAATAAGCCAAGTAGGCGATATTTGTAAAAAAAATGTCTTGATTTCAGAGCAAAGAAGGTTTAGACTCACTAGATGCAAATTGCTGTAAAATATAATAATCATAACATCTGTGATGAAAAGGAAATATTTATTATTTTGTTATTTTTGACCATAGCTCATTAAATTAAATAATTTCTGAATTGGAATGTACAACAATGTGTTCCTTAATTAGCAATGATAGAAAGTGTTCTCCTGCAAAATCAGACATAAGCAGTTTTTCCTATAACCACAAATCAGTCAATTTCGAACTTTTCATAAGATACCTGTGGTAATGGCAACAAGAGCGATTTAAAGTTGGACGTAACGAAAAGATCGCTTACGATGTGGTCAATATTTGAATGAAGTTATCGTAAAAAGATAAATAAGAGAAATTGTTCTTGCAAGTCATAATAATAATGCCGACATCCTTCTATTCTCTTTAAGGTGTTTTATTTAAATTTAGAAAAAAATATCTAAAAGAATCACCTTATTGCTAAATTTTAATTGAGTCGGATTTCAAATTTGGTGAAAGTACAGAAATAAGCAAAAAAATTCTTTTTGCGATTAGTAAAAGTTTTTATACTAAAAAAGTTATATGAATATGTTTTTTATTGTTCGGTTTGAGATCAATTTTCTATTATTGCTAATAGAATTTGTTTTACAAGAGTTGTGTGAAATGTATTATGTTGACAGCTGGCAGGGCAGATAGCTATTTCGATGGTTGCCAAACCATGTTCATCAGTACCCGTTTTGAATACAATTGTAGTAATTGTTAAAAATATTATATTGGTACATTTTCCGCTGATATCTAATTCGCATGTGGACATTACACATAATTGTAAATATATATACAGCTGATGATGTACCAAAATTCAACAATTCGTCACAAAGGGGTCTGATGATGAACTCATCATGGAGTTCGAAACGCGTCATCCTAGTGAGTGACAATGAATTGCCATTAATATTGACAAGAAAATAACCTTTCTGATGAATATTTTTTGTTATAATCCTTTATAGTACTTTTTAGTACAATAAAATGAATTTTTGGTAAGCTAAAAGAACTTTTTGGTAGAAAAAATTTACTATGGTACAATAAAAATAGAAAATTTTTAGGTACAATTAAAGTACATTTTAGCACAATAAAAGAACTCTTAAGTATAAAAAGAACATTTAGTACAATGAAAGTACTTTTCAGTACAATTAAAGTAGTCTTAAGTACAATAAAATTACTTTTTAGTACAATAAAAGTACTCTCTAGAACAATAAAAGTACTTTTTAGCACAATAAAAGTACCTTTTAGTACAATAGAAGTACTTTTTAGCACAAACAATGTACTATTTAGTACAATACAAGAAATTTTTAGCACAATAAAAACACTTTATAGTACAATAAAATAACTTTTTAGTCCATTTGAGTAGAAAAAAAGTACTTTTTAATAGAATTAAAGCAATTTTTAGACCAATAAAAGTACTTTTTTGGTAGAACAAAGGAAGTTTTTGTGCATCACATGTACATTTTGGAATAACAATTTTATTTGGTACAACAAAAGTACTTTTTAGCACAATAAAACTACTATTTAGTACTTTCTAGAACAATATAGGTACTTTTTAGTACAATAAAGGTACTGTTTAGTACAATAAAAGTACTTTTAAGCACAAGAAAATTAATATTTAGTAATATTAAAGAGATTTATAGTACGATAAAAGTACAGTATGAACGATAAAAGTATTAAGTAGTATTGGTACAATAAGTGTTTATACAAAAATAATAAATTTGACACAAAAAAAGTACTTTTTTATACAATCAAAGTATATTTAGATACAAGAAAAGTACTTTTTGATTCAACAATATAACTTTTAGGTACAGAAGTACTTTCGGAATAACAAAAGTGCTTTTTGGTTCAACCAAGTTTTAAAAGCTAACAGAATTGCAATAAAAAAACTTTTTAAGTATTAAAGTACTTTGGGAATAATAAAAGTACATGTTGCTACAATAAAAGCACTCAATGATACGAAGTACATCGTGATATAAGAAAGGTAAATTTTAATAGAAAAAAAAACACATATTGGTACAAAAACAATATTTTTTAGTGCAGCATAAGAAGTTTTTTTTTTAAATTTTGGTGGCAACTAAGAATTTTTGGTATAATATTTAAAAGTAATTTTTATTAAACTAAAAGACATTCTGGTACAATAATAGCAAGTCATGGTACAATAAAAGTGTTTATTGGAACAAAAAAGTACTTTTGGGTACAATAAAAGTGCTATTCGACACAATCGAAGTACATTGTGATACAATAATAGTACTTTTTGATACAACAACAAAACTTTTAGGTACAATAGTACTTTCGGAATAATAACAGTACTTTGGGGGTATTAAAGTACTTAGGGAATAATAAAAGTACATGTTGCTACAATAAAAGTAAATTTTAATATCATAAAAGTACTTTTTAGTTCAATAAAATTTTAAAATTTAACAGTATTGCAATAAATATAATTTTTGAAACTTTAAAGATACTTTTTTTAACTGAAATTTAATTTGTTACAAAAAAGAACTTTTTGACACCATCAAAGCGCTTTTTGGTACAATAAGAGAATATAGTGGAACAATTGCATCTTTTGGTATAACAAAAGTACTTATTGAATTAATAAGAGTACTTTTTGGTTTAATAAAATTATTTTTTGGTTCAATATAATTAGTTTTCAGTTCAACAAAATTTAAAAGAATTGGAAAAAATACTTGTTTTGAAAATACAAAGGTACTTTTCGAACAAATTGCAGTGCTTGTTGATACAAAAATTTACTTTTAGACACAATCAAAGTGATTTTTGGTACAATAAGAGAACATTGTGGTACAATTGTACCATTGGTGCAATAATTGCAATAAAAATACTTTAGTACTTTTAAAAGTACTTTTTTAAAACTATTAAGGTATTTTGTGTTAAAATTACAGTACTTGTTGGCATAAAAAATACTTTTTGGCACATTCAATGTTCTTTTTGGTTCAATAATTGAACATGGGGGAACAATTGTACCATTTGCTACAAAAGGACTTTTGGTATACTAAATTACTTTTTAGTACAATGAAAGTACTTTTTAGTTTAATAAAAGTACTTTTTTGCTATAACAAAAGAACTATTTGTTTTAATGAAAGCACTTTTTTGGTTTCAATACTTTTTTGATAAAAAATACTTTTTGGTTTAATAAAAGTACTTTTTAGTAATATAAAAGTACTTTTTAGTATAATAAAAGTACTTTTTGCTATAATAAAGGTACTTTTTGGTTTAGTAATAGTACTTTTTGGTTTAATAATAATGTTAAAAAAGTACTTTTTACTAGAAAAAAATACTTTTTGGTTCACTAAAAGTACTTTTTGGTTCATTAAAAGTACGTCTTGGTTAAAAAAGTACTTTCTGATTTAATAAAAGTACTTTTTGTTTTATTGAAAGTAGTTTTTGTTTTATTAAGAGGAGTTTTTAGTTTAATAAAAGTACTTTTTGGTACAATAAAAGTAATTATTGCTACATTGAATGCAGTTTTTAACAAATTTTATAATGATATCTTTGAAATTATTTATTTATTATCATCTTTTTTTTGAATGTACCTGCGGATAATTCAAAATAAATCTTTGATAATGAATCCTCTTTGGTTTTATGGGATACAACTTATTTTCCCTCAAAGTTACTCTTTGAGAATGACTCCTCGTAGGTTTGCTGGGATACGCCTTTTTTCCCACCTATTATTAACTAAAAAACACAATTCCTCTTTGCATATAAGATATGAGCATCACACAAAACGTGCTAATGCAATTTCCTAAGAGAGCTAAGTTCTCATTAATCAAGAGAATATTTTTTTGCATTAACACTTAATAAGACAATTAAATTGTTTTACTATGCATTAAACGTTACACTTCGTTTATTCTAAAGAATTTCACTTAATCGTTGATTTATTTTTAATTAATTACCCACATTTCACATTTATTTATTTATTGATTGTTTATCGATTGCAATTAAATTTAAGCGAATTGTTTACAATATGTTTACACATAAAGATAAAATGCATTTAATTGTTTGTAAACAAATGGGGGAAATAGTATATTTACAGCTATAATGATGGACTCGGCAAACATTTTAAAGGCTGTTATTTGTTCTTAATAGGAATCCCATGCCAAACTATGTGACAGTGCGTCGCACAAGACCGATGAATGAAAATATGTAAATATTTATAAAAACTAATGGCAATACCGCTGATCAAAACCTTAAGATCGAATTTGAAAAACTGTTCAATATAGCTTCAAATTTCAGTTTAAAAAGGTTTTGCAGATACGAATATAAAGGAATACTTTGAATTCAAAAATCCGTGACCTTTGGCCAAAATGAGTCATATATAAGAATACTTTGATCTGATACTCAGATTTTTTATCCTAAAATTGTTTTACAGTAGAAAACAAAATTGTTTAAAAGTAGAATTTTAACTTTGAAAACGAATCGATTTGATATAGCTTTCTTCCATACCTTGTGAATTCTTAATCACCTCCTTCTAACACACATCGCGCTAAGCCTCATGCCATGACGTTGTTCCAACTAATACCTCCCACTCCTGACGTCAATAACTTGTACTCATATTAGCTCATATATTTATTGCAAATTCTTTAAGGCGCCATAGCTACTCGTGTTACACAACAACAGAGCCAGTTACAAACAAACATTTCATATTACATTCAAAATAAATTGGTACACCAACACATTTGTTAACATTTTGTTTATAAGCAAATAAAGAAACCCTACAAGTAAACACGGATGACAACATTTGAAACCTCATCAATATAAACAATTTATGACTACAACCAACTCGTAAGCCATACTTGTAAGTACAGGTACTCAGTATACTTAATACGGTATTGGCCACCTCTTACTGAGTATAATACAATATCATTTGATTATCTAAGATCTTATAGTAGAAACGAGTTACTCATAGAGCTGCTCAGATGATCTACCATATATGTCTAGAGTCAGTTGATTCATAATCATATGTAGTGGTTGCGTGGACAGTGGGGTGGGGTGAGCTTAAGAAGATGTTGTAATTGTGGCGATGTTACATGCATTGAATAGTTAAGCCACTAGGCTGTGGTAAATGCTAGATTATAAAACCAAACGCCACTTGCATAATCATCACATGCAGCAGCACCACCTCCACCACCAACACCCAGTTATCATATTAAGCTAAGTGCGGGTCTAGTAAATTTTATACGCGCCATAGATAACATTGAATGAGTTTTTCCAGTGAAATCGTTGTCAATTGTTAGGTCTAATGGGAATAAAGTGATGATGACTAATATAACAATTAAGTGATGAGACAATTAAGTAATAAATGATTACAATTAGTAAGATTATAATGCATTATCATGAAGCGTGATCCAGTAGGCTAAATGAATGAAGGGTCATAATTATATCAACGACATAAAAACTTTTCTAATTTTATAGTTAACTTTTATTATATTTCATAAAATTATTGTTATTATAGGTATAGACAAAAAGTAAATTCATATTTTCATTATAATAAAAATACTCATTAGCATAATAAAAGTACTTGTTTATTAAATAATCGTAACTTTTGGTATAGTCAAACGACTTTTTTTATGCAAAAATAACTTGTTAAGGTCACAACAAAAATTTTTATTTTGATTATAAGTCTTATAAATAACAGTACTTCTTGGGTTGAATAAAATTATATTTTAGTACAATTAATGTTCCTTTTTATGCAATAAAAGTACTTTTTGGTATAGTAAAAATACCTTTGGGTACATTAAAAGTACTTTTTAGTATAATAAAATTATCTTTTATACAATAAAAGTAACATTTGGTACATTAAAAGTACTTTTCGGTACATTTAAAGTACTTTTTTGTACAAAATATTACTTTTTGGTAAAATAAAAGTACTTTTTGTTACATTGAAAGTACTTTTTGAAACAATAAAAGTGCTCTTTATTATAATTAAATCATTTTTGTGTACATTTTAAGTATTTTTTTGGTATATCAAAAGTTCTTTTTAGTATAATAAAATCACTTTTTGGTACATTAAAAGCACTTTTTGGTACATGTGTAGTACTTTTTAGTATAATAAAATTAGTTGTTGGCACTTTAAAAGTACTTTTAAGTATAATAAAATTGGCTTTGGTACAATAAAAGTACTTTTAGGTACATTGAAAGTACTTTTTGGTAAAAAAAAGACTTTTTGGTACATTTAAAGTACTTTTTGGTATATTAAAAGTACTTTTTGGTACTTTTAAAGTGCTTTTTAGTTTAATAAAGTCACTTTTTGGTACATTAATAGTACTTTTTAATAAAATAAAATTACTTTTTGGTACATTAAAAGTACTTTTTAGCATAACAAAATTACCTTTGGGACAATAAAAGTACTTTTCGGTACATTTAAAGTACTTTTTTGTTAATTTAAAGTAATTTTTTGTACAAAAATATTACTTTTTGACAAAATAAAAATACTTTTTGGTACACTAAAAGTACTTTTTGATAGAAAGAAGTACTTTAAATGAAATAAAAGCAGTAAAAGTAAATATTAATAAAATAAAGATTCTGTTTTTGCTTTTTGGTATAATAAAAGTGCTCTTTAGTATAATAAAATCATTTTTTGGTACATTAAATGTATTTTTTGGTACATCAAAAGTTCTTATTAGTGTAATTAAATCAATTTTTTTTACATTAAAAGCACTTTCTGGTACATTAATAGTACTTTTTAGTATAATAAAATTACTTTTTGGCACACTAAAAGTACTTTTTAGTTTAATAAAATTACCTTGGTTACAATAAAAGTACTTTTTGGTACTTTAAAAGCACTTTTTGGTACATTTAAAGTACTTTATTGTACAAAAAAAATAATTTTTGACAAAATACAAGTACTTTTTGGTACACTAAAAGTACTTTTTGATAGAAAGAAGTACTTTAAATGAAATAAAAGCAGTAAAAGGTAATATTAATAAAATAAAGATTCTGTTTGATACAAAAGTACTTCTTAATGCAATAAATTTGGTGTTTGGTACACTAAAAATACTTTTGATACAATAAAAGAATTTTCTGGAAGAACAAATTTATATTTGGTAACAAAAAAGTACTTTTTAGAACAATAAAAGACTTTTTGGTACAATAAAAGTATGTTTTAGTTAAATAAAAGTAATGTTATAATTTTATATATTAATACAATGAAAGTACTTTTTGATACAATAACAGTACTTTTTAATAGAATGTAGTACAATAAGTAATATTTAATACGATAAAAGTACTTTCTGGTAAAATTAAAGTACTTATTGGCACAATAAAGGTACATTTTGGTAAAGGCAAGAATTACGCCTTGATACAATGAAAGTACTTATTGGTACAAAGAAAGTACATGAATGCATTTAAAGTACATTTTAGTAAAATTTTGACCATGAACGCAATTTCTGACAGCAAAAGTTCTTTTTGACAATAAAAGATTATTCTATAGTCTATAATTACATTTTCAAAAAAAATTATTTTTTGATACAGGAAAAGTACTTTTAGCTACAATAAAACTACATATTAATACAATAAAAAATTCTTTTTGATACAATAAAAGTACATCTTGGCGCAATAAAAGTACTATTGTTACGATAAAAGTACTTTTTGATGACATAAAAGTGCTTTGTGGTACAACAAAGGAACTTGTTGGTACAACAAAAGTACATTTTAAGTAAAAGTACTTTTTGATACAATAAAACTATTATTTGTTGCTATAAAAGTACCTTTTGGTACAATAAAAGTACGTTTGTATACAAGAAAATAATTTTCGTTCAACATTACCAAAGTTTGTGAAACAATAAAAGTACTTCTTGGTACAAAATATGTCAATCATGACATAGAAAAAGTACTTTTTTATAAATAACAACAAATTCTGGTACAATGACATAACTTTTTGGTACAAAAATAATAATTGTTGGTACAATAAAAGTACTTTTTGTGGCAATATAGTTACATTTGGATACAACAAAAGTACTTTTTTGGGTACTTTTTGGTATAAGAAAAGTACCGTTTAGTATACTGAGACTTCTTTTTAACCGTACAACATAAAATATATATTGTTAAGATTAAGATTTTTCTTTTGTATAGAAAAATAATTTTATTCGAAAAAAAGTTTTTAAAAATTAGATAATTTTTTAAAAAATTAGACCCTTTTTAAAAGACCATTAGACTATTTTATTTATCAGTTGTAACGCCTATAAGGATATGACAATGTATATATATAAATGGACAGCGTTGAATTCTGAGTCGATTTAAAGATGTCCGTCCGTCTGAGCCCGCGATTACAGCCGTAGCTTAAGAGATATCGAACTGAAATGTATATAGTATGCACGTTTCTATCCCCTAAGCGGAGTTTAACATTTAAGATCATGCAAACTTCCCCTTTTTGGGGGTTAACAAATTCAAAAAAATATAATTGGGTTATTCACGATCTTAAGTGTCTGGAGTATTTGCAGTAAACATTTTAAATAACTTGTTTTTTTCCAATTTGATATGAGTTTTGTTTTTGAAGATATTTGAAATTCTAAATTTGTCAAAAGTACTGCAATATTTGACAAAATTCCTATGAACGTGAACACCCCTAATAAATAACACAAGGCAACAAGGTATTTGTTTATTAAGAACTGAATGTTGTTTTTAAGGTTATTTGGGACACTAAATCGCAATCTGCATTTGGTTTTTCCTATCAGCCCGACTTTTTGCCATGTACCGTTATTTCAAAAATGAAGGCCACTACAAATATACGAATGACTTGAAAAAATCCAAAACTCGTCAACAAAATTATACATAAGCCGTAATTACATTGATTTAAAATTTGCCTAATAGTTAAAGAAATATCGTTGGTTTTGAAAAAAAAAATTTGTTGTTCTTTAAAAATTCAAAAAAAAAAAAATTATATTGTCATAGTTCGGTTTAAGGTCAGTTCTATTGGCAATTTTTTATTATTGCCAATAAATTTGTATTCAAGAGTGTGAAATGTATTATGTTGACAGCAGGTTAGGCATATGACGTCAATTCGACATTAACCACAATGTCTCGTCAGCGCCTTTTGCTGTGCCTTCTCCTCTATCATCACAAACCTTAAGGAAAGAAAGCATCTCAAAGTAAATGAGAAGTTTTCCCAACGGTTTGTGGTTTGTGTGACGCATTTGGTATATCTGTCCAACATATCACGTTTGAATTTCTTAGGATAAAGTATTAAATTTTATTTTATTTTTCCACCTACATTTCTTACTTATCTTACAGAATCAAATTCTAAAACAGTTTACCTTTTCTTCCCACATGTGTTAACTAATGTAAATCACATTAATATTTCTGCTAAAACAATTTTCCAATTTTCCACCAGACATAATTTTCAACTATGTACAATGTACATTCCTCTCTCATTGCTCCCCCCATATGATTTTCCTAATTTTTGCCCCAATTCTCGTAATGAATTTAGCTGTCACTGCCACTTGTCACCGACCACCATGTTTTTCCGACCATTTCCACACGAATGGATGTTTATTGTTTTTCTCCACCGAAAAACAAAATTATCGCGTAATTAAACACCAAGCCTTCTCTTCCTCCTTCTTCTCAACTAGATGGAGGAGTGGAAGACTGGCAGCGGAAAATGTTACCCGCCAACCTTCCAAATGGGACAACGACATTTATTCAATTTTTAGCATTGGACTCGCAGCGTTTATGACCCTGCGCCACCGGTGTGCGGTGGCTTTACGTTCGCATGCGATAAATTTAGACATTCCGAATGAAATTGAATTTGTGTCTTTTTGGCAAACTCTAATTGCATTTTGTTTTAGCCGAAACGAAAAGGAACAACAGTACAGCAATACACAACAATAATACACAAAATAATAAGTAAATGAAATGAAAACACTGAAAAAAGGTGGCGTGATGTTTAAAAAGTTGTTGCAAAGCATAGAAAAGAGCCAGGGAAGGTAGTGGCAGTGGCGGTGGCGGTGCCTCAACGGTGTGCGGTGTTAAACATGTGTGAGAACTTTTTTGGTTAAAATACTCTTTTTGAAATTGTTCGTACTCGTAATACTCGTATTTTGGGCAATGGGCATGATGTGTGTGTATGTGTATGAGTGTCTATGAGTAGAATGATTCATGATTTTAATTGAAAAATAAAAACGTGAACGTGTAATGGAATACGCTAAAGAAAACAATTCACTTATTATGGTTGTATATAGAACAGCCGGTTAGACCAGTGACAACGACAGCAGTGATGCCCTCTATAGGAAAGAGATGTTATGAAGAGACATCAGTAGGTCGATGAACTCAGGGGATGGCTTTTTACGACACAAATAAATAACTGATAGCTACACTGTGGTGCAAAAATGAGCCAATGTTTTAAACATGGTATGTTATTAAATATTTTTTATACTTTTTTTTGTATTATTTTCAAACTTTTTGCTAAATTTAAAATATGCATCTGTAAAATATGTAAAGCAATAACAAAAACAAAACTTACATTACTGTAAGTATATAAAAACCGAACATTTTCAAAATCAGACCATTGGCACACTTTTGCTCCAAGGTTTTTCTTATCTAAATTTAATAATTAGTCCCGCATATTTTTACTTTCTTCAAATGATCCACCCTATTTGGCGTATATTGACAAAGTTGAGCAACATAATATATAGGAATTTTGTTTCATTCAGCCAGAACCACAGCCACAGCTCATTTATACTTTTCGGGGCTCTTTCATTTCTGTCAGATCGCGTTTTAGGTAAGCTCACAGATTTTCGATCGGGTTCAGATCTGGACTCTGCAGTGGTTACTCCCTGACCCCAAACACATGAGAACTAAGCCATTCCTTGACAATTTTTACAGAATGTTTTGGGACGTTGTCATATTGGCATACGACATTCTCTGGTCTGCCTGGAATTTGGCCAGGGTTATGGGGCAAATTATCTTGCAAAATGCGAAGATAGTCTTCCTTTCGCATTATTCCTTCGAATCGTATAAGTAGTCCCACAACATCTGGGGTTACACATCCCCAAATCATAACAGAACCGCCTCCGTGTTAGATGGTTTGCGATTGGCACCTGGTGAGTATTTGTTTTAACTAATACAAATTAAATATGTGATTAACTTGTTGGTCGTGTGGTCAGATGAGACCAAAATCAATAGATACCAATCGGTTGGGAAGGTTTTTTATTGGGCCAATTGATCAAACACACCAAATCCAGCTCATGTATCACAAACCCTTAAGCACGGAGGCGGTTCTGTTATGATTTGAGGATGTGTAACCCCAGATGGTGTGGGACTACTTATACGGATCGAAGGAATAATGCGAAAGGAAGACTATCTTCGCATTTTACAAGATAATTTGCCCCATAGCCCTGGCCAAATTCCAGGTAGACCAGAGAATGTCGTATGCCAATATGACAACGTCCCAAAACTTTCTGTAAAAATTGTCAAGGAATGGCTTAGTTCTCAGGTGTTTGGGGTCAGGGAGTAACCACTGCAGAGTCCAGATCTGAACCCGATCGAAAATCTGTGAGCTTACCTAAAACGCGGGCTGACAGAAATAAAAGAGCCCCGAAAAGTATAAATGAGTTGTGGGAGTGGGTTCTGGCTGAATGAAACAAAATTCCTGTATATTATGTTGCTCAACTTTGTCAATATACGCCAAAAAGGGTGGATCATTTAAAGAAAGTAAAAATATGCAGGACTTATTATTAAATTTAGATAAGAAAAACCTTGGAGCAAAAGTGTGCCAATGGTCTGATTTTGAAAATGTTCGGTTTTTATATACTAACAGTAATGTAAGTTTTGTTTTTTTTATTGCTTTACATATTTTACAGATGCATATTTTAAATTTAGCAAAAAGTTTGAAAATAATACAATAAAAAGCATACAAAATATTTAATAACATACCATGTTTAAAACATTGGCTCATTTTTGCACCACAGTGTATATTCATATGTGGATGCTTGAAATGCAGAAATTAATATGTAGATGTAAATTTTATTTCGATCAGTCTGCGTTTCGGGCCTGGCTGATGATTTTTTACACCTAGACAAGTGATAGGCATCCCGTACCCTCGCGAAACCAGTAGTAATAGTTTTTTTATACACAGACACGTAAGATTTAAGGCACTCAGTCAGTCTATGGTCAAAAGGATGACAGTGAAAATTCCACTTTATATTTTCGGTAATGCTGGAGCGGAATACTGTGTCAAATGTTCTTAATCGGCTATGGTAAAAATTTGAAGTCAAATCTATGCATACACAATACAACACATGATTTTGGGACACAATTCTGAGAACTGCACGTGAAAGTAGCGCCAAAAAGAAAAAGTTTTGCACCATTCGTTTGGTCACGTTACGTGCCAAAATAATTTAATATCGATTTGAAGTTAGTAAGTATCGTATAGGGGAATTTGAATTTATTTGAAACCAAGTTGGCAAATAGGTCCGAGACGCCGCCCAAACACACGTCAATATTTGACTATTACTTATTTGCGAGAAAAAAAAACAATTCCTTAATCAAACAATGGTAAAAAAAACGTAGTAAATATATACTAAGAACCCGACCATTGATATCTTTGGGAAATAGTTGTCCGATCTTACTAAAATTTCCGACATGTGTTTTTTTACATCAAGTGGCACAATATTCTGCCTGGGTATTTTTAAATTTCCGCAAAAAATATCGTCCATACATTTCACTGCCGCCCAAGTGTATGCACACGCAATGGGGCAGTAACAAATCATCGAAGACCTTGAGTATGCCTTCCCAGAGAAGGTCTTCTGCATAGGTCCTAAAATAAAGGAGGGAACATGTGCTCGGGATATTTCGAATAGTAGGAGAAGGCCTGGTTTCAGGCATTCAAACGAAAGCCCCGTTGATATGACGTCGAAATATCTTAGAAGGCCTTGTTGCATGCCTGTTTGGGCTACTTTAGCGTTGGGAAACACCAACATCTAAGAACCTGACCTTTGATATCTTTGGGGCACCGGAAATCATTGTCCGATCTTACTCAAATTTTCGTCATGAGTTTTTTACATCAAGTGGCACAGTATTCCGCCCGGACATTTTTAAATTTCCGCAAAAAAAATCGTCCATACAGTTTTTTGCTGCCCAAGTGTATACACACTGAATGGTGGAATAACAAATCATCAAAGACCTTGATTATGCCTTCCCAGAGAAGGTCTTCAGCGTAGGTCCTTAAAGAAAGCAGGAAACATATACTCGGGATATTTCAAAATGGTAGGAGAAGGCTTGTTTTCAAGCATGTGAAAACAAATCCTGTTGACATGATATCGGAATGTCTCAAAAGGCCTTGTTCCATGCCTGCTTGTAGAAGCCTTTGCCAATTTCGCCACTGGGCTGCTGTAGGGTTGGGGAAACACCAACATCTAAGAACCCGACCTTTGAAATCTTTGGGGCACGGAAAATAGTTGCCGGATCTTACTCAAATTTCCGTCAAGTGTTTTTCACATGAAGTGTTCAAGTGTATACACACGCATTCCCACCTATTACAAGTGATTTCCTAAGTATTTTATAGTGATCACAAAGTAAGCTTCTTTTCTCGATTGGACGCTTAGTTTGCGAGATAATCGCATTTAAAGATTTCCATATGCAAATCAAACATTGGCCACCCATTTCATGGTGATATCCTCATCTACTACAAGTGATTTCTTAAGTTTTTTATTGTGATCCTTCTCGCGATTAGAAGCATAGTTTACGAGAGAGAAGGTCTTTAGCAAAGGTCGTTAAAGAATGGAGGGAACATGCTCTAGGGATATTTCCGAGTAGAAAGAGAAGGCCTGTTGTCATGCATGTGAAAGCAAGCCCAGTTGACATGACGTTGAAATGTATCAGAAGGACTTGTTGCATGCCTGCTTGTAGAATCCTTTGCCAAATCCACCGCTGGGCTGCTTTAGCGTTGGGAAACACCAACATCACGTAATCTTACTTAAAGATAAAATGTTATCACAAATACCCAGTGGCGAAATTAGACATGACAATTGAATGTCTTAGAAGGCCTGTTTTCATATAGAGCAATTCCATATGAAAGCGATCACCTTTTGGACGACCCCTCTCCGATTTTAAAATAAATAGTCTCAATCGATTGCCCAGCAAAAAATAATGTACCTACATATTTTTTTTTTTTTAATAGTGACTGGTTTAGTGGTGGTGTACACCACTGTCATGTGACAAAATTGAAGAATTCTTCATTAGGGACCTCATTGAAAGTTGTTTGGTGTTCCATTACATGCCGATCTTGGATTTATGGCCGATCTTGTGAAGGCAGGCAGACCATATCCACTACACACTCAACTTGGGGCTCTTAAAAAAAATTGATTTTTTCTTCATAAATGTATTTTTAACTGTAAAATAATTTTTAAAATGTATTTTTAATAATAAAATATAATAATGTTAAATAATTAAAAATAATTCAATTATAAAAAATATAAAAACAATGAGAACAAGGTGGTCTCTTAAATGCTCTTCTCCTGTCCAAACAAGGAGTCGGGGCCCATTTTTTTATTGCTGATTCTTAAAGCAAAAATTATGAGGAATCCAAAAAAAATAAAATTAGCCGGAAAATTTAGGAGCTTCTGTGGAAAATCGGAAAATTTAATTTTCATGGGAAAAAAGGTAAAGCCTGATTCAATTTTTTATAAAACAACTTTCAATGAGGTCACTTATGAAGAATTCTTCAATTTTGTCACATGACAGTTACTGGGCAATCGATTGAGACTATTTATTTTAAAATCGGAGAGGGGTCGTCCAAAAATTTGCCAATTTTGATCGTTTTCATATGGAATTGCTCTATACCATTCTGAAATATCCCACCATTACATGTGTATATACATTCCGTCTTCCTTCTCATAGAAGGCATGAAAAGAGCACATGTTCACTCCATTCTTAAATTACACAGTGCAACACACTTATTCGGTGGTGAACCAAACCAATATCAATCAATATCATTTGACAAACTTTTTTTACAGTGGTTTGAAATTTGATTTTAACCAAAAAAATCAAAATTCAAACCACTGTAAACAAAAATGTTGACGTAGTGGAGCAAAATGGAGTTTAGGGTTTTGTTACTCAGTTCAAATACTATCGGTTGATATTGGTTTGGTTCACTCCCGATTTTTGTTGCACTCTTTGTTCAAAAATAGCATTTTTAAAATTTTATTATGATTTTATTTTATAACCTTTTACTCGTAGAGGTTATTTGTCTTCGGTTACTCTTAGTGAAAGTGAAGCTAGAGGGTTAAAATGCTCCATGAAAATATTCCCCTGAATGTTTTAATATAGGTCACCGAAGACATGAAATACCCCAAATGTATTTTTAAGGATGATGTTTCATTTTCTTTGAATCGACTTTTGACCAAAAAAATCAAATTTCAATCCACTGTAAAAACGTATTGGACCAAAATGGAGTTTAGGGTTTTGTTACTGAGGTTAAATGCTATCGTTTGGTATAGATTTGGTTCACCCCCGAGACAATGACCCTTAATTTTTGTCATAGTGTTATCACTGCTGCAGGCCTTCTTTGAGAATGTAGAATCCACCTTTTCGATGATTTGTTATTCCACCATTTCGTGTGTATGTACATCTTCCTTCTCATAGAAGACATGAAAATATAAAATGTTTACTCCATTCATAAAAGATCACTGCTGCAGGCCTTCTTTGATAAGGGAGAATCAACATTTTCGATGATATATTATTCCACCATTTTGTGTGTATATACATTCCGTATTCCTTCTCATAGAAGGCATGAAAAGAGCACATGTTTATTCAATTCTTAAAATATCACTGCTGCAGGACTTCTTGAGAAGGGAGAATCCACGTTTTCCATGATTTGTTATTCCACCAATTCGTGTGTATATACATTCCGTCTTCCTTCTCATAGAAGGCAAGAAAAGAGCACATGTTAACTTCATTCTTAAAAGATCACAGCTGCAGGCCTTCTTTGAGAAGGGAGAATCGACGTTATCGATGATTTGTTATTTCACCATTTCGTGTGTATATACATTCCGTCTTCCTTCTCATAGAAGACATGAAAATAGCAAATGTTTACTCCATTCTTAAAACATCACTGCTGCAGGCCTTCTTTGAGAAGGGAGAATCAACGTTTTTGATGTTGTGTATATTTCGTGTGTATATACATTGCGTCTTCTTTCTCATAGAAGGCATGAAAAGAGCACATGTTCACTCCATTTCTAAAAAATCACTGCTGCAGGTCTTCTTTGAGAAGGGAGAATCGACGTTTTCGATGATTTATTATTCCACCATTTCGTGTCTATAAACATTCCGTCTTCCTTCTCATAGAAAGCATGAAAATAGCACATATTTACTGCATTCATAAAAGATCACTGCTGAAGGCCTTCTTTGAGAAGGGAGAATCAACGTTTTCGATGATGTGATATTCCACCATTTCATGTGTACATACATTCTGTCTATCTTCTTATAGAAGGCATGAAAAGAGCACATGTTCACTCCACTCTTAAAGGATTACTGCTGCAGGCCTTCTTTGGGAAGGGAGAATCAACGTTTTCGATGATTTGTTATTCCACCATTTTGTGTGTATACACAATCCGTCTTTCTTCTCATAGAAGGCATGAAAAGAGTACATGTTCGCTCCATTCTTAAAAGATCACTGCTGCAGGCCTTCTTTGAGAAGGAAGTATCCACGTTTTCCATGATTTGTTATTCCACCATTTCGTGTGTGTATACATTCCGTCTTCCTTCTCATAGAAGGCATGAAAAGAGCATATGTTCACTCCATACTTAAAAGATCACTGCTGCAGGCCTTCTTGAGAAGGGAGAATCAACGTTTTCGATAATATTCGTGTGTATTTACGTGTGTATATACATTCCGTCTTCCTTCTCATAGAAGGAAGGATAGGAGCACATGTTTATTCTAATCGTAAAAGACCACTCCTGTAGGCCTTCGTTGAAAAGGTAGAATTCAAATTTTCAATGATTTGTTATTCCACCATTTCGTGTGTATGTACATTCCCTCTTCCTTCTCATAGAAGGCATGAAAAGAGCACATGTTCATTCCATTCTTCCTTTGAGAAGGGAGAATCAACGTTTTCTGAATTGTTATTTCACTATTTCGTGTGTATATACGTTTCGTCTTCCTTCTCATAGAAGGCATGAAAAGAGCACATGTTTACTCCTTTCTTGAAAGATCACTGCCTCAGGCCTTCTCTGAGAATGGGGAATCAACGTTTACGTTGATTTGTTATTCCATTCCAGTGTATATACATTCCGTCTTCCTTCTCATAGAAGGCATGCAAAGAAAATTCAACGAGGAAGGTGCCCGTGTATTTTCCTTGAAACAGTTTATGATTATTTTCAGTCACATAGTTCGAATGCATCTTCATATGCTAGATGGTAGCATGGCGGACTAACAATCGCGAGGTAGTGAGTTTTAACTTAATCAAGGTTTACAGTCGTTGGAAAAAAAATTGTAAGTATAGATTGAAATATAATATTTTTTTATTTGTCAAGCCCTTCTTTTTTCATGTGTATGCAATCCTTCTTATAGGAAGCGACGATGAAAGGCATTGATGACACCCTGTGTTATTTCGATAGGAAGAGGGAAATGCAATGCGCAGGCATAAAAACTTAAAAAACTTAATTTCCCTTTATACCAGATTGTTGCGAATTAACACGCTTTCTATTTTAGATTCAACGAATGCGAACGTCACTATTTGAGAAGCTTTTACTAGACATGCCGATTATCTCGACACTTATACTGCGAAGTTGCTGGTGACAACATTCGAGGGGGTCGGCAATGAAATAATTTTTTTTTTTTTAAATGACTGGAGTCTGTAGTTGAACCTGGGATCTCCCGCATGATAGTCGCGTGTTCTAACCATCATGCCATGGCAGACATATTGACTGCCTTTGAAGGCGTTCCATAAGGCCTTCTAGGTCCTTCCTTTCGTCGCTGGGTAGTGCTGAACAATACAAATATGAACATGAAGACCGCATAGGTCTTGTGAAATCATACGGCGGATTATTTTTTCTTTGAAGTAATAAAAAGTCTCCAACATACACCTGCTACGATTCACGATTTGATAGCCAACATTACTCACGATGCTGGAAAGAATGATCGAAAGTTTAACCTTCCAACTAGACCACCTACGGCGTAGACGCAGCCAACATTTTAATGACATTGTTCTTTAACAGTAAATGCCAGAGACTGTTCTTACAGACCATACTAAAGATTTTGACATTCAATGTAATTTTAAGTGTTTTATTTAATATTTAAAAAGGAAGTTCTTAATGAATCACACATAATGTGTTGTCACAAAACCCTCTCCCAACTAATAATACCTCATGCATTCAGTGTAGCTGCATACGTACCAATAACTTAATGTGGCGTGATAATGGCAATACATTACGATATATCGTTTAAACATTAACAACAACAATAACATCAATTAAATATTATTTATATACATAGTAAGTATGTAACACATTGAGTTATATCTTAAAAATACACTAATGACGTATATGATGGCGTTATCGTTGTCATTATTATTGCAATGCAGTTAATGTTTTAGTAACAGTCATTGTACGATGACAACAGTATGAGAGCAATATCTGTTGTTAAGATCATTAACAACATGTTGATGTGTAACAACAACAATTTATTCTTAAGCTCTGTAACACTCACACATTTATTGGTTAAACAATTTAAGAGTGTATATGAAAAGAGATCGTGCCTTTTATAAGAGAGGAAATAATATAAAAGAGCTATATCGCTCGATTTTAATTTATTTTATGTGTTACTCTTTGCTTATATTCATGTTTAGTTTTTGTTGTTGTTTGACTTATCTTTCACGTTTTCCTGTTAACATTGAAATTCTATGTAAGTGTAGTAGTAGTTTTTGTTTCTTACACATTTTTTTGATTTATTTCCAAGGTTCTACATAAAAACAACAACAGACAATATTTTGTTTTTTTTTGGTGTCTTCTTGGTTTGTTCATGTGTGTGTGTGAGTGTGTGTTAACGATCAGAGCGTTCACCGGCTATTCCAGGTGGTAATTTTTGTAGTTTACTATTTTGCTATCATTTATAGTCATTATGACTGATAGGTGTAATACTCGTGATCTTGATTGCATACATAGCACGCCGTCTCTGATATATATATTGGATTATGATAATGGGATGGGACTTACGATAGCATGAGGCGTCAGTATGTGTCATAAAATATGACGTGTACAAGTTTTAATGATTTGGTAGCATTGTTAGCTTAGGAAGTAGTGAATCATTGTATGAGAGCATACTGCGGTATTTTGGAGTTACTGAGAGAGAAGTTAAATGGAAGTATCTGTAAACTTTTCTTGGCTCTTCATAGTGTTGGAGTGTATGGAACGTGGACGTGGAGGTTGGTAACTTTGTCTGTATAATTGTGAATTAAAGAAATGATGCAGTATTTCTATATAAATTGAAAAAATTTTCACATATATAAACGGTGCTTAAAAAATTGTGTAAGTATTCCCTAGACAATTCAGCACAAAAATTTCAATTGATTTCTGAGTGTTCGCAAAATTTCGAAGGAACCTTTTATAAGATCTTACACTCTGATGATTGGGCCAAACAGACGCCTTCAGCTCCTTCACTAGCTATAAAAATACAAAATATGTGTAATAAACGGAACTCTCTAAAAGTAGACCACCCCAGCAAACGTTATAAGGACCATAATATAAGGATAACCACATGGAATGTACGGACTCTCTACAGAGAAGGCACTCTAACTGACAAGGCTGACAACATCGTCATCATGAAGATGAGAGATGGTCAGTGACATCGATTACAGGCTGCCATGGGAAAAATCACGAACTTGAATGTGCATTTGTAATTGGCATTTGAGTTACGAAGACAACAAATGACAAGACATTCGCGACCAAAATAACTGTTATACATTAATCACAAGAAAAACAAAATAAGATCTTTTTTGGCTCACGATAAACTTCTTTAAGCTCTCTGACCTCAAAGCCGAAACACTACCGTCGGTACAACAAATTGTACTTTTTGGTACAATATATTGTACTTTTTGGTACAAACATTTTTACTTTTTTTCATAAATTGTACTTTATGGTACAATAAATTGGAGTGTTGTTATTGTAGTGTTTGGTACAATAAATTTTATATTTTGGTACATTTAATTATTCTATATGGTACATTAAATTGTTCTATTTAGTACTTTTTGATACAAACAAATTTTACAAATGAGTACAGTTTTGTACAATAAATTGTACTTTTTTTGTTCAATAAATTGTACTCTTTGGTACAATAAATTGTTACCTTTGTACAAAAAATTGTGCTTTTTGGTACGATAAATTGTATTTTTTGGTACAATAAATTGTACTTTTTGGCACTATTGGTGCTAGATTGTACTTTTATAGTACCATAAATTGTACATTTTGGTATAATAAATTGTATTTTTAGATATAATAAATTGTACTTTTTGGCACCATGAATTGTACCACTTTTTGGTACAACAAATTGTAATTATTCGTACAATGAAAGTACTTTTTTGTGCAATAAATTATATTTTCAGTACAATAAATTATATTTTTTGTGCTAGAAATTGTACAATAAATTTTACTTATTGTACTTTTTGGTATAATTAAGTGTACCACTTGCTACCATAAATTGTACATTTTGTTACAAAAAATTATATCATTTGGTAGTATTAAAGTACTTTTTGTTACAATACAAATATTTATACTTCTCAGCACACACGCACGAACGGAGTATTGTTCTTCCATTTATATCGCCCATAAGGAGGCGTGGTAGGTATGACCATATGTATATATATATATATAGAAATGATCAGCATTGAAATCTGAGTCGATTTAAAGGTGACCGTCTGTCTGACCGTCTCGGAAATTACAGTCGTAGTTTTAAAGGTATCGAGCTAAAATTTGGAATACAAGATTTTGTCCTCTAAAAGGATATTAAATTAAAAGATGAGCCCGATCGCTCAAATACTACTCTCACCTCTCATACAATCAATCCCCTGCGATTACAGCCGTATACAAACTTATATCCTCTAAGCGGAGATCATGTTCTGAATAAAGTATAATCGGACGAAAACTACTCCCACCTACAAACTCCCCCTTTTTGGGAGTCATCGCCCGTGTATCCTTGCGATTAAAATTTTGGTATACAAGCTTCTATCCTCTAAGAAGAGATTAAGTTCGAAGATGAGCCCGATCGGTCAAAACTACTCCCACCTCACATACAAATTGCCCCTTTTTTTGGGGTCTGCCACAGCGATCACAGCCGTAGTGTAAGATCTATCGAGCTGAAATTCAGTATGCTAGCTCATATCCACTGAACGGAGGTTAAGTTTTAAGATGAGCAATATCGGACAAAATCTACTCCCACCTACCAAGTAAACACCCACTTTTTGGGGGTTTTCGTCTGTCTTTCCCTGCGGTTACAACTACAATTTAAGTGATATCGAGCTGAAATTTTGTATACAAGCCTTAGTCCTTTAAGCGTAGGTTAAGTAATAAGATGAAGAAAATCGGACAAAACTACTCCTCCCTCTCATACAATACTCTTCCCTTTTTGGGGGTGTCCCTCCGTCTGTCCCCCGATTTCAGATGTAGGTTAAATAAAAGCTATGAAGTTGAAATATGTATAAAAACTTATATCATCTAAACGGAGATCATGTTATGAATTGAGTAAAATAGGACAAAAACAACACACCTCATATACAAACTCCCCCTTTTTGGTACAGCAGAATCAAAACAATCACATGTGTTGGAAAAAACAAATAGGCTTGAAGTCGTTTCAAGAGCACTTGTGCAGGGCTGTAGAACCTACCAGTAACTATTAATAAACATCTAATATGTTTCTTTGCAAAATATTTGTGCAAAATATTTTTGTGAATTGTGAATTCTTGTTACTGAATCATTTTTTTACAAAACTACATCATTACAATTTTGTTATGCAGTGGTGAATAAAAGTATATCCCAGTGTGCAACACAAAAACGCCTCTTATTCCGACATTCCTGATACACATTGGCAGCATATTGCGTATTCTATGCCGCAACCAACGTACCGAGCTGAGACATGTACTGGGTAACAAATGATGAATAAGAAGTTTGACTAATTTAATCTAATGAAATCTTCAACAAATTCTAATTTCACCCCTTTTTCAATAAATTTTTGCACAATAACTCCAATTTTTGGATGTCTCATCTGTGATAAGAAAACTGGTCAGTGCTGATGATATTGAATGACGACCCTAACCCTGCTGAGTACTGTACAGTACGGTAATAACTTTTTGCATTTTTTGCAAATATCAAATCTCCCCAGACAAAATCGTGTAGGGCATGGAAAAATATGCAGAACTGCGTTTTTAGTTTTTCGCTATCGTTAAAAGAGGTTACGCACCAAACGCGTTAAAGATTTAAATAAAACAAAGTTAAAAAAAAAATTTTGTTTTTCATATGAAATAAAAATAGTACAAGATATATATTCTCTTTGTAATACATCGCGTACTTTGAACCTAAAGTTTATATCTTACAATACCTTCTTTTAATCATTTATTGTTATTAATTGTTTACATACTTACATATGTATAAACGATATTTAAAAAAATTGTTATTAAAAAAAATTAAAAAAAAATATATTAAAGGCATTTTAGAAATCGCTGTGGGTGCGTAAGGTTTTTTTAGCAAATTGAACTGAAATAGTTTTTTTATCATTAATACAATATTTGCCATTAGAAAAGCCCTGGGGAAAATGTTGTCCAAAAAAAGTTATTACCCTACTGTACAGTCTGTAGGTAGATTGCATGTGGCACTCGCTACAGCGTATGAGTAATATTAATTTTAAACGGATTTTATATCAATCATTCGCACATCGTTCCAATATTGTGAATTAATAGTTTAATAGCACAGTTCAACAGCAAACGCTAAACCCTTAAGGAGCTTTACTATACTGGCCTAGTATCTACACCCTGACATGGAATTCCTCACGTCCCCCAGAAAATGACCCCGAAAAAGTTCCTCAACAGTATAACAGGGATAAATTTCAGATCAAATTATATGCAACTGGATCAGATCAAATCTTTATTGCTCCAATAAGATATAACCATTTTTCGGACGAAATCAGATCAAACTGATATTTAAAAAGTGAAAGTTATTGATATCAGCGTACATCTATCTACATCTCGCCCAAATTTCATAATGCCCAAGGTATGAAAACCTATATATACATTTTACTGTGGTATATCTATCTATCTATCTATATATATAAAAGAGGATGTGTGTATGTATGTAACGTAGGGACTCGAAAACGGCTGGACCGATTTTGATGAAATTTTCAGGGGATTTTCCGAATAACCCTGCGAGTAACATAGGCTACACATTGTTTGGATTTTTCTACATTTAGGGGGTGAAAATGGCAATATTCGATAACACAAGGTATTCCGCGCTTACAAGAAGTAATTTTTTTTGGTTTTTAAATGAGCACAAACCAAAAACTTCAGATATATATTTTTCGAGACCTTCTGCGTAAAACTAATTTCCCAGCAAAGTAAATGAGGTATTACAGAAGCAAATCTATGTATTGGTTAAAAAGTTATGACCTCTGAGAGTTCGCATACGGAAATTAAGTTTCTAAAAATCATTTTTCAGAATATTGGGCGGGATCCAAAACAATGTCAAAAATATACTATTCTCTTCGTCTTGGTCTCCAAACATAGGGATGGTACGTCTGACGTAACTGAAAAATTGCTAAAAATATACCTAAACCTGAAATCTTCATGCTTCTCAGCGCGAACTAGGAATTGATTGTAGACATATAGTTTCTAAGCGAAATTGTCTAAGAATTCATCGTACATTGCGATACTGGTGGTGTTCCGCCCTAATGAACAGGCTATTTGGAACTTAATAAGTAAAAAGTGCCGAGGCGCTGCCACGCACTTCAATAGTTAAATATTTAAACTGTATCAAATAATGGTCCGTACACCAGTTACTTTTCAGAAAAAAATTGCAATATTCATTGTAGTTATACTGGAAAACACCTTTTGTTTTATTGGGGCACAATTAACATTTTTAAAGTATGTCAGAGGTAACATAAGCAAATATTTGAAAATAACCTATATATGGGGTATTTTTTTTTGACGTATAGAACTTCTTTTAGTATACTTTGGAAAATCACCATGTAAAAACTACACAAGAACAACGTTTGCAAATCTTGCAAATTTATTTTCAAAAAGCACGTTCTGTTCGCCAAACTTATGGAGCCCTTTGTGAAGTTGAGGGTGCATATAATGATCCATCTGAGCAGCTAATAGAGGCCATCGACATAGACGTAAGTGTGACAGGGGACTCGAATTTATCAAACCGACGCCATTCTCAGCAACTCGGTCTATGCAAATGCTGAAGAAAGATCTTGGCCTGCATCTATATAAGATCTAACTGGTGGAAGAATTTGAGCCAGTGGACGATCAAGTGATTTTTTTTATTTATCATGTCATTGCACATTATTTGAACGAGAAATGGTTCCAACACGACGGTGTAATATGCCATACAGCGCGAGAGACCATCACTTTGTTAAGCCAAACATTGGTGACCGAATTATCTCAAAAAAATGGTAATACGAGTTCAATACAAAAATAGTATTCCGGAATATTCTTGATCCGTGTGATAAGAAGACATGACAAAAGAAGTTTTTATGGCTAAAGGCATGAAGCTTCAGATGGAATTTTCATTTGCGGTCAATAGGCGCAGAAGGCATAACAAAATGTTTTTTAAGCCCAAAAAGATAGTTAGTATCCCCTACTACAGATCAAAATAAAAATTATTAAAATTAGCGGAATGTCTGTTTCCGATTTTTGGAAGAAGTGGCTTTTCGCCCTACATACAGAAAAAACTTAATCTACATGTAAGCACTATAGATATGACTTTGCTGATGAACGTTTTCAAAGTAGTTTGTAGACCTAAATGTGAAATATATTACAAGTTAATGTGCAATAGCGAAGCATTGCCGGGCCCACTAGTTTTTATATAAAGTCCGATAAGTATTATTAACATTTCGTTCTCAGGTACCAGTAAGTAAAGGCGCAGTATGTGCATCTAACTAACAGCTGTTCGTGTTTACTTTTATGATCCAAACATAAAACGTAATCTTAAACTGTAGACAAGGTAAGCCCACTTTAATCTTTCTCGAGTTAGTTAAGTGCTAAAATCTAGACATATTAAACACTGTTAAGATATAGAAACAGTCTGTCCTAATTTCTAATTTTTTGCACTACTGCCATTCCATTAACCCCATAATGATTTGTAGCCACCATAATCGTGTGGGGATTTCTTTGTTTACTTGCAGCCTTATCATATAATAAAACAAAAAATCAGCCATCTAATCAACAGGAACTACTATGCGATTGCCCGCAAATCGATGATAGTCTAATTCAATCACAATTTTCCAATTATAAATCAAAACGGATCAGGTTCGATAATAAAATCAACAATGAAAATAAAATGAGATAAGATTAGGAAAGTACTTACCAGTGGTATGTGATCAATTAGTTGATATTTAAGATATACAAAATTCCGATAGTAATGAAGTGGAACTTACCTGGAAATAAAAACAAGTTAAGGAAATAATTAGCAAAAATGCTTCTATTAAGAATGTGAATAAGATTAACATGCAGAGATATAAGATGTTTATATAAAATACAAAGATATTTTTAAGATTTTAGCTGACACATTGAATAACTTGTATTAAAAGTGGACGATCACAAATGACTGTTTCTTAAAATCTTAAACCCTAAGAGGTTTTTTAAATCAAATGCAGGAACAACGACGTACTTTAAAGAGTTTGTGCGAGAAAGTTTTCATAGACCTGGTCACGAAAAATATGCTAAAGTCGAGGGCAAATATTAAAGATAAGCTCGAGGCAATTTAAAAATTACAGATAAAATAATTTTTTTAACGCTGCTTTATTGTTTGTGGCTCAATCGTAACATACAACGCTGTATAGGTCTCGATGAGTAAAAATTTGTTCCTATAGATGTCGCTGACGTACGACATCATTTTGATATGATGGTCTTATTTAAAAAAGCTTTTACCCTAAAATTTAAAAATCGTTTTTCTGAGGTATATTTTTGGGCGGTATGCCATTAGGCCCCACGAAAATACACCCCAAAGTGAAAATGAAATTAGGCCCCAAAAAAATATATGGAAAACAACAACACGAAATTTTATGATTTTTTGGGGCCTAATTTCATATTTTTATTGGGGTATATTTGCATAATGCAATTAGACCCCAAATGTCTGTGTGACAATAGACCCCAACAATTTTTTTGGGGCATAATTTCATAAAATTGTGGGGCCTATTTTCGCTTTTTTGGGGTTCAATTTCATTTTAGGGTCAGGCTTAATATTTTTGGGGTCTAATATCCTTCGACAAAATAAAAAAAGCCTTGGTTTTTTATTGAAAATAATACAGTTTATTACCTTTAAACTAATTTGTAAACTTGTATAACATCTTGCACGGAGGAAAAACCATCCATCTTCCTCTCAAGAATTTTTTCAACCGTTATCTTCGCCTCTTCTAACAACACAACGCTTCAACGATTACAGACTCGTTGTTTCATCTCAGCTGTTTTGGCATACATATTAATAAGGAAATAAAGAAAACGTACAATTGACTCACAAAAACTAAAAGCACGCATGAAAAATTCAAATTTTCTTTTTGCAAAAAAAACTGTAAAATTCAAATTTCCTTTTTTTGAAAAAAAAATCGAAAATTTTTTTTAAATAATTTTTCGCCTGCGGAGCTTTTCACAGACAATTTACCATATGCAATAAAACAAAACCCCGTGATTTTTAAAAAATAATTTTTCGTATGTGGCCCTTTTCTTTAAAAACTAAAAACATGAAAAATTAAAATTTTCTTTAAAGAACTAAAAACATGAAAAATTATTTTAAAAAAATTGCGCGATTTTTTTAAAATAATTTTTCGCCTGCGGCGCTTTCCACGCAACAGATCATATGCAATAAAAAAGGTGATTTTCATAAAATAATTTTTGGTCTGTGGCCCTTTTCTTTAAAAACTAAAAACATGAAAAATTATTTTAAAAAAAATGGCGCGACATTTATAATAATTTTTCGCCTGCGGCACTTTTCACGGAACAGACAATTTACCATATACAATAAAAAAAGAAAGTGATTTTTATAAAATAATTTTTGGTCTGTGGCCCTTTTCTTTAAAAACTAAAAACATGAAAAATTATTTTAAAAAAATCGCGCGATTTTTTTTAAATAATTTTTCGCCTGCGGCGCCTTTTACGAAACGGACAATTTACCATATGTATTAAAAAAATTGCGTGATTTATATAAAATAATTTTTCGTCTGTGACCCTTTTCTTTAAAATATAAAAAGATGAAAAATTAAAAATTTCTTTAAAAAACTAAAATCATGAAAAATTATTTTAACAAAATAGCGCAATTATTTAAAATAATTTTTCGTCGCGGCGCATTTCACAGAACAGACTATTTACAATTATGCTCAAATCTTTTCCGCTTATTTTCATATAAATATAGGCAACGTAAAAATTGCACCCAAAAATTCAAACCTTTTCTATAAATTCGCTCATTTTTTTTTTTGTAAAGTTTTGTGCTGCCTGCTCAATAAATATTACGTTATGCAACTACTATTTAAAACCCATACAAAACAGCAAAAATATAAAATGTCATTTTAGAAACTACATTTTTTTTTACATGTTCTAAAGAATTTTTCGCCTACGGTGCTTCCCCCTGATTTAACAATTTACATTACGCTATATATTCGTATATATTCTTACCTTTTTGCCATACAACTGAATATAAAAATATAAAAAAAATAAGAACGTAAAATTTTACGTGAGGGCCAAAATCTGTGTTGTATGCGAAGACATTACGGTCAGTATAGTTTAGCTAATATGCAATGATTAGAAATTGAAGAAACTACTTATAATTGGAATTATATATTTTGTTTGTTGATTTTTCATATGAAAAAATTATTTTTTTTTTGGGCAATTTTCATAATTGGTTTAGGTAAATTTTTATTTTTTATTCTGGGCAACTTTTCATTTTCTATTTTCTACCGCCGTTTTGGGGCCTATTTGCGTGTTGTGTTTTAATATACGAACTGCGATATTTATTTGAAAATTAGACCCCAAACACAAATATGAAAATATACCCCAATTTTATACAGAAAACAACAACACTATATTTTGGGGCACATTTGCATTTTTTTGGGGTGTATTTGCATACTTTCAAATAACAACTACGAAATTAGGCCCCAATACATAAATTTTGGGGCCTATTTTCATTTTATGTTTGGGGTATAATTTCCTGGGGTCTATTTTCATAATGAAATTAGACCCCAAATTTGGGGCCTAATTTCATTTTCACTTTGGGGTGTATTTTCGTGGGGCCTAATGTCATAGCGCCATATTTTTGCCAAAAAAAAAGAAAGTCGTGAACGAAACTTGAGTCGCGCCAAGATTTGCTTTAATTACATATCATTACTGTTTTTTGATTTATTTATAATAAAAATAATATTTCAATGGTAACAAGATTAAAAATGAAATATCCCAGGAAAATATTAAAAAAAATTCGATGCCGCTAAAAAGTAGGCAATAATTTGAGCTACAAAGTATGCAATCATTTTTATTTAAAAAAATTTCGACAGCGCTGAAAAGTATGCAGTAAATTGCGATAATAATGCAAACAGTACGAAAAAATATTTATGTTAATGCCCTTCTAAAGGTCTTTAATCCTAGAAAAAATATTTTTGAATTTTAGAGTAGAAGCTGCATTATATTACCCTTTCATTAGAAAACGATATCATTCGTCAGCGACATCTATAGGATATATGTAGTACTCGTCAAGACCTATGATTCTTACGATTAAGCCAAAACAAAAAAATCAGCAATAACACCAGTTTACAAATCTTTATTTTTTGTCAGCTGAAAAATATCGATATTTTTTAAAAATATAGGGTGAAAATGCACTTTAAGTCTCCAAGTTGCAGCAATGTCAAAATAATCAATGCTCATGCATGAATCACTGCTTGTGTACTTTTATAATAAGTAAACAGTTTTTATCTCGTTCGACCAGTTTTTTACTGTCAACGTTTAAAAAGTAAAAAGACTTTTGGTCCAGTCGGCTGAAATGAAATATATCGATATTTTCTAAAAAGGATCAGATAGGATTTCAATTTAAGCATTTTTGTGAAATATGATCAACCCAGAATACAGTGGAATTTCCACTTTAAGTCGTTATTTTCATGCAAAGTAAAGTTTAGCTTCAAGCCTGCAGTGATATGCTTAAAATCAAAAAATTTACCATTTGTAGTGCCCTCTTAAAAAACGTGTAACTCTCCCTCTTATCACCCAATTTTTATAAACGATGGCTTGGTTTGCTCGGGGAAGTCCAATCTTTATATCCAAATTATGAAATTGAATTTATTTTAGCGATTTATATTTTTTATAAATTTTTTTATCAATTTAAAACCGTGATTTTTGCACAAAAAAATTTGTTTTTTAAACTTAAAATGCTCCTACCATCAAAACTACCCAACCAAAGTTAAAAGTTTGTATAGAAAGGTTTAAGGGGAGCACACTATCTTTAATTGGAGACCACTCTTGTTCAAATGGTTGGACCCGTTTACGAGTTATTCCCCAATAAGCTGATGCATCTCATGAAAAATTTGCAAAATAATTCAAAAATTCATATCTTGAAAACTAATTAGAGGAAAATATTTTAAATCTCATATTCGAGTTTAGGAGGCCGAAATCTATAGCAAAAAAATTATTTAGAACTCTGTAGCAGAATGACTGTAAACTAGTGTAATAAGACGATTTTGGCTGTATTATTTTTTGAAGTTGTCTAGAGGTTATCTTTAATAGTTGCCCTCGGCTTTTTTTATATGGGACCGACCCGGTGTAAGCCATAACATAAACTAAACATATTAAACTCCACTTGATTCTCAGAGAACCCAAAAATATTTTCAAATATTAACTTAATTTTGATAGAATCTCGAGAATTATATCCATCTTTGTTGATGTATAAATATGAAATTAAGTATGTATTTTTATAGCAAATTTCTACGAAACGCAGTAAAATAAATCAAAACTGAAAATTGTCCTACACAATGCCTACAATATTTCCCATCATTCAAATAGTCCCTGTAATCAAAGCACACACATTCAATGTAAATTCGTGCAATTATAAATTCTCATTGTATTACAACGTAATATTGTTCTGTTTTTTCTTTATACGGCCATATATGGAAATTAACTACAAACACAAGCCTAGGCGGCAATTAAAATCTGTTGACTATTTGATTTTAATATATTTTTTATATATATAAAAAATAATAAACAAATAACATTTACATATTGCCAATATATCAATGATTAGTTTTTACAATTTTACGATAGCAGCGTAATTTTAAGTAGTCATAGAATTTGCACAAATATTCCATGTACACATTTCCACCCCCTGCCCCTGCTTATCCTGACGTAGGTAATAAAATTCACACTAAAACTTCTTCCTGCCACCAATAATAAGAAGCTATGTTCTATGCATTACTTCTTTACTTTTGCTTTGCAGGCAGACCAAAAAAACAACAACAACAAGAGCGAATAAATCATGATTTTATGGGCAATAAATTTTGGATTGTATCGAAACTCAAGCACACTTTGGTCTAATAAATTTGTACAGTCTATGTGTGTGAGAGAGAGAGAGAGAGTGAACTAACTAGTAATTTTATCGTCCTTTTTACTACTACGACAAATTCATGCAAATTACAGAAGGGATAGGCAGAAGAGCTATCAGTACTTGATATACAAAAAAAAAATATTTAAGTCTATGACGAATTTGTTATAAAAATGTTGATGACACAAATTAATAGGAGGCCATAAAATATCGATGATATTAGATAGGTCGGTCTATTGAATATGTTGGTAAAGATAAAGAAAATAGGCACAGTCAGCACTGTTATGCTGTTATGCGGATTGTACTCTTGATGAACTACTGCAGTTTTGTGAAAACGTCAACTATCAACTGCAGGCAACGAATGGGAAAGAATACTTGTTCAAAACTAGTTCCGTACTAGTTTGCCATAGACTGTGAACCACTACACCTTACACAGTACAACACAAGATTTTGGGACCCAATTCTGAGAACTGCACGTGAAAGTAGTCCCAAAAAGAAGAAGTTCTACATCATTCGTTTTGTCAAGTTACATGCCATAATAATTTAATATCGGTTTGAAGTTAGTAAGTATCGTATAGGGGAATTTGTTACGTTTTATGCTCTTTTGTTTGGCACAGCATAAATACTATATGGTGGTGTATGATTATCATAAGTAATATTCCACGTAAATCATACGCCACGGAGAACAAAAGTTTTATTGTAACTGCTACAAAATAAACCCAGTTCGAAATCGTTTGATGAATGGTAAATTGAAACTGTTGCTTATGTAGGGACGTTATATGAACAGATTAAAGGAATTGTAATTCTTATGTCAAACAAAAGAGCCTAAAACGTGACGTTAAGATTTTTTTGACCTTGTTCGAACAAGAACGTTGTAAAACTATAATAAGGAAGGTAATTATCTTCGTCTATGCCGAAGCTCAGAAAACCTTTACCATTTGTAATAATGGTGATAGGAATTTGTATTTGTACTACAAGTATATTTTATTAAACTTTGTATCGCAAAAGCGGGGATTTGAGTTGGACGTTACTTTAAGTCTGCTACATCCATTTTTTGTACTAAGCCTGAATTGTTTATGTGAGCTGAGACTTTTTTAGATCGATGGCTCATAAACTACTGCTGTAACTGCGGGAATAGACAGACGGACATCCCTAAAAAGAGATATTTGTAATGGGAGGTGGGAGTAGATTTTGACCAATCGGATCTTGCTCATATTCGAAATTATTCTCGGTTTGAGGGATAGAAGCTTAAATTTAAGCTTGATTTCTCTTAAAATATGGCTGTAATAGAGAGGATAGACAGGCGGACATCCCCAAAAGGGGTGTGTGTTTAGGGGGTTGGATGTAGTAATTGTGCGATCTTGGTCATCTTGGAACTTACCCTCCGCTTAGAGGGCATAAGCTAGCATTTAAAGTTCATTTCAACATTTCTTAAACTACGGCTGTAATCGCGGGTACAAATAGATGGAAACCCCCAAAAAGGGAAGTTTGTATGGGAGATGGCAGTAGTTTTTGGCCGATCTTGTTCACCTTAAAACCTAACTTCCGTTTAGGGAATAGAAACTGTCATACCAAATTTCAGCTACATAGCTTTTTAACTACTGCTGTAATCGCAGGAATAGGATCCATAAAATGGGCAATTTTTGTGGGAGGTTTTTGGTCGGTCTAGTTCATCTTACAAATCAACCTTTGCTGATAGTAGAGAAGCTTGCAATTTTAGCTTCATTGCTCTTAAACTACTGCTGCAATCGCGGAAACAAGCAGACGGACACAACCAAAAATTGGTATTTTTATGGGACTTGGGAGTAGTTTTTGACCGATTGGGCTCACCTCAGAACTCAATCTCCGACTAGAGATGTAAAGATTGCTCTAAAACTAATGCTGTAAACGCAGGAACATACCCCATAAAAGGGCAGTTTGTATGGGAGGTGGGAGTAGTTTTTGACCCATCGGGCTTATCTTAGAACTTAACCTCCGCTTTGAGGATACAAGTTTGCAGCTTGATATCTCTAAAACTACGGCTGTAATCGCGGGGAAGCACGGACAGACAGTCACCTTTAAATCGACTCAGATTTCGATGGTGATCATTTATATATCTATATATTGTCATACCTACCACTCCTCCTTATGAACGTTACAAATGAAAGAAAACAAAATTAATATACCTTTCACTCCCTTGTGCTCCTGGTGAAGGGTATAAAAAGTACTTTTATTGTACCAAAAGGTAAGTTTATTGTATCAAAACGAACTTTCACTGTTCCAAAAAGTACTTTTATTTTTTCCAAAAGTACTTTTATTTTTAAAGAGTACTTTTATTTTTCCAAAAAGCGCTTTTTTCCAATAAGTACTTTTATTTTAGCAAAAAATACCTCTTGCTGTATAAACTCGTACTTTTAATTTGCCAAAAAGTACAATTATTATACCCCTTGGAACTTTTATTTCTTCAAAAAGTACTTTTATTGCACCCAAAAGTATTAGAACTGTATTGTACCAAAAAGTATTTTTATGGTACAAAACGTACTTTTATTTCAGCAACAAGTACTTCTTTTGGACAACAAAGTACTTTAAATGTACCATAAATTCCTTTTTTTGGTCCACAAAGTACTTCTAAAGATTTTTTTTAAATTAAGATTTTTTATTCCCCAAGTACTCTTAATGCCGCAATCAGTAATAATTAACAAAAATGTATTGATGCCAAAAGTAATTGTTATTATTGTTCATTTGCCCAAAAAAGTACTAAAATAAATAGTTTAATTTTAATTTTTGTTTTACCAAAAATAAATGTAATACATTAAAAAGTATTTTATTGTAAAGAAATGAACAAGAAAGTTAAGTAAATGAAATGTACCACAAAGTACTATTAATATATTGTACCCAGTGTATCAACAAGTTATTCTGTTGAACCCAAAGTAATTCTATTGTATCAACATGTACATTTATTGTACCAAAAAGTATTTTTATAATTCGGAAAGTACTTTTACGGTACCATAAAGTGATATTAATGTTTTTTACAAAAACGTACATAATTTGTGTCATCATGAACTTCTGTTGTACCAAAAAGTTCGTTTACTGTACCATAAAGTACATTTATTGTATCGAAAAGTACTTTTGTTAAAGCACAAAGGACTTTTATTTCACAAAAAAAGCAATGTTACTGCACCAAAACAAGTAATTATATTGTAAAAAGTACTTATATGGTACCAAAAAGCACTTTTATGTTATCAAAAAGTACTTCATTATATCAAAAAGTACTTTTGTTGTACCAACTACTACATTATATTTATTTATGTATTTATTTGTAAGGTACAAAATGTAATTTATTGCACCAAAAATCAGTTTTGCTTTGCATCGAAAAGTATTTCTGTTGTATTGTACCAATTGTAAAACACAAAGTATTTTTTTGTACCAACTAGTACTAGTTGTACCAAAAAGTACTTTCAGTGTAACAACACTTACTTGTTTTGTACCAAAAAGTAGCTTTTGTAAATTACAAAGTACTTTTTTGTACTAACTAGTACTTTTATTGTGCCAAGATGTACTTTCGGTGTACGAAAGGTACTTTATACACATCTGGTACAGCCCACTTTAATAGACTTAACGCGATCGTGACCCAATTTTTCTTTTTTAGTAAAGCTCAAGCAGGATAAAGCTTTTGTGAAAAATCTGGAAGTCTAGACACGCCCCTTCTGGTACCTCCCATAGAAACGTACCATTCCGCCCAATACACCCAACGCGGTCGTGCCCAAATTCTGTATTTAGTAAAGCCATAACAGGATAAAGTTTTGGAGAAAAAAATCTGGAAGTCTAGACACGCCCCTTCTGGCACCTCCCATACAAATGTACCTCTCCGTCCACTTTGGAGATGGTGTAATAAAATCAATACACTCGACAAGATCATGCCCAAATTCTGTATTTTTTAAGCTATAATAGGATAAAGTTTAGAAGAAAAAGATTGGAAGTCTAGCCGCTCCTTCTGGTACCTCTCATACAAATGTACCCACTTTAGAAATCGAGTAATAATATCAATATAATAGAACATTTTATGGTTTACTGAGGGTGAGGGTATATGTAAGACGTTTTGCCGGACAGAAACTTTCCTACTGGTTATATCTATATTTTATCAGAAAGTACTTTTTTGTACCAAATAGTACTTCTACTGGGTCAAAATGTACTTTGTTTGCACCAAATAGTACTTTTGGTGTAACAACAAGTACTTGTTTTGTACCAACACGTAGCTCTAGTGAACCAAAAAGTACTTTTTTATGTATCAACTAGTATTATTATTGTGCCAAAATGTACGTTCAGTGTTCAAAAATTTACATTCATTGTACCAAAAAGTACTGCTACATGTCAACAGATACTTATTGTACCAAAAAGTACTTCTTTTGTACCAGGAGGCAATTTTATGGTGCCAAAACTTATGATATCACATGTGTTGTACTAAAAAGTTCTTTTATTTTCTCACAAAGTACTTTTGTTGTACAAAAAAGCACAGTGCATTCTATCAAAAAGTACTTTTGTTGTAACATAAAGCATTTTTGTTTTTCCACGAATGTGCTAGTTGCATCAAAAAGTACCATTAACAAGTAACATTAGTGTAACAAAGTAATTTTATTGTGCCAAAAAGAAATTTTGTTTTTATCATAAAGTACTATTATTGTGCCACAAAATACTTTTCTTATACCATATAGTTCTTATATTGAACCAAAAATGGCATCAATAAAACAGTGTAACAGCCAATCTGGGAGGTAAGAAATTCCAAGTCAGGATGAAGGTACTAGGTCAGTATAGTAAAATCCATAAAAGGTATTGCGCTTTAAGGCTTTTATATTTTTGCTTATCTTGATGTTGTTTGCTTAGTTTTTCAGCTACAACTCAAGAACCATTGATGATTTCTCATTTCATTATTCAGCAGAATTGTAAGTAAGGCTTAAATAAATAATTTCAAATAACACAGCACAACGCATGATTTTAGGACTCAATTCTGAGAACTGTACGTGAAAATAGCCCCAAAAAGAAGAAGTTCTGCATCATTCGTTTTGTTAAATTACATGCTATAATAATTTAATATCGATTTGAAGTAAGTAAGTATCATATAGAAGAATTTGTCACCTCTTAGGATCTTTTGTTATATTGTTATATGGTGGCGTATGATTATCATAAGTAAAGTTCACGTAAATCATACGCCACGGAGTACAACAGTTTTACTGTAACTGCTGAACATAAACCCAATTCAAAATCATTTGATGAATGGAAAAGTGAAACTGTTGCTTATGTAGGGAAACGTTATATGAACAGATTAAATAAAATGTAATTCTGAATTATTTTAAATTTGTCTCAGCTAAGTCGGACTAGTGGTTCTCGAGTTATGTCAAAAGGAGCGCCTAAAACGTGACAAATTCCCCAAAGGATTTGAGCTGAAAAATGTTTTACTGTGTAATTTTATCAAAAAAAAAATCTTAAACAAATTCTCAGTTTTCGTCTTTTTCCATAAATTTTCCCCAATAACCCCAAATTTCAGGCATATGTAGGGTGCCTTCTCTGTAATACGTAGAAAACTGGTAATTGCTGATGAAATTAAATGACGACACTGACCCAAGTACTGAACCATACATATAAATACGTATGAGTTATATAAATTTTATGCGGATTTTATATTAATCATACGTACATCGTTCCAATACAGTGCAACAACCAAACTGGGGGATGAGAAATTAAGAGTCAGAGTGAAGGTACTAGGTCTGTATAGCAAAACCCCCAAAGGGTGTGCTGTTCTGTGTTTCTTGCAACCTCTAGCTCTTTATATGCTGAGAGTATGCAAATTGTCGTTGAGCTGTGATAAACCAATCACAAGTTGAAGAATTACATATTTCGCAAATAAAAACGATCTCGTACCACTGTACTGCGATTGGTTTTGATCAGTTTTTTTCTGTACTTAATATTTAAGTGTTTTCCGTTTCCCTGCCAGTCGCTGCAAGTGACATTTTTATGCTCCGGAGGCGTAACAACTTAAATATTTGCTTTTTACAGTATAATGTGAAGGGCTATTTTTTATGACTCTTGCCACACTGGAACACCATAATTTTAAGTACGTCAACCATTACAGACATCAATAGCTCATTTCTTTGGTGTTTGATTTAATACAACCATTAAGGCAACAAATACGAATTTACTGTGACCACATTAAATGCAGACCCACAGTGTAGTTGCAAGCCCTTCAGTTGGAATTGAAATGAGCCTGAGTCGCCAAAAGTCACAGCCAGGCAACAAAGCATCATAAATTGTATGCCAAAAGTTATGATTGGGCACCATCACTTATAAATAAATAAATACATATAGCCTTGGACATCATGTTACAAAATACTAAAAATTCAGCAGCACTTAGATTTAACAAATGGCTAAACAATAAACGAACCAACCAACCGACAGTTTAGCGACAATTTAACGTGTTGACCTTTTACATGCTTAGCAAACAGGGGTCAAACAATACCGGCATTAAACTGCATAAAAAATATTTAAACTGTACACACATACACCCACACACTCAAGCAAGAAAAAGGACTTTACATTTACGTTACATACTTAAATTGTTAAAGTTGCACCAAAGACCACTCTGGTAGTTAGTTACCACCCCCCACAACAACCTAGGGCATTGTGAAAAATATCCAAATATAAATACAAAACATAAATATTTTTTCAAGGTTAATACATAAATGATGACTCCAGTTCGGGTAGTGTACAGCAGCAATAACAAGAGAGAAAAAAATCACCAAAAAATTGTTCTCAAATATCAAAACCTAACTAACAACATCATCTACCTCACCCCGTTAACCAACGGCAACAAAAAATCAGCCTGTACATGAGTTATGATCTCAAGCGGCCAGGGTGATGGAGCCAAACAGGGGATGTGTCTTGTTTAAATTGGTTACTTGTGTATGTAACTATATACATACATACATACAGAGCACATCATCCTGCTAAAAGCGTTACCAGCAGGTCCACAACAACAACAAATTCAGTTACTGGTGCCCGGTTATAGGTAAAGTTTTCATCACATTTCTTTGGTGCTACACACTCATATGATTTGTGGCCCTGAATGAAGGCGCAAAAAACAGAATTGTTCACTTTTTGTATAAAGTTATTTTATTATGGCTGATATACTCGTATACAATGTTGTTGATTTTTGAACGTTTTTAAGAGTTTTTTGTTGTTGTTTGTTTTTTTTTTATTTCTTTTTCAGCAACTAAACCCTTTTTTCGGTAACGGTGAAAATACAAATAATTTATGAATTCATCCTGCGAGTTCAGTTTTTCGTGGAACAGTGGAGGCAAACTGAAAAAAAGGTACGAGGGCAACTAATGGTACATAGCTATAACGTCAAATATTAATATTACTATATAAGACATTTTAAGTTTTATTTTTCGAAAATTTCTAAATTTCTAAATTCTATTTGCAGAAAATCTAGTATGCTCAAAAGTTACACGTATTTTTATTTTAAAATAAAATTGTTTTAAAATCACAACTTGAAAATTTAATTGCGGAACTATAATTATCTTGTTCTCTTCTTTCTCAGCTGTTATCTCACATTGTGATCATCAATAAAGTTCAGTTCATACTTAACCATCGTATGCTCATTACTCAGAGCAACAGCCAATCTTAAGGGGTGAGTAATTCCAAGCCAGGACGAAGGTTTTAGGTTAGTAAAGTAAACAACCAAAGGTTTGGCGTTCTCAGGTACTAGGTGAAGTAAAAACCCCGAAGGCTTTACCATTCCCAGGCCACATTTTTGGTATGACCTTTTATATGTTTTACTTATCTTTTTGTTTGTACGCTTAGTTTTTCAGCTATGACTCAAGAACCGTTGACAATTTCTCATTTCATTCTATAAAAGATTTTTAGCTAAGGCTTAAGTTAATAATTAAGATTAATATATCCATGTAGAAAATCACGTTGGACTAATTTTATCGAATGATATCCTCAATTACAACATAAATCCACAATATTGGAACGATATGCGTATGATTAATATAAAGTCCGCATAAAGTTAATGTTACTCATACGTTGTAGATATTCATATTAGCGACAACAATATGCCAACTCGCAACATTTATACAGTTCAGTACATTTATAGGTCGGGTGATAAATGCAATTGTTTTAAGATTTTATTCGATAAAATTTGTCCAATTTAATTCTTTACCTGGATATATTAATAGAAATTATTTACTTTAGCTTAAGTTACAATTCTGCTGAAGACTAAAAAGACAAAACATCAATAGTTCTTGAGTTATAGATGAAAAACTCGGCTAATAAACATGAAGATAAGCAAATAACATAAAAGGCCTGAGAACGTCAAACCCTTTGAGGGTTTTACTATACTGACCTAGTACCTTCACCCTGACCTGGAATTTCTCACCCTCAAAATTGGATGTTGTACTGCGGATTGAGCAAGATTGGCTAAAAATAGAAAATATTCTAAAAAAGGCAACCCTTTACTGTACTGGCCTAGTACATTCACCATGATTTGAAAGCTCTCACCATTTAGACACAGCGTTACAGGCGAATAAATTATTATATTTTCGAGTTATTCAAAAATGTTTTGTATTTAATTTCTAAGTATAGTTTTTTAATAAAAGTTCTTAAGTATTACCAAAAAACTATGTTTTACCAGAAAGACCTTGCATTGTATCAAAACGCACTTTTATTATATTAAGAAAAACTTATAATGTACCAAATAGTACATTTAATGTAAAAAAATGTACATCAACTTTGTCACAACGTACTTTTGTTGTACTAAATAACATTTTTTTTTTGCCAAAAAATACTTTTATTGTACTAGAAAGTTCTTTATAGTACTGCAAAGTACTTTTTTTGTATCAAAATGTACTCTGATTGTAGCAAAAAGTACTTTTACTGTACTAGAAAACATTGTTTCTTTATTATAAAGTAACTAGCTTTCCCGGCTCGCGTTGCTTCACCCGTACTTACAATAAACCTTCTTATGACTTTAAGCAATATAGGTAAAATGCCAAAGCTACATGTGACGAACGAATACCCCACTTATGTGATTGTAGTTTTATCCCATTGGTCTGAGTAATTGTATCGCTCTAGTCCCTTTTTATCCCTAAAAGTACGAATTTTAAAAGATATATTCGTATCGCACAACTAAAATGGAATTTTGAAAAACCCCATTTGGCAGTTCTCTAATTCTATAGAGAGCAACTCTATATACATTTTCGTAACTCTACCTTTAGGAATTTGATTTGGGTGATATCATCAATTTTATACCTTTATCGGTATTTTTACAACTTATCAACGAATTTTAAAATTACTTTACATCGCACAATTTTTGAGACAATACCTCTAGCCGTTTATTACCAGTTTTATCTCTTTTCAGTCCTTTTTATCCCTTAAAGGTAAGAATTTCGAAAAAAAAAAATTTCCTTGCTTCGTTCTAATTCCATAGGGAGCAAGCCTATATAACTTATCATGATTACATCATTAGCTGTTTGGTCTGGGTGATAGTAACATTTTTTTCACATTTTCGATTTTTTACCCAGTAACATCGGATTTAAAAAAAAAAATACTTCAATCCAATTTGATAGTAAGCATTTTCATATCAATTTTCGCGATTATACCATTAGCCGATTGGTTTAGGTGATGGTACAACTTTTATTCCTATCGGTAATTTTTAACCCATAAAAGTACGAGTTTCCAAAACTCCATCCCAAATTTCATCATCCTATCTACAGACAGAAGACAATTTAAATATATTGATTATGATAATGTTATAACAATCGTTATATTAATATGACCGACGTAACAATTGTTTCAAAAGGGGGGTGGCACTGCCTATTTCCCAGCGAGACGTAATCCTCCATGTACCCTTTACATATGTAGCAAATCTCATCTTCATACCGTTAATGGCTTGCGATATATGACCGATTGAAATTTAGGTTTGTGTGGGCGGTGCCACGCCCCTTTGTCTAAGTATGTTTTCATGTAGCCTAGGGATAGTACTTCACAGTGAAAATTTCATTGCAATCGGTTCATTCATTTCGCCCAGATAACAATTTTATCAAAAGGGGCGTGACACCGACACCGTATCAAAAGATACAGACATTTTAAAATACCAGTTGTAAGGGGCATGCCCATTTTACCCCCTTTCAGTCCGAATTTCCAAAAATCAATTCTTAGTGCGCGCCTACATTCTAAACTCACGGTTCTAGCTTTAGCCATTTGGGCTGTGGAGTGATCAGTCAGTCATTCAAGCCTTTTATATATATAGATTGTATTCTCCCAAATAGTACTTTTATTGTACTTAAAAAACTTGATTGTACCACAAAGTACTTTTATTGGTCCAACAAGTAATGTTATTGTATCAAAAAGTACTTTTGTTGTACATCAAAACTTTATTTCTTTACCAAGAAGTACTTTTATTGTACTTAAAGTACTTGATCGAACAACAAAGAACTTTTATTGTACCAAAGAGTAATTTAATTGTATAAAAACGTACTTTCTTGTGTTATGTAGAACTTTAAATGTACCAAAATGTGGTTTTATTGTACCAAAACGTTCTTTTGTTGTACTAAAGAACATTTTGTTCTTTACCAAAAATACTTTGATTGTACTTAAAAATACTTCATTGCACCACAAAGAACTTTTATTGTACCAAAATGTACTTTTATTGTATCAAAAAGTACTTTTATTGTACCAAAAAGTACTTTTGTTGTACTTCTTTACCAAAAACGTTATTTAATTCTCCCCAAAAGTACTTTTATTGTACTTTAAGTACTTGATTGTACCACAAAGTACTTTTATTGTGCCACAGAGTAATTTTGTTGTATAAAAACGTACTTTCTTGTGTTATTAAGTACTTTAGTTGAACCAAAAAGTAGTTTTATTGTTCCGAAACGTACTTTTATTGTACTAACAAGAACTTTTATTGTACCAAAGACTACTTCTATTGTATAAGTACAAAAAATACATCTATGTTACAAAATAATATGTTCGCTTTACCAAATAATTAATACTTTCGTTGTACTAAAAAGTACTTTTGTTGTACCACAAAGTACTTTCATTGTACCAGCTTGTACTTTAATTGCATTAACAACCTCTTTCACTGTACCACATAGTTCATTTATTGTACCAGAAAAAACTTTCATTGTTCCAAAAATTGTTTCGTTTTTTTTTTGGTGACAAAGTACTTATAGTGTACAAAGGAATACTTTCATTATACAGAAAAGTACATACGTTTGTACCGAAAAGTACTAAAACTTAAATTTATTCCACTAAAAAGTACTGCTATTGTATCAATACCCGACATACTATGTGGCGAGGTGTGATTCGCTAACGATTCGTTGACAATTCGCTAAAGCGATTCTAAAATAAAATCCGATAATGATAAAATTATAGAATCACCGGTGAACATTCGTAAAAGAATCGTAAAAACGATTCGTTTACTAATGCGTAAAAATGCGATAGAATACTAAAAACATTTGAAAATGATAACATTATCGAATCGCTTGTGAACATTCGCTAACGTATCGTTAAAGCAATTCTGTTACTTATCGTTTAAGCGATAAAAATTATATTATTTGTCTTTTTTGATTTAAAAAAGAAATTGGTAAATCCATAACAATCTTTGAGTTAATATTTGGCATATAGGGCAAACGTTTTTTAAAATGTAATTTAGGAATCAATGATATACCATACAGATCTTCTATAACTTTAATTTGAAAAACTTTAACTATGTGTGACAACAGATGAATACAAAAAGTTCAATCTATTTTAAAACAGTGACAAGGTTGAGTATATACATGATCGAGCGTGGGTTTGGAATTTGTTTCAATCAAGTATTCTCTGCAAATGATATCATAATTTACATAAATATTATTTATTCTGAAAACAAAATTTTTTTAAAAAACTTAAATAAAATTAAATAGTTTCACGCTATATCCAAAAAGTTTAAAGTAGAATCTTCAATACATCAAAAGAGAATAAGAAAAGAAGGAACAACTTAAAAATAAAGATGATTTATAGATTTAAATCACACAATGCGAGGACGAAGGTGGATTTTCTATCGATCGTGATATCACGCCCGAATCGTTGGCGAGCATCGTTCTCGAATAAAATGCGAATGAAATATGATTCGAGAATGATATCATTCTCGAATCGGATGGTTTGTTGTGTAGGGACTTCATTGTATCACCATGTACTTTTATTGTAATCTTTATATATATGAGTCAAAAGCTTAAAGACATAGCTTCATTATTGAAAATTTCACAATTTTGTTATATTTTTACCCAATTAGTTGCGATCTTTTTGAAAATTATTTGGTTCTTCTATTATCTAAAAATTTTCCATTAAAAATATAAAAAGTTTCTAAATTTCTAAATTTTTATATAACCAAAATATTTGTGTCCAACCCTATCCTTCCTATGACTATGAACTAAAATCACTTTGGATTTGCAGGTGATCTACTATTTTCAGGTAAGCTGTCTAATTGCACGGGCACATAAAAACTTTAACTTAAAAATATAACCACAGTGTTTCACAGGTATTCCTTATTTATTTGTGGTAAAGTACTCTCTTTGACCACAATATCCATTTCCTTCCACTGTTCTACCACATACACCTATAGTACTACACTTCTGTTGATCCCTCCCCATACATAATCCCGCAACTTTACCTATAACCACAGAATATTGTTTATATTCACATCTCACCACGACTATGGCTGGCAACTAACATAAAGTTTGCTACTGTTATGAATCTTTAACTGGCCTTGTTGTGCTGCTTATTTGACCATAAAAAGGTACCAAGCACCAACATATAGAACATCCTCTCTGCACACAGCGACTCCCGCCTTGCCATCGCTTGCCATAAAAGTAAATATATTGGTAAAATTTGTGTAGTTTTTTTTTCTACTCGCTGTAGCTCCTGAATTGAAATAAAACTTTTTTTATTCCTGCTTAAACGAAACTTTGCAACAAAAAAAAAGAGGCGAGTAGAAAAATTAAAATTTATATGTTTAATTTTTATGGGAAAATGTCGCTGGCACTTAGCACCAAAGGCAGTAATAACAACAGCCACAGACACAGCAGCAGCAGCAGCACACACAACCTACGGACACTTAATTTTTAGGGAATTTAACATTTTCATTTGCTCCTGGTGAGAGAGAGAGAGAGAGAGAACGCAGTACTTTTTTTGACTCACTTCAATGCACACGCTTAACCCTTTCGGGCCTTTACAGATGATGACAATTGACCTCAATTTGTATTGGGTTCGGATAGGGTCCGGTAAACAGTATAAAATATATAAATTGCTGGGGCTGAGAAAAAAAACACACGCACATACTACCGAGTACAACATTTATGTGTGTGTGTGTGGTTAGTTACTCAGACTTGTCCACTGGCATTGAGCAGTTGGAGGGCAACCAAGCAGTATCTGCAGCAATACAAAAGCTGCTAAATTACAATCGTGCAAGTATTTTGTTGTTCCCGGTCTTCGCTGGAGCACCAGCAACCGCAGGTCAAACATGTCAATTGTAATTTTTCAACATTCAACATAAAAACCACGTGACTATTCATTTGTGTCGTTCGATTCATGATGTTTCACTTCACTGAATGGTCAGCCAGTGTTGTGAAGTAATACGTCTAGGGACGATGGAAGAGTGAATGCCATATTGTGGTATGTTGGACCATCAGTATTGATAAAAAAAAGGCACGAAATTCAAGTGAACTAAAATTAACCGATGCGAATGATTGAACTGAAGATGTTCGCAATTCATACAGATCATGGGCAGTACGTCAGCAAGTTGTAGTAGAGAAAAAAATACTATGGAGGATGCGATAAAATTGCTTTTGGGCAATCAGTATACACATTGTCAATGGTTGTTGTAAAACATTTATGTATTTTATTTTTATATTTTTATATTTTTATATTTTTATATTTTTATATTTTTATATTTTTATATTTTTATATTTTTATATTTTTATATTTTTATATTCTTATATTTTTATATTTTTATATTTTTATATTTTTATATTTTTATATTTTTATATTTTTATATTTTTATATTTTTATATTTTTATATTTTTATATTTTTATATTTTTATATTTTTATATTTTTATATTTTTATATTTTTATATTTTTATATTTTTATATTTTTATATTTTTATATTTTTATATTTTAATATTTCAATATTTTAATAATTTAATATTTCAATATTTTAATAATTTAATATTTTAATATTTTAATATTTTTATATTTTTATATTTTTATATTTTTATATTTTTATATTTTTATATTTTTATATTTTTATATTTTTATATTTTTATATTTTTATATTTTTATATTTTTATATTTTTATATTTTTATATTTTTATATTTTTATATTTTTATATTTTTATATTTTTATATTTTTATATTTTTATATTTTAATATTTTTATATTTTTATATTTTTATATTTTTATATTTTTATATTTTTATATTTTTATATTTTTATATTTTTATATTTTTATATTTTTATATTTTTATATTTTTATATTTTTATATTTTTATATTTTTATATTTTTATATTTTTATATTTTTATATTTTTATATTTTTATATTTTTATATTTTTATATTTTTATATTTTTATATTTTTATATTTTTATATTTTTATATTTTTATATTTTTATATTTTTATATTTTTATATTTTTATATTTTTATATTTTTATATTTTAATATTTTAATATTTCAATATTTTAATAATTTAATATTTTAATATTTTAATATTTTTATATTTTTATATTTTTATATTTTTATATTTTTATATTTTTATATTTTTATATTTTTATATTTTTATATTTTTATATTTTTATATTTTTATATTTTTATATTTTTATATTTTTATATTTTTATATTTTTATATTTTCATATTTTTATATTTTTATATTTTTATATTTTTATATTTTTATATTTTTATATTTTTATATTTTTATATTTTTATATTTTTATATTTTTATACTTTTATATTTTTATATTTTTATATTTTTATATTTTTATATTTTTATATTTTTATATTTTTATATTTTTATATTTTAATATTTTTATATTTTTATATTTTTATATTTTTATATTTTTATATTTTTATATTTTTATATTTTTATATTTTTATATTTTTATGTTTTTATATTTTTATATTTTTATATTTTTATATTTTTATATTTTTATATTTTTATATTTTTATATTTTTATATTTTTATATTTTTATATTTTTATATTTTTATATTTTTATATTTTTATATTTTTATGTTTTTATATTTTTATATTTTTATATTTTTATATTTTAATATTTTTATATTTTTATATTTTTATATTTTTATATTTTTATATTTTAATATTTTAATATTTTAATATTTTAATATTTTTTATATTTTTCTATTCTTATATTTTTATATTTTTATATTTTTTTATATTTTTATATTTTTATATTTTCATATTTTTATATTTTTACATTTTTAAATTTTTATTTTTTTATATTTTTATATTTTTACATTTTTATATTTTTATATTTTTATATTTTTATATTTTTATATTTTTATATTTTTATATTTTTATATTTTTATATTTTTATATTTTTATATTTTTATATTTTTATATTTTTATATTTTTATATTTTTATATTTTTATATTATTATATTTTTATATTTTTATAGTTCTAAATTTTTATATTTTTATATTTTTATATTTTTATATTTTTATATTTTTATAATTTTATTTTTACCCACGCCTCTTTCCCCCCCAGATACCGCGCGAGCTGGGGTCCATTTAAGCTGAACATGACGGTGGTCTCGGCCACAAGTCACTTCAGCACTTCATGTTAAAGTGTTTTTTTTTTATTTTTTTTTTTTTGAATTGAATTGAATTAAATTGAATTGATTTGAATTAAATTGAAGCGAATTATATTGAATAGAATTTAATTTATAATATAAAAGTTATAATTGATCATTTCCACATATCACTGTTTTACGACGTGAGGCGTAACATCAGCCTAAAAACATCCTCATAATCCGGCATGTTCCCAAGGCAATGGCTTTTTTTTTATGTTGGTTGGTTGGTATGCAGGCATCTCCTTCTTCAAAGGAGAACACTTAGGTCCCTATGGACCCATTGTGACACCCGTTGGGCATTTGTGCCATCCCTTCAACCTATGCTATCAGCGCGTGTGCTTACTGATCGCGTTGCCAGTTGTCGATTGGGAATCCGGAGTTTCGATCCAATCCGTCCAGTTGATAATTTTGCAAAAGTTGTTAATCCTTCCGATGTCCAACGATGCAAGTTCTTCTACACCATTTAAAAAGGGTTTCCCCAGGGTTTCCAGTCTCCTTCTGTATAGCGCTGGGCAATCACAAATAATGTGGTCGGTGGATGGTTCACTGCTACTGTTTCCGCAGTAGTAGCATTCGCTTTTCGTTGCGAATCCCATTCTTTTCGCATGCTTTCCTATGGGTCCATGTCCCGTCAGGAAGGCAATAATCTTCCTTATCTGGTCCCTCTCAAGACTTACCAGGTACGATGCACGTTTCGCGTTGTATTCTGGCCAAGTCATTTTGGCCTTTCTACAGGTTTCTTCATTCTTCCATCTGTCGTTTGCAATTCTAAACGTTAGATTTTCAATGGTACTTTTACAGGTGGATATAGGGCGAAGTGCTACGTGTTCAACGTCGCTTTCCAGCAGGGCTGAGCCCTGTCTGCCCTCGATTCCGCTGTGTCCGGGAATCCACGTAACCAGAACTCTGTTGTTCCTGGATATCTCGTTAAGAGATTTCCGGCAGGCACTGACCACTTTCGATTTGATGTCACAGGACTTCAACGAGTTTACCGCCGCTAGACTATCCGTGAACAGGAGAATATCCTCCTGTGATATCTTCCTCACGTTGATCACGTCCGCGGCTCGTTTAATAGCAAGTATTTCCGCTTGGAAAACGCTGCAGAAATCTGGAATTCTTGATCTTATATTTAGGCCCAGATCCGCGGAGTAGATACCGTAGCCGACCTTGTCATCCAGTTTGGACCCATCGGTAAATATGTTCATTGGTCCATACATTGCGTTCTCATTCTCTGCCCACTCCTTTCTGGAGGGCGTTCTAGTTCCGTATAGAACGTTTGATTTCCGTGTGTTTAGCACGTAGTCAGTTTCGAGTGAGATGTTGATGTGGTTCAGGATCTTTGAATGTCCGATGGAACGATCCCAATGATCAATCTCGTTTAGTCGAATAGCCGATTTGAGAGCAGAGCATTTGCAGCTCAGATCAGGTGGTAGTAGATTGAGTTTTTTTTTTTTATGTTATATTTTTATATTTTTTTATATTTTTCCATTTTTATATTTTTATATTTTTAAATTTTTATATTTTTATATTTTTTTATTTTATATTTTTATATTTTTCTATTTTTATATTTTTATATTTTTATATTTTTATATTTTTATATTTTTATATTTTTATATTTTTATATTTTTATATTTTTATATTTTTTTATATTTTTATATTTTTATATTTACATATTTTTATATTTTTACATTTTTAAATTTTTAAATTTTTAAATTTTTAAATTTTTATATTTTTATATTTTTATAATTTTATATTTTTATATTTTTATATTTTTATATTTTTATATTTTTAAATTTTTATATTTTTATATTTCTTTTTTTAAATTTTTATATTTTTACATATTTTTTTTTTTATATTTTTCCATTTTTATATTTTTATATTTTTAAATTTTTATATTTTTATATTTTTTTATTTTATATTTTTATATTTTTCTATTTTTATATTTTTATATTTTTATATTTTTATATTTTTAAATTTTTTTATATTTTTATATTTTTATATTTACATATTTTTATATTTTTACATTTTTAAATTTTTAAATTTTTAAATATTTATATTTTTATATTTTTATAATTTTATATTTTTATATTTTTATATTTTTAAATTTTTATATTTTTATATTTTTATATTTCTTTTTTTAAATTTTTATATTTTTACATATTTTTATACTTTTATTTTTTTATATTTTTATATTTTTATATTTTTATATTTTTGTATTTTTATATTTTTATATTTTTATATTTTTTATATTTTTATCTGTCCTTTATTTTCCTTCTAATGTACAAACACAATTCAAAATTTGTTCCTTGTGTTGTATAAAAATACCTTTTCGTGATACTTTGAATCGCCCCATAGTATTTTGAACCAACGAAAAAATATCTCCTTCATTTAGGCGTTATCTGCTTAATATTCCAATCATGTGGAAAACACAACCAGCCTCCTCCTACCCTCCACCCGCGAAAAACGTACTTCAGAGCAAAAATAAAACTAGAAATTAATTATCATCAATAAAACCACAAATACCATAGAAAATGTCAACCGTTTTTCAACAACGACAGAGACCCTTCTCATTCACGTCCACCTCACACATTCGACGATGATAATGGTGGTGGTGGTATAACAGAGCCAGCTAGCACCCCCAGCTCCTAAACCGCCTGAAAGAGGGAATCGTGTAAGGACCATTGATGTGGCTGACTCCTTTCTCTCTCTTTTACTCACTCTCCCATGATATTTACTCGCGTTCATATGAATGCCCATCAGTGTTGCATGGAAATGGTAAACACAAACCATATCATCGAGTCGAGTGTTTGGTTTTGCTGTTTCTGCCGTATTTGAAATTGTGTTGAAAATGTTGCTCTTACAAAGGCACAGCTCGATGATGGCTTGCCGGTGAAGTGGAAATGAGCCTGGTGATGAAGAGTAGAGTTCATTATTCAAATACTCGAAATTCCTGTCACACACCAACACACCAACCAACCAACATAACCAAATACAAAGCAACAACAGCAAAAAAAACGACCGATTTGTTGCGCTAACTTAAGCGTAAATTACCGAACCCATGGCTTCTTTCAAAAACACGCATGAATGACGCCTGCCTGCCTGCTCTTGTCTACTGTCGCAGAAAACAGGCAAATGCCGTGTGCTACGCTTGGTTTGACTAGCGCACTCCTACACATTAACATTATCATCATCATCATCACCGTCAGCAACAGCAGCAGCGTCATCATGGCTATTGTCAACAATATCGTTTTTATGGTTGCATTAAATAAATGCTGTTAAATTTTTCAATTGTCCTTTGGCTGCTGGTGAGATAGTAGATGGTTTTGTTTTTGTGCCTCTCATCATAGCGAAAACTGTTCTATGGCGTTTTACGCTTAGATACAGTGGTAGTGAAGTGGTTATTTGTGGTAGGAAAGTAATAAAACTATAAAACGTTGCAATGAACAGAAGATAAGAGATTAGAAAAAATTACCACGATATTTGGACTTTTCGAAGTTACACTTCGTCCCCTTAATAAAACAATAGTGTATAATTTTTTTGGTGTTTTGAGAAAATCGAGTTTAAAGTTTTCGTCAAATCGGATGTCTATGAAATTTTCGAAGAAGAAATTATACACTATTTTTTCCAATGACCTTTTGACGCACTTTGTGGAAGTAGATTTTGACGAAATTTTGACCAGGCATATAATCAATGGTGGAGATTCTAAATATGCAATAAAAAAATAATGGTGTATGAGCACTTACACTATTGTTATATTGAGGGGACGACTTGTGGGACACTTTAAATAAAACCTGAACTGAAATAAACTCCATCCTTGGGCCGAATAAAAATATATTTCTTCATACTTGCACGAATGGGACCACATTTGCGACATGTCCTTAATAAGTGCGTAAGGACGTTGAGTATGGGCACTCAACACGGACATATGTCTTATATGGAAGCGTGTATTCAATCGGTAATAAAAAAAAACATATTTGTGTGATGTGTTTACTTCATGTGTTAACATTCAACAATACACATTTCGGGCAAAGAGCACCTCAAATATCTCAGACACAAACCTCAATATCTACGGTAAGAAAAATACAATAGATAAGAAAGATTGCAAATTAGTTCCACTGAGTGTTGTGCGGAATTTTAATTCTTCAACGGGTCTTAAATCCTTAGATTAAAATATATCATCTGTCTGTGTGCTGCAGAAGTGTTTCAAGTCCACTAATTGTGTCTCTGAGCTATTGACGGAATATTTTAACCCTCTAGCTCCCTCCCGAATGGGACATTTTTGGCCCAATTTTGAAAAACGGTTTAAAAGTCAACTTTGGACGGTGGTCAAGGATTAGAATCTTCGATAGAAATATTCTCCGGAAAATTTCGCTAAGAGTCACCGAAGACAAATAACCTCTACGAGTCAAAGGTTCCAAAATAAAATCAAAATGAAATGTTAAAAAGTCTATTTTTGAGCAAACAGTGCAACGCACTTTTTCGGGAGTGAACCAAACCAATATCAAACGATAGCATTTGACCTCAGTAACAAAACCCTAAACTCCAATTTGCTCCACTACGTCACAATTTTTGTTTACAGTGGGTTAAAGTTAGATTTTTTTAATCAAACTATCCCAAATCTATTTTTACACATGAATTTTCATTTTCTTTTATTTGACCTTTGTCTAAATAAATCCAACTTTAACCCACTGTATACAAAAATTGTGACGTAGTGGAGCAAAATGGAGTATAGGGATTTGTTACTAAGGTCAAATGCTATCGTTGGATATTGGTTTGGTTCACCCCCGAAAAAGTGTGTTGCACTGTGTTACCTATATTGTTCTTTTTTACTTTTTGATGTATAAAAAAGTAATTTTATTGTATCTATAAGTACATTAATTGTACCAAAAAGTCCTTTTAATGTATCAAAAAGTAATTTAAATATATCGAAAGTACTTTATTTTATTAAGAAGTACTTTTAATATATTAAAGTACTTTATTGTGTCAAAAAGTACTTTTAATTTATCAAAAGTACTTGATTGTATCAAAAAGTACTTTTATTCTACCGAAAAGTACTTTTAATGCATTAAGGAATTATTTTAAGGTACCAAAAAATATTTTTATTGTACTAAAAAATACTTTTATTATACTAAAAAGTACTTTTAATGTCTTATAGAGTAACATAGTTTTGTTGTACCGAAAGTACCTTTATTGTTGCAAAAAGTATTGTTATTGTACCAAAAAATACTATTACTGTACCAAAAAAACTTTTAATGTATCAAAAAGTACTCTTTATATATTAAGAATTGATTTTAGTGTACCACGTATTTATTTTTTATTGTACCACAAAGTACAATTAATGTACCAAAAAGTACTTTTATTGTACTAGAAAGTACTTTTATTTTAATAAAAAATACCTTGAATGGATTAAAAATTAATTTTATTGTAACAGAACGTAATTTAATTGTAAAAAAGTACTAGTATTTTACATAAAAATACTTTTATTGTACCAAAAAGTACTTTTATTGTACCAAAAATACATTTATTGTACCACAAAGTACTTACATTGTACCAAAAGTACTTTTATTGCACTATAAAGAACTTTCTTTGCACCAAATAGTACTTTTATTGCACGTCATACAAGTTTCGTTATACAAGAAAGTAATTTATTTATAGTACTTTTTTACTTTTTAATGTATGAAAAAGTAATTTTATTATACCAAAAGGTACTTTTAATGTATCAACAAGTAATTTTGATATATTAAAAGGACTTGATTGTATACAAAAGTACTAAATAAATTATACCCCAATTATCCTTCATTTTACGAAAATGTATAATACTTTTATTACTCCCTCTAGTACTTTTACTGTTCCTAAAAGTATTGTTGTTGTTCCAAAGAAATTTAATTGATCTAAAATATGTTTGTATTGCAATTTGTAAAAATATATAAGAAATCGGCTAGACATCGCTAAATCAGTTCAAAAAGTGATGCTAAATCAATGGTAGGCATAAACGAACGCACGCACACAACAATTTGATGTGCGGTCGCACAAAAATCCTCAGCGCTGTCGCATAGAACCACACGGTGAAAATGTTGTGCTCTCTTATGCTTTCCAAACAGTTGCTGAACATTGTTGCTCTGTTGTGTGTGGCGTTGTTATTATAACATGCAAGCCCACACATACAGTTTTGATTGAAACAAACCTTTCGAGAGCGTGTGAATTGCCGATAGTGCAATTATGGATGCCCTCGCGAGGCTATGGTATGCCTATCACTATTACTTAACATCAAACGTTTTATAATATAAGAAATATAAATAGATAGAAATATAAACAAAAATTATTTCTTCTAAATTAATTTGTTGTCAAGTTTTTTGACAATTAAATGCTATACAAATTAACCTCAGCAAGTTAGAATACCATCTAAGCATAGAATATGTAGCATTTTTTTAGCACTACTCCAATTGTCATTGGAAGAAAGTAGCTCATTATTGCATAACTTTCACTTAATTTTGAAGTTAGAATCGAATTTGTAGGGATTATTAGCACTGCTCCAAATTTAAGTGAAAGTTATGCAAAAATGAACTTCGTCCTTCCAATGACAAGTGGTTGGCGATTCACTTAAATGCGAAACACTGCTCTGTATCACTAATTCTGCTTTTTTAACTATTTCAAGGTCTGCTTTTTTTCTTGGCTTTAAAATTGTGACTATGCCACAGTGCCCTACTGTTGCCCCTGCATATACTATATCTATGTTACCGCTTTTTGCTCCAACTCTTCAAAAGATTTTGAACATAAAAAAATACTCAAAATATAATAAAAAAAACATCATGGCCCCCAAAAAAGTGTTCTTAAAAATTTGTGCAAATATCTACTGCCCGATTAGCACAATAGAAAACGGCTTTTAATATCGAACTATACACAAAATGTTCGTTTTAAGCTACAAACGACAATCTTATCGTCCCTCCTTCCATGTGACACAGTAAGAGTTTCAGTGTACAATACTCGACCTTTGCTAATTCAACTTGTAGTATGTCCGGGCGGCTCGGCTGCTGCTGCAAATTTAACATCACCCAAACATGCTGACAATGTCAAAAGGTTTATTTCCGTTTAGTTTGAACTATAGCGGATGCTTGCCAATGCGAATTTGATGTGGATGTGTGAACAATTGAGAGTATGAGTGTTTTGAAGTGTCCACTTCCTGCACACACTACACACACGCACACACACCTGCACAATACATTTATTCAATACACCATCGGAGGTCCTATCGAAATGTTTGCACAACATTGTAATGAGTGTTTTGTATCAAAATGTACTTGAAACGTGTGGATGCGTAAGTGGGTGTTCGGTTGGTTGGCTAATGCCACAGGGCACGAGAGCCCTTTTGTGGATATTTATGTAGAAAAACACACGCGTTTGTCATAAATTTTGCCAGCTATTGAAACCACACAGAAATGTCATTCAAGCGCCACCGCCGGCAAGAAAATATATCAACCACGCTGAAGCACGTTTCTTTTGGCACTTATGTGCCAAAGGTATGGCCACAATCCAAATTCGTTTCACATTTTGGTGACCAAGTGATGAATGTATGTTACATACGTTTAATAACCTTTGCGAAAGGCTATGGGAATATTATGAAGCATGGAGAATTGCGAAATGTTGAAGTCACAGCTGAAAGGTGGCGTAGCTTTAATTACCGTGCGAGCTCATGAATGCGAGGACATTTGTTAGAAATTTAAGTTTTGAGATATTACGAGTTGGCTTGTGATAGAAATGGGAATACTATGCTGCTAAGTACGTATACGCGGACAATAAAAAACTATTGCAGGTTAAGCTTAAATTAATTTTAAAAAAACATATATATTACTAACTTTTTTGCAATAGGGAAAGTAGGACAGTTATACTGTGGTATGACAGGACTCGAGGATTTGACCCTTATTTTGCGTCATTGCTTCTTTTTGGTTTTTATGAATACTTTATACCAATTTTTTTTAAAGCTTTTAAAGCGTGGGTAGTGCTGAATTGCAGCAAAAGGTGCCGTGTCCTTTTTAAAGGACACTAGATTTCGGGATAACTATAGGTTTTAGGAAAAAAAAGTCATATTATAAAAAACAATTAGAAAGCCATGAAAATTTAAGATCCAAAAAAAATTTAACTTTTCAAGAAAAAAAAATTGCGGTGCTATCTGGGTTAAAAGTAACTTTGTGTTACTGTAAGCCAAAAATAAAACAAAAGTACTTTGTGATACAATAAAAGTACTTTTTGGTACATTAAAAGTGATTTTTGGAACAGTAAATTTCCTTTTTGTTATGGTAAAAGTACAATAAAATGTACTTATTTCTACAAAACCACTCTATTTAATATAAAAGTACTTTTTGGCAAAAAAAGAAATATTAGTACAAAAGTGCTAGTTGGTACAACAAAAGTAATTTGTGTTACAATAAAATTACTATTAATATATTAAAAGTTATTTTTTTATGTGTACTTTTTGGTATAATAAATTTACACTGGTACAAAAGTACCAGTTGGTACAACAACAGTATTTCTAGTAAATTATAAGTGATTTTTGGTACAATGAAAGTACTTTTTGGTAAACGACAGTAGGTACAACAAAAATACTTTGTGGTACCCTTAAAGTGATTTTGGGTACAATAAATGTACTTTTTTGGTATAGTAAAGGTACAATAAAAAGTATTTATTTGTACAAAAGTACTCTTGGTGCAAAATAACTTTTTGGTGCAAAAGTGCTTTTTGGTACAAAAGTACTAGTTGATACAACAACAGTACTTAGTGGTACAACAAAAGTATTTTCCGATACAATAAAATACAAATGTAACTTTTGGTTACATAATTGTACTCTATTGTACATTTAATGTAATTTTTTATAAATGTACTTTTTGGTATAAAAAAGTACAATAAAGGGTACTTTTTGGTGAAAAAATACTTTTTTGTGCAAAAGTACTTTTTTGTGCAAAGCTAATTTTTGGAACAAAAGTACTGTTTGATGCAACTATAGTACTTAGTGGTACAATAAAAGTACTTTGTGGTACAACAAAAGTACTTTTTGGCAAGATAAAAGTACTTTTTGGTAAAAAAAACTTTTTAATACAATAAAATTACTTTTTGAAGCATTAAAAGTACTTTTTTGAAGAATTATGGTATTTTTGTCCAATAAAGTAATTTTTAGAACAAAGAATGTATTATTTTGTGCAACGAAAGAAAATGAAATTAAGTACATTTAAAATCAAATAAAGTACTTATACTTATACTTATACTTATACTTATACTTATACTTATACTTATACTTATACTTATACTTATACTTATACTTATACTTATACTTATACTTATACTTATACTTATACTTATACTTATACTTATACTTATACTTATACTTATACTTATACTTATACTTATACTTATACTTATACTTATACTTATACTTATACTTATACTTATACTTATACTTATACTTATACTTATACTTATACTTATACTTATACTTATACTTATACTTATACTTATACTTATACTTATACTTATACTTATACTTATACTTATACTTATACTTATACTTATACTTATACTTATACTTATACTTATACTTATACTTATACTTATACTTATACTTATACTTATACTTATACTTATACTTATACTTATACTTATACTTATACTTATACTTATACTTATACTTATACTTATACTTATACTTATACTTATACTTATACTTATACTTATACTTATACTTATACTTATACTTATACTTATACTTATACTTATACTTATACTTATACTTATACTTATACTTATACTTATACTTATACTTATACTTATACTTATACTTATACTTATACTTATACTTATACTTATACTTATACTTATACTTATACTTATACTTATACTTATACTTATACTTATACTTATACTTATACTTATACTTATACTTATACTTATACTTATACTTATACTTATACTTATACTTATACTTATACTTATACTTATACTTATACTTATACTTATACTTATACTTATACTTATACTTATACTTATACTTATACTTATACTTATACTTATACTTATACTTATACTTATACTTATACTTATACTTATACTTATACTTATACTTATACTTATACTTATACTTATACTTATACTTATACTTATACTTATACTTATACTTATACTTATACTTATACTTATACTTATACTTATACTTATACTTATACTTATACTTATACTTATACTTATACTTATACTTACTACTTATACTAATTTTAAAAACCATTAAATTACTTTTGGTATCTTTTTGGCAAGATAAAAGTACTTTTTGGTAAAATAGAAGTGCAATAAAAAAGAACAACAAATTTACTTTATGGTACAGCAAAAGTAATTTTTAGTAGATTAAAGTTAATTTCGGAAAGTATGACATAAAATATACACTGTCCAAATCATTGCCTTTAATACTAGTGGTATTTAAATAGCTTTTATTTTTGACCTGTTTGAAGTTTTTGAAAAGTACATATTCATATGTACTTTATCATCATTTCCTACTAATCTGTTTATTCTTTAAAAATTATATATTTCTCAATTCGCAGCCTTGCCTTGACGACATATCATTTCGCAAATCGACAGTCATTGGAAACTATTGAAATTTATAGCAATTTACCTTACTTCATTGTAAGACGGAGTTTCATAACAGTTTGATTCTATTAGAATAATATTATACACACTCAGAGGTGTTTGTTGTAACCACAGAAAGGTGTAACACATGTTCTTTATCTCACACCCTTTTCATGTCAGTGTTGGACAACCCCTCCTCCTTCCTGACACAAAAGTCCTGTAATATGATATAATTCACTAAAATCTGACCAAAGTGAGTAATTGTCTTTTATGCCCCCACACAAAGGCGTCATCTGATTTGAAGTGTTGACTAGGTTCATCGCTAGAGCATAAATAAATAGCAGTCAAAGCATTGCCGTACAAATACATTTAAAGTGTCAATAGTATTGGTCTAGGTCCTAGACCAATGCTAATGGTCAACTGTCATAAATTTGAGTGGGTGCCCCGTTAAAGGACTTCTAACTTTACATTAAATACGTTTAGCGTTTTTGTGTACGATGTCAAGTGTTTTATTTATGTGTTGTGTGTCACGATTTCAATAAATTTTTCCTGTGTTGTTTGCTCATACCGTATATGAATCCTGGCTGCGATTGAGAGAGAGAGAGTGTGTGCAGTTGTCATACAGACGACAAGGCAACATAATTTTTGCAAATTCTGTCTTTCTTGTTTTGTTTTCTCAGGCGCCCACTTGAAATGTTGGAATCGCAGACAGGCAGACATTGAGCTCTCTTTTTTTTCTTTTGTTTGTTTGTTTTTTGCCTTGTAAGGTCTCTGGGCATGCAATAGCAACTGTAGCAGCAACATGTTGAGCCTACTCCATTGCTTTGAGTGTTATTGTTTGATTTCTTAGGAATAATATGTATTTGTATAAATTGTTTTTGTTTTTCTTCATATTTTAGTTGGGGTATTTTTTTTTATATGAGTATTTGTTGTTAATTGAATATGTTTTCATTACAATCCTCTTGGAAGAACTGATTTGCTGTCACAATTGAAATTTTAATTGTGTTTACTTTATGATGGATGGATGGATGTGGATGGATGTTCTTCAATTACCAGCGCATCAGTAGCACCAATAGCAACGTAGACGATTTCGTATACGAATGGTATTGGAGAATATCGGTTTTCAGTGTAAATTTAGGAGAGGGTATAAAAACCGCGTACTTCGTCGATACTGCATTTGGAATAATAGATCTTCGAAAACAACAGAAGTCATACACAAATAAAGAGACCTAGTATATATACAAAACAAAAATGCTATAAACTTTCTGACACCACGATTGAACTTGTAGTGAAATAATATACCAAACTCAAAAAGGCTAAAACCTCTTTGCAGCGAAAAAAGATATAAATTCGAAAGAAATTCATAAATTTTTATACATATATATGTAGAAATCTACAAATGTTATAGCAACAAAATATTGCTAACAACTAATAGAAAAATTTATAGGTAACACAAAACCTGACATAAATTCACATCAACCTAGTAGTACACATGAACACACATAGATAAGCACGCACACACATACAAAACACACTTAATAGAAACATACATTATGTGCAATCAATGAGGATTGTATGACAAACAACAACCAAATGTTGTGAGAGTTCTTGCTTTTATGTTGTGGTATGTTACCCACTATGGTACTGAAAAATTTTGAGCAAAATCGGACTAGGTTTTTTAAGAACCTAAAAGTCCTTATACGAAAAACTTTTTTTTTATATTTATTACTAATAACTGCAATAATTAACATGTTAAAAAGTTTGTTCCGCCACATACAAATGACATATTGACAATTATGTATCAATCTTACACAGTACAACATTTCTCAGCTCATTGATTTGGGACTCAATTCTGAGAACTGCACGTGAAAGTAGCCCCAAAACGAACAAGTTCTGCACCATCAGTTTTGTCGAGTTACATGCCATAATAAATTAGGAATTTGTCACGTTGTTGACTATTTTGTTTGACATAACTCGAGAACCACTAGTCCGATTTAGCTGAAACAAATTTAAAAAAAATAATTAAGAATTGCAATTCCTTTAATTTGTTCGTATAACGTTTTCCTACATAAGCAAGTTTCAATTTTCCGTTCATCAAATGATTTTGAGCTGGGTTTATTTTGTAGCAGTTACAATAAAACTGTTGTACTCCGTGGCGTATGATTTACGTGAATATTACTTATGATAATCATACGCCACCATATAACAATATACGATACTAACTTACTTAAAATCGATATTAAGTTATTATGACATGTAACTTGACAAAACGTATGATGCACAACTTCTTCTTTTTGGGGCTACTTTCACTTGCAGTTCCCAGAGTTGAGTCCCAAAATCATATGTTGCCAACTAATGCGATTATGTTGGCTGGCTCACCCTACGAGTAGGAGGGTATATCTCACTTCATACGACCCAAAAGTGTAACACATAGAAGAAGTCACGTTAGACCGTAGGTTTCTTTGAACTAAATTCGATGCATGAGTTTTTAAGTCGTTTGATTCATGATCGTCTGTCTATCCGGCTGCTACGCATGACAACTTTCCAAAGACGTAACCAGTTGTTTTGATACTTTGCAAGGGTTTATATATTCTCAAAACTACTAATTAGATTGCATATGCCACCCCTTCTCTGGTATCTCCTATACAAATGTAACATTCCGCCTACTTTTGAAATCGAGTAAGAAGATTAGTACACGCAACGCGATCGTGTCTAAATTCTATATTTTGTCAAGCTATAACTGGATAAAGTTTTAGAGAAAATATTGCAAGTACTTAAGGTAGCACCCTCACAAAGGTTTCATCCCGCCCCCTTTAAAATTCGTATATGTAATAATATTACTATGTCTAAAACAATCATACCCAAACATTTTTTTAGTAATGAACAACTTCAAACATAGCCAACCCCCTTCGAGTTTTTACTGAAGGTGAGGGTATATGTAAGTCAGTTTACTCGTCTGAAACTTTCTTACAAGTTTGTGTTACAATAAATGTATATCAATGAAAGTACTTTTTCGTACAATAATCAAATTTTTTGGTACAACACAAATGCTTATTGCTGCACTAAAAGTACTTTTTGGTACATTTATATTAATTTTAATAGAATAAAAGTACTTTTGGTACAATAAAGTTTCATTTTGTTACACTACAAGTACTTTTTGGTTTAATATAAATGTTTTTGGTACTACTTAAGTACTTTGTGCCACAATAAATGTACTTTATTGTACTCAAAATGTACCCTTGGGTACAATAAAAGAACCTATTAGTACATTTTACATGTTGATACAAAAAAAGAACTTATAAGTACATTTTACTTGTTGTTACAATAAAAGTACTTGTTGGTACTTTTACCTTTTTGGTGTAACAAAAGTACTTTTGGTACAAAAATAAAAGCACTTTTTGGTCTTGCAATAGTAGTTTTTTTGATACAATAAAAGTACTTTTCATTGCAATAAAAGTACTTTTTTCACAATAAAAGTTATTCTATGAACAATGAAAGTAATGCAAGTTTTAATAAAAGTACTCTAAGGTTAAACAATAATGCTTTTGGCAAATTAACAGTACTTTTTTGGTACAACAAAATTACATTTTGATACACTAAAAGTACATTTCGGTATAACAAAAGAACTCTTCGTTACAGTATAAGTACTTTTGGTAAAAAATGAGGTTTCGCTACTTTTTGATGCAATAAATGTACTTTTTGTTACAATAAAGTACTCTTGGAACAATAAAATTTCCTTTGAGTTCAATAGAAGTTGTTTTGGTACCTTTTGGTTCAAAATTCGTACTTTTTTACACAGTAAAAGTACTTTTTGATGCAATAAAAGTACTTTTCGTTACAATAAAAGTACGATTGGAACAATAAAATTACTTTTGGTTTCAAATAATGTCCTTTTGGTACTTTTTGGTTGAATATTAATAAGTTGGCACAATAAAAGTACTTTTTCATGCAATTGAACAATGAAATTACTTTTGGTTTCAATTAAATCAACTTTTAGTACTTTAACTTTACTTTAGTACAATAAAAGTACTTTTTGATGCAATAAAAATACTTTTTGTTTCAATAAAAGTAAGATTGGAACAATGAAATTACTTTTGGTTTCAAATGTAGTCCTTTGGGTTAAAAATTAGTACTTTTATGGTACAATAAAAGTACTTTTTGTTACAAGTACTCTTGGAACAATGAAATTACTTTCGGTTTCAATTAAATCAACTTTTAGTACTCTTTGGTCCAAAAAAAAAAAGTACTTTTTTTGGTACATGAAAAGTACTTTTTAATGTAATAAAAGTACTTTTTGTTGCAATCGATGTACTTTTTGTTACAATAAAAGTACTCTTGGAACGATGAAATTACTTTTGGTTTCCATTTTTGGTTTCAAATGTAGTCCATTGGGTTAAAAATTAGTACTTTTTTGGTACAATAAAAGTACTTTTTGTTACAAGTACTCTTGGAACAATGAAATTATTTTTGGTTTCAATTAAATCAACTTTTAGTACTCTTTGGTCCAAAAAAGTACTTTTTTGGTACATGAAAAGTACTTTTTAATGTAATAAAAGTACTTTTTGTTGCAATCGATGTACTTTTTGTTACAATAAAAGTACTCTTGGAACGATGAAATTACTTTTGGTTTCCATAAAAGTACTTTTGGCACAAGAAAAGTACTTTTTATGTAATAAAAGTACATTTTGATGCAAAAAAAGTTTTTTGTTGTAATACAAGTACTTTTTGGAACACGGACATTTAGGTAAAACAATCATGATTTTTGTTAAAATAAAAGTATTTTTTTGGAACATTAATGGTAGTTTTTGCTGCGATAAAAGCACTTTTTGTAACATAAAAGTACTTCTGGTATCAGTAAAAGTACTTTGGTACAGTACAAGTACTTTTTTGTACTTTTAGGTATAAAAAAAGTAAATTTTCTTCTTCTAGAAATAAAAGTACTTTTTAATTCAATAAAAGTAGTTTTTATGCAAAAAATTTACTTTTTAATGCAATTAAAGTACTTTTTGTTACAATAAAAGTACTGTCTCTACTAAGAAAAGCTTTTGGTACAATACCAATACTTACCGAAACAATAAACGTACTTTTTGGCATAATAAAAATACTTTTTGTTACAATAAAAATTCTTTAAAGTACTTTTGATACATTTAGAGTACTTTCGGTAAAAATAATGTACTGTGTTAGGCAATAAGGTACTTTTTGGTACAATAAAGTACTTGATACGATTATAAAAGTACGTTTTTGATGCAATTGAAATATATGTTGGTGCAATAAAAGTACTTCATTAACACAGTAAAGTAACTTTTTGACAAAAAAAAAACTTTTTGCTACAAAAAAGTACTTTTGGACCCAGAAAAAGTATGTTTAGGTAAAATCAAAAATTCTTTTTGGTACAAAGGTTTTTTTAGTACTATAAAATTACTTTTTAAGACAATAAAAGTAAACTGTTACACTTATTGGTACTTGTTGGTACCGAGAGTACCCTTAATAACAATAAAAGTACTTTTTTGTACAATTTAAGTGCCCTTTGAATTTTTGGTGCAATAAAAGTGATTTTTGGTAAAAAAAAAATAAAGTAACATTTTTATGTAAACCAAAAATGTTGTTGTGTACAAAAGAGTAGAGTTTAGACTCGCTAAGAGGTTGATACTACCCTACAACGACTTGTGTAGAAGCTGCAATGATGAGGAAGAAGAGGAGACCACGAAGCATCTTCTATGTCACTGCCCTCCTTGTAGTGAACTGAGATATGAAAAGCATGGTCATAAGACAATTCTCGACAATACCTGTCTATCAGTAGGCGATTTGAGGAACGTCCATGACTTTATCATTGCAACAAAATGGCTTGATAGTGACGTTGACCGAACAGAACATGAATACATGGTGCGAAAATGAAAAAAAGGGATCCATGTGAGCTGTGTTAAACGTGGCTGCCGAATTAACCTAACCTAATTCGTGTCTGTCTTCGGGTATCTCTCTTGCCACCTAAGTTAATTATTATACAACCCTCCGTGTATAACATAAATTTATGGTTATATGAAATATAAATAAAATAAAACAAAGTGGCTGCTGTGTGTGTGTGTGTGTGGGGGGTGCAGGGACAAAGTCACACCTTCAAAAATGAACCGGAAACAAATGTTAAAAGAGAGGTTAGAAAACAAATATAAATACGAGTCACACACACGCGAAGGGAACTCAAAAGAAGTTCCCCTTTGACAAAGCTAATAGCCAAGACCCCCACCCACCCTCCTACTATTCCTTTAAGTCCAACAGCAGAAACATGTTCGTTCATTACACATAAATATTTGCTTAAGAGTAGAGAGAAAGGTCTAAAAGAAGCTACATATACTATATACAAGAGTGGGCAAACATACAAAGGACGTTCTTCTACTTTCTTTGGTTTTTTTTCATTTTTGGTAACAAATATTTCATCCGGTGGGGTGAGTGAGTGAGTTATTGACGGCAGCCTAAAAGGGCGTCAATGTTTTATTAGCCATTTTCGAAAGGAAAACATGCAATGCGGCCATAAACGGTTTGTTTGTTTGTTTCCCACCTCTCAAGTCAATATTGCGTGTTTATTGCACTAAGTGAGCGCGAGAGATTGTGACAAAGAGAGGGAGAGAGTGAGTGTAAGGGTATTTGGGTGTATCACACATAAGATTGCTTTTCTTGACTTGCAGCTATTTTGTGTGTGCGTGTGTGTGTGTGAGTTTTCCTCTTTGATAATGGCCATGAACTAGAAATGCCTCCAGTTGCCTTTGTCAACCAGTCCCATCCTCCTTCTCACCCAGCTGTGTTCATCGTATAGCCAGCTGAAATCTTGCAAGTGGGTGTCTTATTTGCCCGTGGGTTTCCCATTGGTGTTTGTGTTATTTAACTAACGGGTGGGCGATCGTCTATAAATAACATATGAATGCTATAAATTTGCAGTGCCGCTCTGTTTTCCCCCCTCACTACCACAACCATTACTACATATTTCAAAATTTTCTTTTGGCTTCACATGGAAACCTGTTATCGGCTGCTGTTTGGTAAATGTAGTCACGTTTTGGGGTAGAACATGTTTAGTGCACTTTTTCCTACTCCTGTGTGAGTTCGCGCTGTGAAACCTCACAAATTGGATTGCATGGCGGCGGCATCAGCTGCAAAACCTTGACATATTTGTTTTTTTTTTTTGCAAATTGGAAATATTTTGGGCGTTTTGTAACTAATTGGAGTTAAAGGTAGGAAATCGAAAAAATCGTAGAAAAGAGACGAAATCCTTTTAGAAATGATAGATGAAATGTGATTTTTATTTCTATATAAAAAATAAATTTTTACCATATCACTTAATGTATGTATGTTCAAAATATACATTTTATTTATAATTTGCCTTAATTCTTTCTTCTTCTTTAAAAATGCCTACATAGTACAGACAGACTTTAAAGCCCTTGCTGAACATATTAATAATGTCGGTCTATGTACTCACATACTCAGTATTTTTATGCATACCATATGACTTAGTAGTCAATATATTCACAAATTCATTTTATTTGGCTTTCGTCTAACAGTATAAATAATTAAGTATTATTATATTTCTGACGCAGACACAAAAGTCAAGTGAATAGAATTCTTCTAAGCTACAAAAGAAAAGCGAAAGCAAAAGCCAGACGGAATGTCAGCAGAAGTTGCATTCAATTAGTCATTATGTTAAAAAGTCAAGGCAAAGCAAATGCGTGATGGCAAATATGGCACACAACACATTGAAGACAAAACAAAAACAAAACGTATGTACAGTTGAATATTCTAAGGCAGCTACTAGATATACATTCAGAACAGTAATATACATACACAAATAAGTAAAGAGAGTACAAATCAAGTATTATGTTAGTAAGCATTATTGTTATTTATTTACATTTATTTTTAATATTGTAGATACTTTTTATATTTTTAATAGTTTTAATATTTTTTATATTTTAAATATTTTTATATTTTTAATATTTTTTATATTTTAAATATTTTTATATTTTTAATATTTTTACTATTTTTACTATTTTTAATATTTTTAATATTTTTAATATTTTTAATATTTTTAATATTTTTAATATTTTTAATATTTTTAATATTTTTAATATTTTTAATATTTTTAATATTTTTAATATTTTTAATATTTTTAAAATTTTTAATATTTTTATATTTTAAATATTTTTAATATTTTTAATATTGTTAATATTTTTAATATTTTTAATATTTTTAATATTTTTAGTATTTTTAATATTTTTAATATTTTTAATATTTTTAATATTATTTTTTTTTTCATATATTTAATATATTTAGTATTTTTAATATTTTTAATTTTTTTAATATTTTTAATATTTTTAACATTTTAATATTTTTAATATTTTTTATTTTTTTAATACTTTTAACATTTGTAATATTTTTAAGATAACTTATTTAATATTTTTAATGTTTTTATAATTTTTAATATTTATTATTTTTCTTATGTTTATAATATTTTTAGCATTTTCAATATCATTAATATTTTTAATGTCTTTAATATTTTAAGTAAATTTTATATTTTTAGTAATTTTTTATATTTTTTAGTATTTTTAGTGTTTTTAGTATTTTTAGTATTTTTAGTATTTTTAGTATTTTTAGTATTTTTAGTATTTTTAGTATTTTTAATAATTTGTAATATTTTTTATAAATTTAATATTTTTTTTTATTTTTTGACATTAAAAATATTATTTTATTTTTAATATTTTAAATAATTTATATTTTCTAATATTTTTTAATATTTCTTATATTTATAATATTCTTAATATGTTTAATATTTTAAGTCTTTGTATTATATCTAATATTTATAATATTTCTATTATTTTTATAATATTTTTATTATTTTTAATCAATCTTATATTTCTAGTAACTTTAATATTTAAATGTTTTCAATATTTTTATATTGTTTTATATTTTTATATTTTTTATATTTATTATATTTTTAATATTTTTAACATTTTCAATATTTTTATTATATTTAATATTTTCAAAATTTTTAATATATGACGTCATACGCCTAACCTGCTGTCAACATAATACATTTCACACTCTTGAATAAAAAACTATTGGCAATAATAAATAATTGCCAATAGCACTGATCTTAAACCGAACTATGACAATATCATAATTTAATTTTTTTTATATTTTTAATATTTTCAGTATTTTTATTAATTTCAATATTTTTAATATATTTAAAATTTTTAATATTTTTAATATTATTAATATTTTTAAACTATTTATTAATTTTAATATTTTAAATATTTTTAATGTTTTTAATATTTTTGATATTTTTATATTTTTCATATTTATATATTTTTTGTATTTTTAATATTTTGCATATTTTTAAAATTTTTAATATTTTTAAAATTTTTTAAATTTTTAATATTTTTAATATTTTTAATATTTTAAATATTTTTAATTTTTTTAATATTTTTAATATTTTTAATATTTTTAATATTTTCAATATTTTTAATATATTTAAAATTTTTAATATTTGTAATATTTTTATCATTTTGAATATATTTAATATTTTCAATGTTTTTGGTATTATAAAAAATTTTAACCTTTTTAATATTTTCATAATTTTTAATATTTTTATTATTTTAAATATTTTTATTATTTTAAATATTTTTATATTTTTAATATTTTTAATATTATGAATTTTTGTAATATTACAATTTATTCTAGTATTTCAAAAATTAAGTAATATTCGTTCAATTTGATATCAGATCTTGTAAAGTTCATTATACCATAAGTTCATTATACCACACTCAGTTCTTCAGTATATCAATAACGAATGCGAACCTCATTCAACCATTTCCTCTGAAGACTTTGCAGTGCTTCAATATTATATTTACTTTTTCGCGATAATTGATTAAATAGCATTTCCCATCATAATATTTACTGAACATTTTTTGTTCGTACTCTCCGCAAATATTGAAGCAATTAACTTAAAATGCTATATGGCCAACTGTAGCCACCAGCCACACTATGTTCTTCATCATAAATAGCAATCATACAACCTGCTGACCAAACAGCTCATCATACAGCAACTATCGAATGAAAGCAAAAGTCCAAAAGACTATAAATAATTTCATAACTTCTTTTCCTGCCCCTTAAGGTATTTAATTACCCCTGCAGACGAAAAATAAATCCTTCGGGGAAAAATATGTCGGAACTTTACTTGTCTGTTAAAATTCCTTTTGCGGTCATCGCGGCTGCTGCTGCTGCAGATGATGATGAACAACTCAAAATTATGTGGAAAAGTGCGTTTTATTGCCAAATTAAGTAACTGGCTTTGTTGTTATTTTCCTTTTTTGTTTTTGCTTTGCAATCACCATTTCGTCTTCTGGCTACATATTTAATTATTAACTTCTTCAAATTCTCACTCAAATGGAAGAAGATATCACATACCCATTCCTCATTGAAGGGGTGTAAAGGCAACATAAGTTAGTTAAAGGTGGTTAGACTCGTCTCAGACAGAAGACATCAAGGCAATATTCTTTGAAGTATTTCTTTACAGACAGACAGTGGCACAATTAAAAAAACACACACACACGCATTTCTAAGTATAAGTATACCTTTCTGATGAATTTTAGAGAACAAGTTAATTTTTCGCATTTTTGTGTTTATGTGTTTGTATTATGTTCTTTGTTCTTGTTTCTGTTCCTTTTTAAAACATATTTCGTTATGTTGTCATTACTTTTGCAGGGTGAATTAAATAACCCAGTGAAATCAGTGGGTCAGGGTTTGAAAAGTACTGCTGAGATATGTGTACAAAATTACCATTATTATTATAACTATTAAAAATATTAAAAAAAAATTAAAAATATTAAAAATATTAAAAATATTAAATATATTAAAAATATTAAAAATATTAAAAATATCAAAAATATTAAAAATATTAAAAATATTAAAAATATTAAAAATATTAAAAATATCAAAAAGATTAAAAATATTACAAATATTATAAATTAAAATAAAATAAAAATATTACCAATTTTTTAAATATTAAAAAATTTCAAAAAAATATTAAATATTAAAAATATTATTCAAAAGTATTAAAAATATTAGAAATATTAAAAATATAAGAAATATTAAAAATATTAAAAAAAAATACTACCAATTTATAAAAATTTAAAATATTAAAATTTTAAAAGTATTAAAAATATTAAAAATATTAAAAATATTAAAAATATTAAAAATATTAAAAATATTAAAAATATTAAAAATATTTAAAATATTAAAAATATTAAAAATATTAAAAATATTAAAAATATTAAATACATTAAAAATATTAAAAATATTAAAAATATTAAAAATATTAAAAATATTAAAAATATTAAAAATAGAATACTAAAAAGATTAAAAATATTTTAAATATTGAAAATATTAAAAATTTTAAAAATAATATATATAAAATACTAGTGGGCCCGGCAATGCTTCGCTATTGCATATTAACTTGTAATATATTTCACATTTAGGTCTACAAAGTACTTTAAAACGGTACTTAAGCTCGACAATAATATATTGAGTTTATTAACTTATGTAACTGATTTCAAGTAACTCCATAACATGAAAGTTAACTAATTAAGTTTTATTGTTTTAAATTCTAAATAGTAAAAAGTTCATTATCAAAGTCATATCTATAGTTTCGACATGTAGATTAAGTTTTGTCTGTATGTAGGGAGAAAAATCACTTCTTTCACAAATCGGAAACAGAATTTCCTCTCAAGATCAAAATTCAATTTTTATATTTATCTGTAGTAGCGGCAACCGTCTGTAAAAACCGTAAAAATCACTTTTGTTATGCATTCTCCTCCTATTGACCGCAAATGAAAATTTCGTTTGAAGCTTCATGCTTTTAGCCATAAAAACCTTCTTTGCCATGTCTTCTTCTCATACGGACCAAGAATATATCCGAATACTCTCTATATATTAAGCTCGTATTACGATTTTTTGACATAATTCGGTCAACAACGTTTGGCTTAACAAAGTGATGATCTTACGCGCTGCATGGCATATTACGCCGTCGTGTTGGATATGTGCAATGACATGATAAATAAAAAAAAATATTGATCGTCCACTGGCTCTAGTTCTTCTACCAGTTGGATTTTATATGAAGGTAGACCAAGATCTTTCCTCAGCATTTGCAGAGACCGATTTGCTGAGAACGGTGTTGGTTCGATAAATTCGAGTCCCCTGTCACACTTACGTCTACAGCGTCGATGGCTTCTATTAGCTGCTCAGATGGATGATTATATGCACCCTAAACTTCACAAAGGGCTCCATAAGTTTGGCGAACAGAACGCGCATTTAATCTATAAGATTTATTACCGATTCGCTCTCCTGAAAAGTAATTAAAAAATTCATATCTGTAAAGTAAATTGAAAACAAATCACTGTTTTAGGCTGCGTGTGTCCTAAATTGCCTGGTGTACGGACCAATATTTGATACAGTTAAAAAATTAAATATTGAAGTGCGTGGGCAGAGCTTCGGCACTTTTTACTTATTAAGTTCCAAATAGCCTGTTCATTAGCAACATTTTTAACAATGAGCAACTATTGAAACCTTCAGACCTATGGGTCCCGGCTCTAATTTGTACCTACTATTCCGATGCTTGGAGACCAAGACGAAGTGAATGGTATATTTTTGACATTGTTTTCTGTATGCCAACACTCGAAGGCCATACCTTTTTAACCAATACATAGATTTGCTTCTGTAATACTTCATTAAGTTTGTTGGGAAGTCAGTTTTACGCAGAAGTTTTCGGTTTGTGCTCATTTAAAAACAAAAAAATCTCTATCTGAAATCTTCCTGCTTCCCAACGCGTGCTAGGAATTGATTTTAGACACAAATTTTATTGGTAAAATTTTCTAACAATTCATCGTAGATTCCGATTTTGGTTACGATTTTTGCGGATAAAAAAAAATTGGCTCACCTTACTATTCTTTCCCTGGGCAAACTGGAATATACTGTAAAATTTTGACAGTAATAACTACTTTTTTAACAGTAGTGTAGCCCAACCTACTTCCACCCTTACTGTAATTCTTGTTGCAAAAAATTGGCCCACTTACTATTCATATCTCTAGGCGAACTGCAATATACTGTGGAATTTTGACATTTATAACTACTTAATTTAAAAGGGTGTAGCACAGCCCACTTCCACCCTTGCTGTAATTCATACTGCAACAATAACAAATGTAACAAATTACATCTTCATACCTATAATAGTTCATGAAAATATAGCCTTTTTTACTTTCAAGTTGTATCCAAACCAATCCAATCACAACTAAATACAGCCAGAGACTAACAACAGGTCATCTGTACCACTTTCTAAAATTATCTTATAAATCAGTCTATTATAAAAGCCGTCAGAGAGATTTTTGAATAAGGGGCGAGGCACCGCCTTCTCCTACCTGGCAGAAATTAATACTGCTCCAACAACATATATATCCAATCTCATCTTCATACCTCTTATAGTTCATGAGATATAGCCCTTTTGATTTTCAAGTTGTATGGTGCCACGTTCCTTTATCCAATCACAACCAATTATAGCCAGGGACTATCTACATGTCAACAGTACCACTTGGTAAAATTTTCGTATCAATCTGTCTATTGGAAAAGCCTGCAGAGCGATTTCGGAAAAGGGGGTGTGGTACCCCCCACTTCCACCCTGGCTGTAATTAATACTGCTCCAACAACATATATACCTGATATACTCTGATAGTTCATGAGATAAAGCCCTTTTGATTTTCAAGTTGTATGGGCGGTGCCACGCCCCTTTATCCAATCACAACCAAATATAGCCAGGGACTTTATACAGGTCAACAGAGCCACTTGGTAAACTTTTCGAATCGATCTGTCTATTGGAAAAGCCTGCAGAACGATTTTTGAAAAGGGGGCGTGGCACCCCCCACATCTACCCTGGCTGTAATTAAAACTGCTCCAACAACATATATACCAAATCTCATCTTCATACCTCTGATAGTTCATGAGATATAGCCCTTTTGATTTTTAAGCTGTATGGGCGGTGCCACGCCCCTTTATCCAATCACAACCTATTATAGCCAGGGACTATCAACAGGTCAACAGTACCACTTGGTAATATTTTCGTATCAATCGGTCTATTAGAAAAGCCGTTAGAGCGATTTTTGAAAAGGGGGCGTGGCACCGCCCACTTCCACCTTGGCTGAAATTAATACTGCTTCAACAACATATATACCAAATCTCATCTTCATACCTTTGATAGTTCATGAGATACAGCCCTTTTGATTTTCAAGTTGTATGGGCGGTGCCACGCCCCTTTGTCAAATTGGACAGAATTGTAAATCTAAACCATCCGGGGCGCCACCCAAACACATGCAAAAAAATTTATGGAAATCGGTCCAGCCGTTTAGGAGGAGTTCAGTCACAACACACGTACGGTAGAATTTTATATATAAAGATTAAAAATATTAAAATTACTAAAAATACTAAAAATATTAATAATATTAAAAATATATAAAAATATTAAAAATAATTAAATTTATTAGTATCAAGATTATATTAAATTTTTTTCTCAAAAATATTTAACAGTCGTGTAATCCTGCATTTCTTCTATACTTGTCTAGAAATGTGTCTGCCAATTATTTCCCTTTTCTTTATCTTTATTTCCTATAAAATACTTTTCAGATTTACTTTAAATCGTCTACTATTCTTTTCTTAAAGAGTAAACATTCCTTCCCAAGGTAAACATTTCTGGCCTCCACATAGTTTTTCCTCCATTAATATCTCTTTTCTTCAAATGATTGAGTTGTTGAGTCTGTTACTTCTTGACATACAGCAGCTACAAAGAAAGAAATTGTTAAATGCCAGCTTTAGGACAAGCGCCAGCAAACATACAACAGCTGGAATGTAAAAAAACGCCAAAATGAAAGGACTTGAAGAAGGATGAACTTGTTATTGCTTGTGCGAGTGAAACGTTGACGTATTTCTTGTTTGCCATTTGAAATTTACTGAAAATACCTAAACAAATAAAGTAAGTTAAGTGCACGCGGAGCAGAGAAGGCAGAACTTACGAGTGCCGGGTAGAAGACGGAAACGGAAATGCAACGCAAAGCACTAAACACCGTAGCAAGACTTACACAGGCCGAAGTGCAATTAGTATACTGACACACTAACCTAACACACACACACAAGCACACACAAAGCTGACTACCTGTGTCTCAAATTCCGTCAAAAGTAAATGTTGGCATGCCTTGCGTTGAATGCTTGTGTATGAGTGTGTGTGTTATGATAAACTCTTTCTTTAGTTCTCTTTCTCTTCTTCGGTTGCACTGCTTTTAGACTCTTGTGTAAAAGTTAAGTGGTTGTATGCGATTATGTGGCCCTAGTGTTGCCACTGTTGTTACCTCCACTCATTGTTATCGTGGTAGTTGCAGTTGTAGTTGTTGCTGCCGCCTCTGCTGTTGTTGTTGTTGCATAGTTGTTTCTAAGGACTCTGAGAATGATTGCACTATAATTGTAAACAAAGTCCTTACAACCAAACAACGTTAACAGCAGCAGCAACAAATCGCGTTTATAATTCCATCAGGTATTCCAAAACGGAAGTAAGAATGGTTGGATGAGTGCAGGTGCCGTGTAGTGTAGCTTTCGCTCCCGCATAACTTAACGAGTGAGTGTAACTTAAGAAACAGACGAGTAACTGCCACGATGCCATGATTTTATTGTAGTGATGTTTGTGTTCTAAGTTGAGGCAAACATAAATGAAGTTAAGTTAACTGAATGGCATGGAAGGCAGGTTAAAAGGGATAAGGATCATCTAAATGGGTACATACAATACTGTGGGGAGGGAGTATTAAGGAGGAACACACTGCTCCGTAAGGGTTTTGTTAAAGAAATCGGCGAAGAGAAAAAGTTTATGAAATGGAACTCTTTATTTAGAAACGGTTCAAAAAACACAATTACTGATCCAGTAAGACCTTGAATTTGGATGACTCATTAATAGATTTAGCATTGGCAAACTTTTCAGTGGCTATTAAAGTAGAAATTTAAATTTATGTTATGATTACAATAAAGGTAATAAAAGTGATTTTTTGTACATTGGAATTCCTTTTTGGAGCATTGAAAGTAGTTTTTGATACAAAGAAAGTATTTTTTATTTTCATGAAAGTACATTTTGGTATAATAAAAGTGCTTTTTGGTACAATTAAAGTACTTTTTGGTACAACGAAAGTACTTTGTTGCAAAAGTACTTTTGCAACAATGAAAGTATTTTTTTGTTAAAAAAATTTACTATTGGGACGATGAAATTACTTTTAGTTTCCATAACAGTACTTTTGGTACAAGAAAAACAATTTTTAAGCAAAAAAAAAGTACTTTTTGTTACAATGAAAGTACATTTTGGAACAATAAAAGTACTTTTGGTCTTAATAAAAGTACAATTAGGTAAAACAATTCACAATTTTGATTTTTGTAAAATCAAAGTATTTTTTTGGAACACTAAAGATAGTTTTTGTGCAATAATAGTACTTTTTGTTACAATTAAAATAATTCTTACATAAATGAAGTACTTTTGGTCCAATAAAATTACTTTTGGCACCTTTTAGTCCCAGAATAGTAAATTTTTGGTACAAAAAATTCCGTTTTATGCCATAAAAGCAATTTTTACATCAATAAAAGTACTTTTATGCAATGGAAGTACTATTTGATGTAATTAAAGTACTTTTTGTTACAATAAAAGTAATCTTGGAACAATGAAATTACTTTTGGTTTTAATAAAAGAACTTTTGGTACTTTTAGTCCAAAAATAGTACTTTTTTAGTTAAAGATGCAATAAAATTACTTTTTGATGCATTAAAAGTAATTTTTAAGTACTTTTGGGTCCAATAAATTATTTTTTAGTACAACGAATATTATTTTCTGTACAACAAAAGTACTTTTTGGTACAATAAAAGTACCTTTCTGTGCAATAAAATTAAATTTCGATGCAATAAAAGTACCTTAAAAAAATTGAGGCACTTTTTGGTACAACAAAAGTACTTTTTCGTACTGTAAAAATACTTTTTTGTACAATAACAGTACTTCTTTGTGGTTTAGCAGTACATTTTTGTACAACAAAAGTACTTTTCGATGCACTAAACGTACTTTTTGATAAAACTAAAGCATTTTGTGGTACAATAAAAGTACTTTTTGGTACATTAATAGTATTTTGTGGTACATTAAAAGTACTTTCTTACACAATAAAATTACTTTTTGTACGATAACATAACTTTTTAGTACAAAAAAATATTTTTTAAACAATAAACGGTACAATAAAATTACTTTTTGTACAAAAAAGTGCTTTTAGGTACAATAAAAGTACTTTTTTGTACGTCACTTCACATCAAATGTTCATTTTGGTGCAGTAAAAGAAAATATTGGCAAAATAACTTCCCATTAGCGTCAAATAACATGCCTTCAAAGACAGTTTGTTGACATTCAAGTACGACTTCCTTTACCAGACATATATACAGGCTATAGATAGTCCTTCAGTTAGCCTAAGAAAAAATGCCATACCCATGCACATTTCGCTTCTAAAAAGAGACCTGCAGTGGGGACTCTTACTTAAAAAAAAAAAAAAATTACCCTTTGCACCCCATGAATGAGGTGTGGGATTGCTTCTCGCGTTGTTGTGAATTAACACGCTTTCTATTTTTAGATTCACAACTAACGGCACCTACTTGTTTATCGACGAATGCGAACGTCACTGTTTGAGAAGCTCTTACTAGACACGACGATTGAATCGACGCTTAATAATGCGAAGTTGCTGTCAACAACATTCGAGGGGAGCCGACAATGAAAGAAAATTTTATTTATTTTTTTTCTTTTAAGATGACTGGAACCATGTTTGAACCTGCGATCTCCCGCATGGTAGTCGCGTGTTCTAACCACTATGCCACGGCCGGTCCCTTACTAGGGTGAGAAAGGAACCGGCAGACAAGCTTCTTTCTCTTCTTGAAATTGGCCTGTGAGCAGCAGGCCTTGCCTGCCTATGGCGCCCTATGTTAATTTGAAATGAAAGTTGCATTTGTAGGATAAGGCTTTTGACCGCATTTGCAGGTCTGCAAGAAGGCACGCAAAGCTCCATTTTTTGTTGCTGGGGTTAAATAAACATTGTCCAGTAACTTTTATGTTGACCTACTCAAAATTATTCAAAAATCCACGTTCTGTAATGCTTTAACATTATTTCTTACTAATCTTCATGTGCTTTAAAGAAGTGAATCTTTTACGATGAGACATATAACAACATAAAGGTATCGACTGCACCTTTCTTACAAAAAATCGTTAACGTTAAATTTACTTTTATTCGCAATTTCTCTAAAAGGGCCTTAACGCCACCTATAGTACATTAACTGTACTACTTTTAAAACTTCGGATAATTTATCGCAAGTTGACTGCCTATGGCGCCCTATGTACTTCAGAAATGAAAGTTGCATTTGTAGGAGTTGCATGGCGTTAAATTTACTTTTATTCGCTAATTCTCTAAAATGGCCTTAACGCCACCTATAGTACATTAACTGTACTACTTTTAAAACATCGGACAATTTAACGCACGTTGACATATAATGTGTCAACTCATTCAATGTCAAATCTAAAGCACACACATATTTCACCTTCCCCACACTATCTTTCAAATCAATCACTGCAATCATTTCACCAATACCACAGTGCGACCAACCTTTCCGCCTGACCGCCCATCCCAGCAAATGACGTTCCAATGTACGTTATTCTTCCATTTATGGTCGCAACAAAAGAAAGTCAAAAGAATCGGGATACGGAATAACAATCTTGTAATATGTTAAGAGGAAAATGAAAGCAAAAGTATGTTAAGTAATCACGTGCATTCCATTGAAGGCAACGATGATGATGACTGTGCGATGGCTGACGATATGGCGCACAAGACCAATTTAGTACAATCGCTTACAAAGTCACTCACTCACTCACACACTTCAGACATCTCATTGCTGACTACAAAAGGTGAGAATGACAACGTTATCGATGAAAGATTGTAATGTTACTACAAAATGCTACTGCTGCTACCTCTTAATGACATTAGCGCGCCAGGTTTTGTTAGTCGTGGGAATATTGACGCATTTCTCTTGTTCTTAAAACGCAGCACATCGGTAGCATCGGAATTGTCAACAACAATATTTCCATTACAATCAATTTCTTTGAGAACCTATTGAAGGCATTTCCATTCATATGGGCCATAAGCGAACGAACACTTTGTTGCGCCATATCTGTTTGTTTGTTTTCAATTCAATTTACATTTTAAAGTAACTACATCACCCTCTCCCGCCACATCTTCTTACAGGTGGGGTGTGCCCAACTGAAATGATACTCATTGAGTGTAAAGCGAGCGAACGAATATAGTACCCTGGAGAATTTTGTATTCATACTAATATGTTAATTGTTATTGAGCTGTCATTCATTGATGCTGGTGATGAAGCTGCGATATCTGTGAAGATGGCGTTAGAAGTATTATGCAAATCAGTATTAGCTTTGATGTTACAAACATTTCACAAAAACCATCAGCAAAGAGCAAACAAATATGTGAAATATTCGTAAATGCTAATTTAGCAAAGTAAATTACTCTCGATATCAAAGAGAATTTTTAAAACGTTTTTCCAGCTATTCTGATGCCACAACAACAGGACATGATGATACTCGTCTGATTTCTTAGGAATTCACAGGAATGACTAAATTTACCATTACAAAATGCAACACAAAGAATTTGTAATAAACTTCAGGAATTTGGAAGACACATCATTGTCTCACAGAAGAAGTTTGAAAAAATGTAATCATAACCAAACCCAAAAATTTACTAACAAATGTAGATTCTTTCTTTTACTTCTGCAACAGATTGATGGAAGTGAAAGTAAAATTGTTCAAAATTTCAGAGATAAGTGAAGTGGAAGGATTTACAGCAATTAGGACATGAAATACTGGGATGAAGCTGAGGGGCAAACAGGAAACAGAGTGAGGTACCCTTACTACCATATGAATCTAAAATATTATTCGAAAGTTTGGATATATTTTTATAACTTTATATTTTTTATAATTTTATATTATTATATTTTTATATTTTTATTTTTTTATATTTTTATATTTTTATATTTTTATATTTTTATATTTTTATATTTTTATATTTTTATATTTTTATATTTTTTTATATTTTTATATTTTTATCTATATATATAAAAGGCTTGGGTGACTGACTGATCACTACCCAGCCCAAACGGCTAAAGCTAGAACCGTGAAATTTAGAATGTAGGTTTCTTTTATGACGTAGGAGCGCACTAGGAAGGGATTTTTAGAAATTCGGACTGCAAGGGGGTAAAATGGGCATGGCACCGCCCCATACAACTGAAATTTTAAAATGGCTGTATCTTTTAAACCATTATAGGTACGAAGTCGAGATTTGGTTTGATATCGGTCGTAAAAGAAAAAATACTTTGTTTGTGAAAAGTGGGCGGTGCCACACCCCTTTTTAAAAATAGTTATATTGGCCAAATAAATGAACTATTACAATTGAATTTTCTTTGTGTGATACTGTCCATAGGGCCCCAATCATAGGCTACATAAAAACATTATAAGGCTAAGGGGCTGGGCACCGCCCACACAAACCGACATTTCAATCGGTCATATCTCAAGAGCCATTAGAGGTATGAAGATGAGATTTGCATATGTGACTGATACAAAAAGAATTCGTCTCTCTGAAAAATGGGCGGTGCCACGGCTCTTTGAAAAAATCGTTATCTTGGCGAAATAAATGAACCTATTCTAATGATATTTTCACTGTGTAGCACTATCCATAGGGCCTCTATCATAGGCTACATGAGAACATAATTAGACAAACGGGCGTGGCACCGCCCACACAAACCAAAATTTCAACCGGTCATATTTCACGAGCCATTAAATGTAAGAAGATAAGATTTGCTACATATGTAAATGGTACATGAGGGATTACGCCTCGCTGGGAAACAATCTTTATAAAAATTGCTTACTGGCTGTAGATAGGATAATGCAATTTGGGGTGGTTGTTCCCCTTTTCGAATAAACGTCAGCTAAAAATGGATTTTTGGATTTTCGTACTTTTAGGGGTAAAAATGGCCCGACAAATCGGCTAATGCTATAATCGAAAAAATTTATATGGGCATGCTCAACATTAAATTGGATTGAAGGTATACGATATTTCTGGGTAAAATAATCGAAAAAGAGATAAAAAAGTTACTATCACCCAGACCAAACGGCTAATGATATAATCATAATAATTTATATGGACTTGGAATTAGAAAGAAGCAAGGGCGGTTTTTGAAATTCTTACCTTTTAGGGGTAAAAAAAATGGGGGGGAAAAAATATAAAACTGGTCTAAACGGCTAAACGTATAGTCACAAAAACTGAAGTGAATTTTTTAGTTGTGCGATGTGAACTTACTTAATTTCCCTTTACACCCCATGAATGAGGTATGGGATAGCTTCTCGCGTTGTTGTGAATTAACACGCTTTCTATTTTTAGATTCACAACTAACGGCACCTACTTGTTTATCGACGAATGCGAACGTCACTGTTTGAGAAGCTCTTACTAGACACGACGATTGAATCGACGCTTAATACTGCGAAGTTGCTGTCAACAACATTCGAGGCGAGCCGACAATGAAAGAAAATTTTATTTATTTTTTTTCTTTTAAGATGACTGGAGCCAGGTTTGAACCTGCGATCTCCCGCATGGTAGTCGCGTGTTCTAACCACTATGCCACGGCCGGTCCCTAGGTGATGTGAAGTAATTTTTCGAATTTCGTAATTTTGTTGTAAAAATACCGAACAAGGAATAAAACTAGTACTATCGCCCAGATCAAATGCGTAAAGGTTGAGTTACGAAAATGTATATAAAATTAGAGAGCCGTCAGATGGCTTTTTAGAAATTTTAACATTTTGGGTTAAAAAGGCCTTAAAGGGATAAAACTGGTACCATCACCCAGACCAAACGGCTAAAGCTATAATCGTATACGGGCATGCTTCCTAGGTAACTAGAGGGTGTACCAGTTCATTTTAGTAGTGCGATGCGAATGTATCTTTTGAAATTTGTACTTTTAGGGTTAATAAGGGACAAATGCCGTACAATCACTCAGACCGATGGAATAAAGCTTCAATCACATAAATGGGATGTTCGTTCGTCTTATGAAGCGTTTGCATTTTATCTGTATCGCTTTAAATTCATAAGAAGATTCATTGTAAGTACGGGTGAAGCAACGGGAGCCGGGAAAGCTAGTATTTTTATATTTTTATATTTTTATATTTTTATATTTTTATATTTTTATATTATTATATTTTTATATTTTTATATTTTTATATTTTTATATTTTTATATTTTTATATTTTATATTTTTATATTTTTATATTTTTATATTTATATATTTTTATATTTTATATTTTTATATTTTTATATTTTTATATTTTTATATTTTTATATTTTTATATTTTTATATTTTTATATTTTTATATTTTTATATTTTTATATTTGTATATTTGTATATTTTTATATTATTATATTTTTATATTTTTATATTTTTATATTTTCATATTTTTATATTTTTATATTTTTATATTTTTATTTTTTTATATTTTTATATCTTTATATTTTTATATTTTTATATTTTGATATATTTTTATATTTTTATATTTTTATATTTTTGTATTTTTATATTTTTATATTTTTATATTTTTATATTTTTATATTTTTATATTTTTATATTTTTATATTTTTATATTTTTATATTTTTATATTTTTATGTTTTTATATTTTTATATTTTTATATTTTTATATTTTTATATTTTTATATTTTTATATTTTTATATTTTTATATTTTTATATTTTTATATTTTTATATTTTTATATTTTTATATTTTTATATTTTTATATTTTTATATTTTTATATTTTTATATTTTTATATTTTTATATTTTTATATTTTTATATTTTTATATTTTTATATTTTTATATTTATATATTTATATATTTTTATATTTTCATACTTTTATATATTTATATTTTTATATTTTTATATTTTTATATTTTTATATTTTTATATTTTTATATTTTTATATTTTTATATTTTTATATTTTTATATTTTTATATTTTTATATTTTTATTTTATTTATATTTTTATTTTATTTATATTTTTATAATTTTATAATTTTATATTTTTATATTTATAGATATTTTTTTATATCTTTATATATTTATGTTTTTATAATTTTATATTTTTATTTTATTTATATTTTTAAATTTTTATGTTTTTATTTTATTTATATTTTTATTTTTTATATTTTTATATTTTTATATTTTTATATTTTTATATTTTTATATTTTTATATTTTTATATTTTTATATTTTTATATTTTTATATTTTTATATTTTTATATTTTTATATTTTTATATTTTTATATTTTTATATTTTTATATTTTTATATTTTTATATATTTATATTTTTATATTTTTATATTTTTATATTTTTATATTTTTATATTTTTATATTTTTATATTATTATATTTTTATATTTTTATATTTTTATATTTTTATATTTTTATATTTTTATATTTTTATATTTTTATATTTTTATATTTTTATATTTTTATATTTTTATATTTTTATATTTTTATATTTTTATATTTTTATATTTTTATATTTTTATATTTTTATATTTTTATATTTTTATATTTTTATATTTTTATATTTTTATATTTTTATATTTTTATATTTTTATATTTTTATATTTTTATATTTTTATATTTTTATATTTTTATATTTTTATATTTTTATATTTTTATATTTTTATATTTTTATATTTTTATATTTTTATATTTTTATATTTTTATATTTTTATATTTTTATATTTTTATATTTTATATTTTTATATTTTTATATTTTTATATTTTTATATTTTTATATTTTTATATTTTTATATTTTTATATTTGTATATTTGTATATTTTTATATTATTATATTTTTATATTTTTATATTTTTATATTTTTATATTTTTATATTTTTATATTTTCATATTTTTATATTTTTATATTTTTATATTTTTATATTTTTATTTTTTTATATTTTTATATCTTTATATTTTTATATTTTTATATTTTGATATATTTTTATATTTTTATATTTTTATATTTTTGTATTTTTATATTTTTATATTTTGATATATTTTTATATTTTTATATTTTTATATTTTTATATTTTTATATTTTTATATTTTATATATTTTTATATTTTTATATTTTTATATTTTTATATTTTTATATTTTTATATTTTTATATTTTTATATTTTTTATATTTTTATATTTTTTATATTTTTATATTTTTATATTTTTATATTTTTATATTTTTATATTTTTATATTTATATATTTATATATTTTTATATTTTCATACTTTTATATTTTTATATTTTTATATTTTTATATTTTTATATTTTTATATTTTTATATTTTTATTTTATTTATATTTTATTTTATTTATATTTTTATAATTTTATAATTTTATATTTTTATATTTATAGATATTTTTTTTTATATCTTTATATATTTATGTTTTTATAATTTTATATTTTTATTTTATTTATATTTTTAAATTTTTATGTTTTTATTTTATTTATATTTTTATATTTTTATTTTTTATATTTTTATATTTTTATATTTTTATATTTTTATATTTTTATATTTTTATATTTTTATATTTTTATATTTATATATTTTTATATTTTTATATTTTTATATTTTTTTTTTTTTGTATATTATAATATTATTAAATGTTTTTAATTTTTTTTTAAATATTTTTATTTTTTCAATATAAAATTTTAGAAAATGAATCCTCACATCATGTCACAGATTAATGTCTACTTCTATTGGATTTGTATTGCTGTCACCATGATCTGTGTAATGCCGCCCTCTTCTCCCCATAGATTTCATCTAGTTTTTCGTTTTTGCTCTTTATCTCTATTTTAATCCTTTTTGATCCGGACTGTGTGACAAAAACTTTTGCTGCCATGATATGACATTTCAAAAATTCAATTTCTATAAAAACAAACTCTTCAAATATTATGACAGCATTATGTCATCATGAAAAACTCTATAGCAAATTGAAATCGAAATCTTTGGAGAATAACAACTGTACAACAACTAGAACAAAAAGCACACAGCATAATCTCGCTATTCATTTCTGAAGCATAATTATGATGATGACGATATTAATGACGTATGGGATGATAACAGGATAAGTATCGCATCATTAAGGATTCGAAAGAATCGAAATGTAATCAATATAACATGAACATCTGTCATGTATCAAAAAAAAGAGGGAAAGAAAGTGAAAAAGCAGAGTTAACACACGTAGAGAGTGTCACTATCCATCCCCAACGTTATCCTTGATATTCAAAAATTTCGAGAATATTATGCACTATTTGTGATAATTGTATTAATATAGAACATTGAATATTTCTTTTTCAAATTAATTCCCGATGTGTTTTTAGCTTGAGCGTTATGAATTTTACACACACATACACTCACACACCAAAAGTCATGAGTCAATCAATGAAATAGCCCGATGATATGAATATCCCCCACCCCCCGAACTAATTCAATTGCTATTAAGGGTGGATAAGTGAATGAATTGTATGAGTTACAGAGTGAGTGAGTGATTGTGTGGCCAGATGAGTGTCAGGAGCAGCAGCATCATCCCTGCACCACTGCTTCTGCAACCCAAATGAATTGAAGTGCCTGCAATGACTACGATGTTGTTGATGATGATGATGACCATTGGGTATTTGGTTGGCTAAACATTTGAATGGATTCGCTGAATGAATGAATGAATAGTTGTTGGTCGAATGGTTGGTTGGTTCGTTGATGCCATGGATGGCCATGGTTTGATAAGTGTCTATTGAATGGTATGGATTTCATTGATTTAAGTGTCGTCTCCCTTACTTTATCTATGCTCCCTCCCTCACAGCCAGCTGGCCAGGCAGCCACTCAATGCATGTTATATGTATGTATGTAGTTTTCCATGTCGAGGGTATGTGGTAAATTGCAATGTGTTGGCGGGCAGGCAGGGCAGTGAACTGCTGCAACCACTCAGTGTCAAATAATATTTCGAGTATTTTTTTTGCCGCTTTATTTTGTGTGTGTGTGAGTGTTTCGATATCACAAAAACTCTAGAGCTTCAAATTTATGCATATAGTGGCATAATCTGGATTTTAGACAACGACAGCAGCAACAACAACAACAACGTAGATATCGACAAGAGCACTAACGAAAATATCATCAAACATTGATAGTTTTGCAACTGAATAGCTGCAACGCTCTGTTGCACATACATATACATAGAGTTAGATACAACAACACCATGACAGTGTGTTGTGATATTGAACATGTAGCCGGATTGCGGCACAGTGGGATGCAAGTTGAAAAACAAAGTAAGAGATGGCATTTCAAGCATCAATGCGATGGAATTCTTTTTGGTAATTTGAAATAAAAAAAAAATAACACTGTACAACATTTTTTACCTCATTAAGTAGGGCCTCAATTCTAAGAACTGCACGTGAAAATAGACCCTAAACGAATAACATCACATGATTTTGGGACTTAATTCTAAGAACTGCACGTGAAAGTAGCGCCAAAAAGTAGAAGTTCTGAATCATTCATTTTGTCACGTTACATGCCATAATAATTTGATATCGATTTGAAGTTACCCTACGGGAAAAGTTGTGTTAATTTACTTGAGTGAACCTATCTCAGGACGGGTGAAGAGGGGATGTGTCACCAATCTGGTTCTAAAGTGTCAAAGAAAAGTCAATTTGACTGATCTGTTGTATTCTGCGGCGTTGTATTTCCAACGGCGATGTTTATAAATAAGTAGAAAAGTCAGAAAAATATAAAATATTTATATATAATTGAAACCTAGACAACTAAGTAATTTATCAAAAAGTTTCATTTAGGTGACTGGTTTTTACTAAATCTATCGTAGGGCTTGTACTGTTGAACCGGTTCAAGAGAGATCACAAACTGTTATACTCCGCGGCGTATAATTTGCGTGGAATATTACTTATGAAGATCATACGCCACCATAAAATAATATAAGAAAAGAGCCGAAAACGTGACAAATTCCCCTATACGATACTTACTAACTTTAAATCGATATTAAATTATTATGGCATGAAACTTGACAAAATGAATGATGCAGAACTTCTTCTTTTTGGGGCTACTTTCATGTGCAATTCTCAGAATTGAGTCCCAAGTCGAGTCGAGTCTACGAAAACAATTTTCAATAGAAATATGCCTCGTCAATATTTGATAAACAAATCTGTTGCTGTTGAATTACTTTCCAAAAGCCTATTTATTGCCACTGTGCCCTCTCCATATTGTCTTGTGTCAAGTGAAAACATTGCAAGGACATACAATTCTAATACCACTTGTTTGGTATTCCCAAATGGAATTATGTTCGGCACCATGTTCTACATTGTTTTTCGTAATTTTTTTTGCTTCTTTTTTTTTTGTTTGGTTTGTTCTTCTACTATTGTTTTGATGGCTCGAGTGTTGATGGCCATACAAACCAAAAACAAAATATATATTCAATTTACAAAACGAATGCTTTTGACATATGACGAAACTTCAGGAAGTTTGAAAGGGTGAGGGCAATGTGGCAATGGTCGGAAAGGTGCAAAAGTTTAAATTTAAATACAAATTCAAATGATGAAAACAGAAAGGTATAAAAATAACGTCATCATAAATAACTCTATTAAATCAGAATTGAAAATTTGGACATTACAATAAAAAAAATAAGTGATATATATTCGTTTAGAATTAATGTTATTCTAAAATTGGGACCCACTTTCAATATTTTAATGTCATTATATACTTTTTTTAATTCAAGCCGCACTATTTATAGCTCAATATATTTGAGACATTACGCAGTGTAGCACATGATTATGGGACTCAATTCTGAGAACTGCACAAGAAAGTAGCCCCAAAAAGAAGAAGTTCTGCATCATTCATTTTGTCAAGTTACATGCCATAATAATTAAATATCGATTTGAAGTTAGTAAGTATCGTATAGGGGAATTTGTCACGTTTTCGGCTCTTGTCTTATATTATTATATGGTGGCGTATGATTATCATAAGTAATATTCCACGTAAATCATACGTCACGGAGTAGTACAGTTGTATTGTAACTGCTACAAAATAAACCCAGTTCAAAATCATTTTATGGATGGAAAATTGAAAGTATTGCTTATGTAGGGAAACGTTATATGAACAGATTACAGGACTAGTGGTTCTCGAATTATGTCAAACAAAAGAGCCTAAAACGTGATAAATTCCGGGGTGCAAGTCTCTGTTCACCTAACTTGCCTTCCTCTAATCACTTCAATTCTGTGATCAAAAGTCATAATTGACTGACTCCGTTTTAAAATTCTTCAGAAGAGCAGTTTACAGCTTAAAATCCCCACTTAAAATCAATATTTATTCAAGGTTTACAGATTTTTAGTAAAATTATTTTTTTCACTTCCATACTTTTCCAAAAAACGGTTGTTTATTGTTTAAAAAACGACATAACTTTGACCTAACTCGAATTTAGCCCCATCATTATAATCTGACAAAAACATCTTTAGTAACGCCGTTACCTACGCCGTAATTACGTTACATAATTAACTCTACTGCCATTAATTAGTGAATAACAAATTTTACATATCACAAAATGTTTTCATCAAACGATTCGATTTGGGTTGGAGGGGGGCTAATACTACACTTCAAAAATTAAGATATTTTAACAATTAAGCAAACACAAAACTACGCAATTATGATATGCAAATTAGAAAAGATTTGTTTTCCCTCTCTATTTGTATAGCATTTAAAACCATACCCCTTTCAGATACCACCGGACGTTAAATAATAAAATAGTGTTAAAATATTTTTGGAAGAATCTATAACTCTTAGAGATCGCAGACCTAACAGCTCGAAGAGAACACTTCGTATCAAACAAGTTCAACAGGCTTGCCACATCATATTTTAAGAATTGCAGACAGCTGTAAGCGCTACATGCGTGCGCAGGCGTACGTGTCGGAAAGCTAACGGCAAAAGAGCCATAGATGGTCAACGGCGCAATTCTAGCTATCTATAGAAAGTTATTGCATATTGTCTGTCGTCTGTGCCCACAACTCTTAAGTCATGCCTACCAGCTGTCAATCTTACATTACACAATTAATGGAAGCACAACAAGAGAAATGGCCCTATGCTACTCATAGGAGTAATCGGAATAAATATATGTATATATAAGTATATGGGAGTCGGGAGTGTGATGCAAGGTAAAGTTCTGTTCGGTTAAACTTGGCAAACCCAGAGTGATCTTGCCAATTGCACTTCATCTCTACTCACAAAGCTCCGTATTCGTGGTACTACCGCGGACGGAGTACCTCCACGTGGTGACGCCTGGAAACGTGCCTTTAACATCCATCAGAGCACGGCCAACTGTGAGGGGCGAAACCTAAAACCCAGGCACATCGGCTCAGAGTGAGCGGTACCCAGAATAGGCGGCTGTAATAAAATCCTGGCAGGAGGAGAAAACTGCGACGTGGTGCATTGTGGATTTGTGGTTGGCAAGAGACATTGACTCCGATCGCTACCTTACCGCAGTTAAGGTAAGCACAGGGCTAAGCATGGCGAAAAACATACGCTACCAGGCGCAACGAAAGCTGGACATCGTTAAACTGCGGACCACAGAGGTAGCGGATGCCTTAACCAACTATCTAACTCAACTCGCAGTGGCAATATATAGCCGACTCCATAGAACGGACTGCGAGAAGCGTATTTGGGTATTCAGAGCCGTCACAAGAAGATGCCTGTTATGATGATGAATGTCGCAATGCCACGAGAGAAACGGATGCTGCACACAGGGCGAAACTGCAGCCAATGACAACGCGAGCCGTTCGCGAACGGCACAGGAAGAAGAGACGAGAGGCAATTCGTCTTTTTAGACGAAAAAAAAGGAGCAGAAGAAGAGACAGGATGAGTGCACAGAGTTACTCCGAAGTAAAGGGGAAGCCCGAAAATTCTACCAGAGTTAAGTTAAGGCGAGAATGCGTGGAACAGGGTCGCCCTCTTGCAAGGACAGCGATGGCCAGCTAGTGGCGGACCCGGATAACGTTCTGAGGATATGGAGAAGTCATTTTAGAAATTTACTGGATACGGACACCACTCCAGAAGACCCCGCTCCAATCCATGACGATGGTATTAGGTGTCCACCTACGAGCCAAAGCGATGGTTTCCCTGCTGAATTGTTGACGGCAGGAGGGGAGGAGCTGATTTGGAGCAAGCATCAGCTCTTGGAGAACATCTGGAGCTTTAGTCTGTTATGTCCCATATACAAGAAAGGAAATCGTAGTGAATGTAAGAACTACCGTGGAATAAGCCTATTACCAATTGCGTACAAGATCCTTTCGAGCAAATTGTGTGAATGTCTAAAGCAAATTGTAGAAAAACTCATTTGACCATATCAGTGAGGCTTTAGACCTGGTAAATCTACGATGGATCAAATATTACGATAAACCCGGAAAAGAAACTCATGAAATGCCGATCGACACCTACCACCTCTTTGTCCACTACACTACAAAGCTGTCTTCGACTGTTCCTGCAAAGCTGATTCGACATTGCAAATGTATCTAGGATAACACCAAATCCTCGGTTAAGGTTAGTAAGGATCAGAGTGATCCATTCAACACGGAAAGAGGTCTCAGACAGAGTGATAGCTTGTCCTGTACACTATTTAATATAATTATGGAGAAGATGATGAGAAAGGCTGGTGTCAACATGTCTGGCACCTCCCAGCAGCAAAAAATGGGGCTTTGCATGCCTTCTTGCAGGCCTGCAAAGGCAGTCAGAAGCCCTACCCTTCAAATGCAGTCTTAATTTCCAATTAACATAGGGCGCCATAGGCAGGCATGGCCTGCACATTCCCTTTCTCATTGAAGGCGTTTCAGTAGGAATGCATAGTATGTCCTTCTTGGAGTCCTAATAACAAGGGCCTTATATGAGGCATTGCTACTGCAGACCAGCTTGCAGGCCTGCAAAAGAGCATTTATAGAAGAACTAAAATAAAAATAAACACATGCGAATAATTTCCATATTAAATTATTTGGTACTTTTTATAAATTTTTGATACAATATTTTTTACAATTTGTAATAACTAGTTTTTAAACTCCTGCGGCTGGAATCGAACTCGCGACCTCAGTACTTATAGTTGGGCATGCTACCTACTCGGCTATCAAGTGAAATAGTTGTTGTATGACAAATAGCATACATGTGGTTCTCATAAACAATAGCATCTGTCTTACATTCCTTTAAGAGGCCTGTCAACAGGGCGGAGAAGTGACAAGTGCATGGCTATGAACGTCAATTCTGCCTTCTACAAATATGACTGTCAACAGGCCTGTTTAATGCAAGAAAGTTTGCATTCCCTTTGTGCACATCTATGGTATTTTTGTGGGGTACACAGTAGGGCTGCTCATAGGCCTGTTTAAAGAAGGGAAAGAGCCATGTCTTGGGGATCTTTTCTCACCCTAGAAAGAGGCAGGTCTCATTTGAAAAGCGAAATGTGCATGGGTATGGAATTTTTTGTAAGGTTTAGTAAAGGACTTATTATAGCCTGTATACATGCCTGGAAAAGGAAGGCGTATTTGAATGTCAACAAACTGCCTTTGAAGGCATGTTTGCAGACATATTTTTACAATGCCTGGTCTTTTCAGCTGCTGGGCTGAAATTGAGTACCGTTATGTGGGCGACATCTGGTTTCAGCAAGACGATGCTACTGCACATACACTGAGCCACACAATAGCTTCATTGAGAAATCATTTCCTTGACCAACTAATTTCCCGTTTTGGACATATCAACTTATCCTAATGAAACACCTATAGATTTTTTTTCTTTGAGTTTATGTGGATGAAGGCCAACATACTCTCGTTATACGCGATATATCGGTTATTATGCCGGAAGGATAAATCGAAAATTTGACCTTACCTCAGATCACATTATTTTTAAAAAGTTAATGTCATGTATTGTTCTTTCGGTTCATAATAACGATTCCAACAGCCCATCCTATTTTAAGCGTTTAATTTGAAATTAAGAAAAAAAGTTCTTAATGAATCATCCATTATGAAATTGCCGTGAGGTTTTAACTTAAAATTATGTTCCATAATTGTTCCAGGGAAAAATTAATAAAAAAAACATTGTTTTCCCTCGTACCTCGTAAGTAAGATGTGAGAGAGTATCTTGCATTATGCGTCACACAATGGAACCTACTGCTTAACGTTAATTTCGAACTTTAGGGCATTTTATTAGAAGCTTTGACTAGACATGTTGATTAACTCGACTACTCGGAAGCTGCTGTCTACAACATCCTGAGGGCCGTCGATCAAAGAAATGTAGATGACTTTGACATGGTAAGAACCCAAGCCACCTACATGATAGTCACGTGCAACGGTAGGTCCCAAAAAAAAAACATAAATACACTAATCTTAACAAATCTGGGAACGAAGACTCCTCAGTAATACTTGGGCTATCGTCGGGAATCTTTCAAATGTATACCAGTAATATTGGTCAATGACATCGTTTTGGTCGAGGTCCACATGTATTGCCCTTTACTCTTTACAAGAACACAATTTTTTATTGTATACGAGTAAATATTTAGTTTCTTTTTCTATTAAATACCTCAAATGACTTAATTATTACAGCACATTTTTAAACAAAAAAACATCGACAGTATTTTGCATAATCCGCCCTCTCCTCTGCTGACTTGTTCCCTAACTCAATGCAATTTTCTGCAGCTTTAAACAAATATTCAAATAGAAAACTTGGAAGAACTTGGAAAAAAATAAACTATGTCACATGCCTTATGCAAAGCACAAATAAAAAGATTAGGCACATACACAAACTTTTAGACAACAAAAAGAGAAGAAGAACACTAAGCAAAAGATTCTCCAAACTCTTAGAATTCGCAATGTAAAGCTAAAACTTTGGCTGAACATTGCCCAAGAACGACTATGACTACTCGTTCGGTGCCTAACACCAGCGACACTCGTACTTATATGGCAACCAACCGCCTTCTTCAACACCCTCGCCCACAGTCTAAAGCTCGACTCGACACCGCACAAATAGAAAAACACAATAAACTTTTAAGTTTATGCATCAACATTTCTTTTGTTTGGTTTTCGACTCTAAGGAAATGCTTAAACGCAATGAAAATTAACCAAAAAAAAAACTAAGAGAGAGAGAGAAAGAGAATAAAATGCACAAGACTAAAACTTTCCCAGCAAAGTTTGTAAAACGTTCTAGACCGTAGAACGGAATTTACAACGTACGCAAGTACACCAACACAAGAAATGCAAAAACTTGGTGATTGTAGCAGTAAAACTGGCTAAGAATAAGTGAAGTGAATTAAAGTCGAAATGGATTATGTTGGCAACACTTTAACAAGTTATATGCCAGATTTCTGTTAGTCGCCTATTCGCTGTGGGTGGTGATATTGGACCAAGTAGATAAGAGAGTAGTTGACAGCAACATTGGGGCAGGTTGGTGAATATTTAGTGGGAACTAAACGGTTTTACATAAATTTTGAGTTATATTTAACATGGAAGTACAGGATATACGTTGGTGTTCTACTTGAGGTAAGTAGAATGTGTTTGAAGGGGGTAGTAGGGAAATTAAAGCAATAGTGAAGAAACAATATGCTTTTATAATAATAAACATCCAAAAAAAGAGTAATAAAAAATATATTGCATATAATACAAATACTGAAATAACAATTTTTCTTACAGTAGCAAATCAACTTAATTCCACTCTACACTTGTCAAGGATAATAAGGATATTTTTGTTAATTGACAATTTCTATTGTCGCAAAAATTATTTTTTTTAACAGTTTACTGTTAAGAAATTTACATTATTATGATTTAACAAAATTCTGTTACACTATGATATTAAAGTGTGATTCATTTAGAACTTTTTGTTTAATTTGCAATAAAACAATTAAAATATGATTTAATGTCGGCATCTTTGTAATGAGCCCAAAGAACAATCTCTGACATTTAGTCTTTTAAGATAATTTCTTTCGAATGTTAGCCACAACTTCGCCCTAGGTGGTATATTCGTAAGGTCCTACGAATAGGTATGTCGCGCATTACGCGAGTAATGATGGCTTTCATTTTTTGAAACGAAGTTGGCTTATTAACATAAGCCTAAAGGAAAAATGAAAAAAAAAATGTTACCAAAACAGAGCCTGTTCAATATATGGCATGGCCCTGTAAATCAGTATAGATATTTTTTTATTTGTCACGATATCGTTTTTTTTTTTTTGCATAAAAATTAATTTTATGTTAACATTTAACATAGTTATGTATAGATTACACAACTATGTTATAACATTCTGTAAAATGTTAACATAGCTCTTTTAAAATGTGTTCAAATAAAAAACCGTTTACAATATAATATTGCTTAACACAATTGCTTAATAAATTTTTCGACTCAAACAGAATTTTTTTGAACAGAACACTGTTAAAAATTTAACATGCCACTGTAAACATTTATACTATGTTTTTTTTTATTTGTTACGTTTCTTTGTTATCTTTTTGCATTACAATTAATTTATGTTTAGTTTTAACATAGTCATGTATAGATAACACAACTATGTTATAACATTCTGTAAAATGTTAACATAGCTCTTTTAAAATGTGTTCAAATAAAAAACCGTTTACAATATAATATTGCTAAACACAATGGCCTATTAAATTTTTCGACTCAAACTGAATTTTTTTTAACAGAACACTGTTAAAAATTTAACATGCCACTGTAAACATTTATAATATGTTTTTTTTTATTTATTACGTTTCTTTGTTATCTTTTTTGTATTACAATTAATTTATGTTTAGTTTTAACATAGTCATGTTTAGATAACACAACTATGTTATAACATTCTGTAAAATGTTAACATAGCTCTTTTAAAATGTGTTCAAATAAATACCGTTTACAATATAATATTGCTAAACACAATGGCCTATTAAATTTTTCGACTCAAACTGAATTTTTTTAACAGAACACTGTTAAAAATTTAACATGCCACTGTAAACATTTATAATATGTTTTTTTTATTTATCACGTTTCTTTGCTATCTTTTTTGTATTACAATTAATTTATGTTTAGTTTTAACATAGTCATGTTTAGATAACACAACTATGTTATAACATTCTGTAAAATTTTCACATGTCTCTGTTAAAATGTGTTCCAATTAAAAACCGTACAGAAAATAATATTGCTAAATACGATTGTGCAATATTTAAAACTCTACCAAATGTTGGTAACAGCATACTGTTAAAAATTGTACATAACTCTGTTAACAAATTTTTTAATTAAAATTAAATAAGCATTTTATCTGCATTTATATGTATATTTAGAATATTACTTTACTGGCCATGTTTTCCTATTGACCATATTGATCTTAACTAAATATTGTTAACATAACTCTGTAAGGAAATAAACTTAACTAATTAAAAACATTCAGTTAAATTTCAGCTTTAGTTCGTTAATAACTTTTTGTATTAAAAATCAGACTTACTATATTTTTTTAACATAACACTGTTGTTAACAGCACACTGCTAAAAATTTAACATAACTCTGTTAACAAAATGGTTGATTAAAATTGAATAAGAATTTGGTTTGCAAATTTAGAAATACATTTAGAATACTACTTTATTTGCTCTATTTTCTTATTGGACATATTGATCTTTACTAAAAATTGTTAACATAACACTGTTAGGAAATTAACATATTTAATTAAAAACATTCAGTTTAATTTCAACATTAGTTCGGTAAAAACTTTTTCTATTAAATATCAAATTCACTATATTTTTTAACATAACACTGTAGTTAACAGCACACTGTTAAACATTTAACAGAACATGTCAACACATTTTTTAGATAAAATTAAATAAGCATTTTTTTTTGCATACATATATGTATTTTTAGGAAATATTTCTTTATTGGTCGTCAAGTTGATCTTAACTTTATATTGTTAACATAACGCTGTTAAGAACTTAAAACAACTAATTAAAAACAATTTGCAAAGCGACTGCATTGCTCCGTTTAAAATGTTTTCCATTAGAATTCCAACATTATTAATTTTGTTAACAGAACACTGTTGTTAACAGCACACTGTTAAAAATTTAACATTACTCTGTTAACAAATTTTTTAAATAAAATTTAATAAGCATTTTATTTGCATTTACATACATATTTAGATTATTACTTTGCTGGCCATGTTGATCTTAACTGAATATTTTTAACATAACACTGTTAGGAAATTAACCGAAACTAATTACAAATATTCTGTTCTAATGATGATATTACTCCATTAAAAAGCTTATTGTATTAAAATTCAACCATAATATATTTCATTAACAGAACACTGTTGTTAACATCACACTGTTAAAAATTTTACATAACTCTATTAACACATTTTTTGATTAGAATTTAATAAGCTTTTTAAAAAGCAAAATAGCAATTCATACGCCATCAATTGCCAAAAATTTTACTATTTTGCCTAAAATAACAGTGTCATAGATTTTAAAAAATTTCATAATAATATGTCCCTTTTCCCAATCCACCATCACAGTAAGTCACTACCCTTCACTCTCGGGTTTCAAATCTATTAATTGATTAAAAAGTTTTTGCATTAAAATTCAACCATATTAACAGAACCCTGTTGTTAACAACACACTGCTAAAAATGTAACATAACTCTGTTAACAAATTTTTTAATTCAAATTTAATAAGCATTTTATTTGTAACACTGTGATTCATACGCCACCTATCGCTAAAAAATAGTACTTAATCAAAATTGATTTGCATTTCTTTACACAGAATTGCTTAACATTGCATTGTTATCTTTGTGTTTTACATGCCTTTTCGATTACATAACAGTATCAACGATTTGAAAATATTCCATAGTAATATGTGCCTCCCCTCCCATGCCATCATTCCACCGTCACTACCCATCACTTTCGGTTTTCAAATCAATCAATTGATATTTTCCCCCGCTCATCAATCAATTACAATTGCAATCACGTATTTTCCCACACTTAAAGTACCCACAAGGCAATGATGAACAATTAACCGAGCCCAGAAATTACTATTTCACGGTCTTCTATATGCAAAATACCAAACGCAGGAAGAAAATAACCTTTGAATAGAATACAAACTACAAATTAGAAAACTTTTTCAAAATTAAACAGAAAAAAAAACATCTAAGGGTAATAAAAACAAAAATAAAACGCAAAGCAATTGCCATTTAAAATTCATTGTGCCACAACGAAGAAACCAAGAGAAAAAAAAACTGCAATTTATGAATTTAAATGTTGCCGACATTTCAAAGTTGATTTTTGCTCGTTAGAATCAAAGTCATGGTTAAGTTGCCTATATACTTGTTGCATATTAATAAAGCGAGAGAGAGAACGAAATATGATAAACGTCAAATGGTGTCTAAGGAATGTGGACGGTTTTGTAAAGGAAAGAAGGAAGGAAGCAAGGAAAAGAAAAAACTGCAAAACTGAATTTTCCATGTGGACTTAATCTTGTTGCAGTGCTTTTTTTTGTTATTTTGCAGATTTTTCTTTTTACCGTCTTCACCGTGAACACGTGACAAGATTTCAATGTCGTTACCGGTGTGAAAGAGAGAATAAGCAACGATAAAACCCAACTAAAGTTAATTGCTGAAAAAAACATCATGGGATCAAACACTAAATGCGCTACGAGAAAAAACAACAACTTTTGTGCCACACTAAAAAGACGATGTGAAAAGAGACTTTTAACTAAGCATAATAAAACATTGCAGACAGCATATAGACAAATAACGAGGGGATACTTGGTAAAGATAGAAATGAGAAAATAAATAAATAATAGCAAATAATCTTAATAAATAGGACCAAATTTAATAGAAAATAAAAAAAAACTCTAACTAAAGGTATTCAAAATCCAAAAAATAATAGTTCTTATACAAAATAAAAAAATAAATTGATGTCCATTGGTCAGCGCATCACTTTAGAATGCGTCGACCGATTTGACTTATTTATAAAATGTCTGTTAAATTCCAAATAGGGTTTTTAGACAAAGAAATTTTGTTCACGCCCATTTCTAAATCCACATTTCCCTTTCATGGGCAATATATTTTTATTTTAAGCCCGTAGTCTTCGCGCCAGAGAGGTACAATGCCCGCACATACGAAATCTGTATTATTGAGCAAAGGGTGAATAGAGCGTGGTCAAACTATTTGATATACTCATAGTACTCTACAACAAAATTATTAATATGCATACGTATTTTTAATATTTGATCAGTAAGCGATGAAGGCGTGGCAGCTATGTTAAATTGTTCAGCTACACAAAATTGTGTTAACAGAGCACTGTTAAAAACTAAACATAACTATGCCATAACATACTGCAAAAATTTTTATATAACTATGTTAAAATTTATTTAAAATCAAATTATATTTAAATCTCTAAAAAAAATTGTTAACAGAGCACTGTTAAAATTAGAGTATAACTCTGTTAAAATTCATTAAAATTTAGCGATAATTTTTTTGTATTAATATATATTTAAAATACTATTTTATTTGTCATTTTTATCTTGCTAATGTTAACTGAATTTTGTTAACATAACAATGTTAAAAACTTAACATAATTTTACTGAATTTTGCTAACATATCAATGTTAAGAACTTCACATAAAATGAACTTGCTAAAATGATTTTGAAGTAAAACTATATTTTAACTTTTCATAATGTTGTTAACAGAACACTGTTAAAATTCAACATAAACAGAATTTTAATTTAAAACCGAATCAGCATTTTATTTGCATTTATTTGTATTTAGAATATTGTTTTATGCGCTATGTTTTTGTATAGATCATGTTTATCTGAATAACGTTGTTAACAGAACACTGTTAAAATTTAACATAACTCTGTTAAAAGAATTTAAAATTAAAATAGAATGAGCATTTCATTTGTATTTGTAAGTATTTAGAATATTATTTTATGCGCCATATTTTTGTTTGGATCATGTTTATCTGAATAACGTTGTTAACATAACCCTGTTACGATCTTAACATAAATATGATACAACAAACTGAAAACAATTTTATATTACTTTGTTAAAATGTATTTCAAATAAAATTTTATTCAAATCTTTAAAAAAAAATTGTTAACATAGCAATGTTAAAAATTTAACATAACTCTGTTAACTCATTAAATTTCTTAAAATTTAGTGATCATTTTATTTGTATTAATATATATTAAGAATACTATTTTTCTTCCCATTTCTCTCTTGCGGTCATGTTAATGTTAACTGAATTATGTTAACATAATAATGTTACGAATTTAACATAACAATTAAAAAAATGGGCTTTTAATGAATTTAAAGTGAATTTATATTTAAACTTTTCAAAACGTTGTTAACAGAACACTTCTAAAATTTAACATAAAATGTTAACAGAATTTTAATTAAAAATGGAATGAGCACTTTATTTGCATTTATAATTAATTAGAATATTATTTTATACGCCATGTTTTGTTATGCTTTATGTTTATCTGAACTCAATTTTGTTAACATATGTAACACTGTTACGAGCTTAACATAACAGTGATAAAACGCATCGTCAAAATTTCTATAAAACTCTGTTAAAAAGTGTTTAAACTAATATTTAATTTAAATTTCCATAAAATTTCGTTAACAGAGCACTGTTAAAAATTTAACATAACTCTGTTAATCACAACACTCATTAAAATTTGGCGATAATTTTATTTTTATTTATATATATATATATTAAGAATACTATGTATATCATTTGTCAGTTTTCTCTTGCGGCCATCTTAACTGAATTTTGTTAACATAACAATGTTAAGTACTTAACATAATAATGATATAATGCACCATTAAAATTTGAATACAACTCGTATGAAACACGTCTAAAGTACAGTTCTATTTGAACTTCTCAAAATATTTTTAACATAACACTGTTAGTAATTTAACATTATTCTGTTAACAGGATTTTAGTATAAAATTAAATAAGAATTGTATTTATATTTAGTTTACATATATTTAGAATATTATTTTATTCGCCTTGTTTATCTATGCACCATGTTTATCTGAACTGGATTCTGTTAACATAACACTGTTATAAACATTATAATGCACTTAAATAAATATTCAAATATAACACTGTTTAAATTTGGTTAAGATAAATTTCTATTTAAATCCCTATTAACTTTCAATAACAGAACTCTGTTAAAATTTTAAAGTAATTCTTTAAACACATTTTTGTAGGAAAAATTATGATTTAAATTAAATCTTAATTTTTTTGTTGTATTTGTGCGTATTTAGAATATTATTGTATTTCTGCTTTTTTCTCATGTTGTCCTTAAGTTATTTTTTTAACATAAAACTGTTAAGTAACATAACTATAAAATAATTCACTATAACAATATGAATATAACTCTGATAAAATGTGTAAACTCTATTTAAACTTTTCAAAATTTTTTCAAAAGAAAACTGTTAAGAAAGTTATGTTAAGTTTTTAACAGCATTCTTTTGGCAACATTTTGAGAAGTTTAAATAACATTAACATCATTTTGATTTAAAATGAAATAAAAATTTTATTTGTATTTATATATATTAAAATTATGATATTTTTCCACCATTTTTCACTGTTGACCCTGTGGATCTAACCCGAATTTTGTTAACATAACACTGTTGCGAACATAACTTAACAACCCTACAATGCACTTATAACATTCTAAATAACTCTGTTTCAATGAGTTTAAAGTAATATTCTTTTTAAATCTCTACAAAAAACAAATTAAGTGAACACTGTTAAACACTTAACATAACTCTGTTAACACACTATAAAATTAGAATTAATTAAATATATTATATGAATATATATGTAGAATTATATTTTATTCGGCATGTTTTTCTTTTGACTATGTGCATCTAAACTAAATTTGGTTAACATAACACTGTTAAGAACTTAACATAACAATGATACAATGTATATGTACTGTTATTAATTGAATACAATTCTAAATGTGTTTATGCATTTCAATTAAAATTTCCACGTTTTATTCGGCATGTTTTTCTTTTGACTATGTGCATCTAAACCAAATTTGGGTAACATAACAATTTTAAGAACTTAACATAGCAATGATACAATGTAGATGTACTGTTATTAATTAAATACAATTCTGTCTAAATGTGTTTATACATTTCATTTAAAATCTCGACAAAATTTTGTTAAAAGAACACTGTTAAAAATTTATCATGAAACTGTTAACACACTTCTAATATTATGTTCTGTTTTATTTTATATGCCCCCAATTACTGACCCTACCCTCGCTTCATTCAATATATTTACATTTCTGTGTCTTTTCAGCTTACACAGCCCGACAAAGAAAAAGCCAAACAAAACGAAGCCAAAGGGAAAGAGGCCTTGAAACAATTTTGAGACAGGAAAAGAAACAACAGCAACAAAAAAAAAACTGCAACAAACTCGAGAGTTCAAAGCAAATACGACGACAGCATAAACTAGTTAAATTTTGTTTAGCCAATAATGCAGACAGCTATGCGACACCAACAAACCCGGCCAATACCAAATACAATTTTCAAACATCAACTTGCAACACGGCCACATGTTTGGTGGCATGCGTCTCGGCCCCCTACCCCCCTGGTAGCAGGGCATGCAAAGCTATGTAAGAGTCGAAGAAGAGGAAAATCGTTGTTTGGCCATTGTAGCACAGTTTAATAAACCACAAACTGAAAGTGTCAGTCTGCGCAAGCTGGCTGGCTGGCAGACAGAGAGACAGACCGACTGTCTGTGAGTCTGTGCGTCTGTCGGTCGGTCTGTCTAATTGTTACTCAAGAATGCAGACAGTCTGCAATTACCAAACGTTAAAACGTGTAAAGAAATACAAATAACACTGAACGACGAACGGTGGACGATTTGCAGTTGAAGAAATGCTTAGATGGAAAACAACAGTCCTCCTTTTACAGTCCTCCTTTCCCACAAGTTGGCTGCCACTAAAGAGACGAGAGTGTTTCGCCAAATGGAGTAGAAAGAAAACAAACAAACAAACACAAACCAACGCCATACACATGACGAAGGAGCCGACGAAGATGAGATGTGGCCAAATAAGCTTTAAAATGAATGGGACGTGTCGATTGCGGAGAAGAGCCAGTGAGAGGCAAACATTGGGTGAGAACTAACAGCAGTTGATATCAATATAAAAATATAAAAATATAAAAATATAAAAATACTAGCTGACCCGGCAAACGTTGTTCTGCCATACAACTTCGTACCCTGCGAACTTTGTCTCGCTCCAAAGTTAACGCCTTCATACTCGTATAAGCTTCAGGGTAATATTAATACAGATAGTTAAAATTTTAATGTAATTTATTTGAATTTATTCGAAATTAGTGAAGAGCGATCTGATAAACAATGTATTTCGATTTGTTTTCCGGCGCAAAAACAAACATTGAAGACGGTTTGCCGACACGCGAACAGAAAACGTACAGCTGACCGTGCGAAAAGCAGGGGAATTCGAGATTGATCCCACAAACTTCCAACAATTGGCTTTGCGATTTATTGATTGTCATCACAAAAGCCAATCGAATGGTTTATTTAATTCGCTTGAATTCGAAAGGACGATCTATTTTTCCATTCGAAAAGTAATTTTTGAATAATTATCCGAAATTTTCCATATTAACATCGTCCAAAATTATCAAATCAAACATTAAAATAAAAAATTTCGTCGAAAAAGAAAATTCAATTTTTATTTAATTTTTCCGTAATTTTCCAACAAACATTTTTCCATTCGAAAAGCCACTACGAAACAATGGCTTACAAAATTTTATACGAAAATTCAATTTGCGATTTTCATCAAATCAAGTAATATAATGCAAAATTTCGGTAAAAAAATCCAAGTTTTTCGAGCTTTTCCGGAATTTTCCGAGTTTTCCACCAAAAATTTTTCTATTTTTTCATGCGAAAAGTCGTTTCGGAATAATTATCCAAAATGCAAAATTTCGTCGAAAAAAAATTTAAATTTTTTTTAATTTTTGCGTATTTTTTTGAATTTTTCAACAAAAATTTTCTATTTTTCGATTCGAAAATCCATTCTGTAAGAATTCCATACAAAAAGGCAGTTATCGAGTTTCCCTATTTTCCGACTTTTCCGAAGGATTTTTTCACATAAACATTCTCCTGGCAATTACGAACAACTGAAAAAAATATTGAGCAGAATCGGCCCAGCCGTTCTCAATTGATGAATGACTATATGAATTACTATTACACCATTTTTATTTATATAGAAATTATTTATCCCGTTAAATTTTCCGGAATTTTCCGAGTATTTCGCTAATAATTTTCTATTTTTGCATTCGAAAAGCCATTTCGTAACAATTGCACACAATTTTCCCGGCGTTTGCTAGGGATTTTCCCAAAATTTTTTGGCATAAAAAATTCCTGCCAATTATGAAAAATTGAAAAAAAATTGAGCAAACTGGGACAACGTTCTTTCTTGATAAATTACTATACATTTTTCACACTATATTTCACAATAATCCGAAATTTTTCAGCAACACAACAAATTTTTCACCTTTACGTCGTCTGAAATCATCAAATCAAGCGATACAATGGAAGATTTCGTCGAAGGCATCCAAATCTTTCGATTTTATTCTGGAATTTTCCGAGTTTTCCACCAAGAATTTTTCTATTTTTCAATTTCAAAAGTCATAATTGTTCGAAATTGTTCACATTTACATCGCCAAAAGTTACAAAAACATACGATAAGATGCAAAATTTTGTCGAAAAAAAAGAACTTCTTTTTGGTATTTTCCAACTAAAACTTTCTATTTTTTCTATTCGAAAACCGACAAAAATTTAATATGCGATTTACCTCAAATCAGGCGATAGTGCAAAATTTTGCCGAAAAATGCAAATTTATCGATTTTTTTGGAATTTTCCGAGTTTTCCACCGAGAATTTATTTATTTTTCCATTCGGAAAGTCATTTCGGAATAATTATCCGAAATTTTTCGCAAGTTTCTTCGTTCAAAACTATCAAATCGTACAACAAAAAGCTAAATTTCGTCGAAAAATAGTATTCAAATTTATCGAATTTTTCCGGAATTTTCCGAATTTTTCCACAAAAATTTTCTATTTTTCTATTCGAAAATCCATTCCGTATCAATGGCATACAAAATTCCATACAAAAAGGCAATTTTCGATTTTTCAAATTTTCCGACTTTTCCGGAGGATTTTCCCAAAATTTTCTTTCGTAAAAACCTACTCCTGGCAATTACGAATAACTGAAAAAAAATTGAGCCAAATCGGTCCAACCGTTCTCGAGTTTTGCGCTTAGCAACACATTCAGCGACTTATTTTTATATTATAGATAAAAATATAAAAATATAAAAATATAAAAATATAAAAATATAAAAATATAAAAATATAAAAATATAAAAATATAAAAATATAAAAATATAAAAATATAAAAATATAAAAATATAAAAATATAAAAATATAAAAATATAAAAATATAAAAAAATAAAAATATAAAAATATAAAAATATAAAAAAATAAAAATATAAAAATATAAAAAAAAAAAATTAAAAATATAAAAATTAAAAATATAAAAATTAGAAATATAATAATATAAAAATATAAAAATATAGAAATATAAAAATATAAAAATATAAAAATATAAAAATATAAAAATATAAAAATATAAAAATATAAAAATATAAAAATATAAAAATATAAAAATACAATATTTAACACTTTGAGAATCTCTGCCTCTCATGTGCCGCCACACACGATTGCCTGTGTGCAGCAGGCTTAGATAAAACTTCCAAGCATATGGAGGAACATTCGCTTTTCCTTTTATGAAGGGTAATAGTTGGACAGGGGGCTGGGTTTTCAAAAGTTATTTTTAAAACTATTAAGAAATCGTAAGGTATAAAAATAGCAACAAAAGTTTTGCAAACACACAGAGGAAAAAACGTTTGGCAAAACAAAAAACCTAAAAAACAGGCAGCAGCTACAGGGAATTCAAATATGAAAAACTTGTTAAACCAGACACGTTTGTAATCAAAGACGATGATGATGATAAACGAGCCAGGAGGCAAACAAACAGACGCCAAAACATGAACACAGATATAGAAAAAAATTTAAAATTTGAATTATTTCGGTACTTACCTATACCCCATGGTGTGCCAACTTTTCCCGAAATGTTTAAAAATTGAAAACCTTCGTTACTCTCCAACAAATTGTTACCTCTACCATACAGAATCGATGGCGATGTTGATGGCGTTGATGATGGCAATGATGCAGATGCAGATGATGATGATGGCTCTACAGATGTTGGTATGGTTGTATGAGGCGAAGATGTTGGCAACGAAGACGACAGCTTAATAGGCAATGATGATTTTAATATAGGAGACGGCGATGATGACGGCAACAGCAGCGTTGGCTGAGACAGTGGCATTTTGCCCAGCGCCGATGAGGATGAAGAAGAAACTACCAGCGTACTACCTTGGCCTCCACCACTATTTGCCGGCGCTGTTAAACTATTGCCAGCAGCCGGTGCATGTTTACCTTTAGTCGGCGGCGGCGGCGGCGGTGGTGGTCCCAGGGTGGTGTTACGAATCGAATTCAATTTCTCCAGCAAAGCCGAACTGCTAAAGTTGGGCGAAAGGAAACCGAGCGGTGTGGCCTCTGTGGGAGCTGGAGGGGCTCCAGTTTGACTGGGATCAGTGGCGGCGGTGGTGCATAGTTTGCTTATGCTCAAGATAAAAGTTATGAATATAAAGTTGGACGAGGTAAAACTGAAACTGATCAATTGTTGGATCTTGCTTTGGTAGTTGGAGCTGTTGCCAAAGAATTTACTTATTTTCGGAGGTTCGTTGTTGGCGCTGTTACTACTGGAGTGGCTGTTATAGATATTGCTGCTGGAGCTGCTGCTAGAGTTGCTGCTCGTTGAGAGCGTGTTAATGTTGTTACATTTGCTGCCGCTGTTATTGTTGTTGTGATACTGTGTATTATGGGGCGTAATACACAATGTTGCCATTGTTTGTTGATTTTCACTTTACTCCACTGTTTTTCCGTTTAAATGTTTTTAAAATATTTTTTCAATTGACAATTAATGTTGTTAATTGAAGAAATTAATGTTAAGTTTATGAGAAGTTTATTTAGTTAGTAATTCGGTTAATTATTCACTTATTTCACTGATTTATATTATTTTGTTTAAAACTTTCCATGCACTGACATTTTAATTTATTTTTATTTTCTGAAAAGAAGAGAGAATTGTAAAATATATATTAGTGATTACTTGGCACATTTAAATATGAAATATTAAATTAATTGAGATATCATAGAATATTTGTTAATAAACACAATAATAATGAAAGCCAGTACAGAAATTTTAGTAAGGTAAACTAACAGACTATTTCTGATATTGCTCAACACTCGAGTAATTGAAATTTATAAATTTTTAAGTGCAATTACTTAGGAAATATTTTTTGGAAGTTATAGGAGAAATATACATTTTCCAGAAATAGGTAATTTTTGATGGGAAGTGATTGGTCGATATATATACATATAAGTGAATGTGGCAAAAATGTCGGTTATCTAAGGTTTTCCTTACTGTTAATATACTGACCAAATGCACATGTCCTGAGTTTTCCGATTGGAAGACAAATTCCCCTATACAATACTTACTAAATTCAAATCGATATTAAATTATTATGGCATGTAACTTGACTTACTAACTTCAAATCGTTATTAAAATATTATGGCATGTATCTTGATAAAACGAATGATGCAGAACTTCTTCTTTTTGGGGCTACTTTCACGTGCAGTTCTCAGAATTAAGTCCCAACTCAATGAGCTGCAAAATGTTGTACTGTATATGGGAGAAATGTAAAGATAATTTTCCAAAAAATAGGTTATTTGGAATGGGAGACTCCAGAAGGTATCGGCCTATATGACCCACATTAATTAGTGTATATTAGGGTAATAACTTTTTTTTCTAAGCGTTTAACTTATGGTAAATTTGATGGTCCCGACGAAAGACAAAGACTTTAATAATTTACCGCTGGATATATGTAATATATGTCCGCTGCCCTGGCTACCAAAACAAAGAAACCTAGACATCGCTAAACTGCATACCCCGATATATCCAATGCCCATTTTAACCAAATCACTCTATTACTGAAAACTAATCACCCCTTATTCTGATGTTTCTAACAGTGCCGACATAATGCCGCAATGACTGTACTTGCATATGAAAAACCACGCTTTGACGTCTGCTGGTACGATAAGGAATGTCGGGTATTGGCTGAGGAAACGAAAGCTGCATACAATGCAACTATAGTATCTTTTGGACGAATTTCTGATCGACAGCTTTAAAAAATTACTTTTGGATACAATAAAAGTACTTTTTGGAACAATAAAAATATGTACCTTCTTATACGATAAAAGGCCTGCTGGTTAAATAAAAGTACTTTTTGTACAGTGTTAGTACTTTGGAGGTACAATAAAAGAACTTTTGGATACAATAAAAGTACTTTTTGGTATAATAAAAATATGTACCTTTTTATACAATAAAAAACTTGTTGGAAAAATTAAAGTACTTTTTGATGCAACAAAATTAATTTTTGATACAATAAAAGTACTTATTGGTACAAGAAGGGTACTTTGTGATACAACAAAAGTACCTTTAGACACAAAATATATATAACTATATAGTTATATATATATAACTGTACTTGTTGGTACAACAAATTACCTGGTACAAATGGGACTAGTGGCTTAAACGTGACAAATGCTCCTATACGATACTTTCTAACTTCAAATCGATATTAAATTATTATGGCATGTAACTTCACAAAATGAATGATGCAGAACTTCTTTTTTTTGGGGCTACTTTCACGTGCATTTCTCAGAACTGAGTCCCAAATCAATTAGCTGAAAAATTGTCTACTGTTGTTGGGGCTACTTTCACGTGCAGTTCTCAGAATTTAGTCCCAAATTCATGTGTTGTACTGTGTTATCTTTTGAGGGCTCTTTCATTTTTAATTTGGGTTTTTTAATCTCTTTTTGGCTTTATTTCATTTTTGTTCTTGGGTTTTATTTCATGTCTTTGTTTAGGGATTTCCGTGACTAGATTTTCATCTCGGTACTTGCAGTTTGAAATCAATGTTTAAAAAAAAAACTTAATTCCCTTTGCACCCCATGAATGAGGTATGGGATAGCTTCTAGCGTTGTTGTGAATTAACACGCTTTCTATTTTTCGACTCACAACTAACGGCACCTACTTTTTTATCGACGAATGCGAACGTCACTGTTTTAGAAGCTCTTATTAGACACGACGATTGAATCGACGCTTAATACTGCGAAGTTGCTGTCACCAACATTCGAGGGGAGCCGACAGTGAAAGAAAATTTTTTTTTTTTTTTCTTTTTTAAGATGACTGGAGCCAGGTTTGAACCTGCGATCTCCCGCATGGTAGTCGCGTGTTCTAACCACTATGCCACGGCCGGTTCAATGTTTAGTAACCTCTAAATTTTACCTATTGGTATAACTTTTGGGCTTCATCTCGTTGCCAGTACTTTTAATATCTTCTCTCTCTCTCTCTCTCTCTCTCTCTCTCTCTCTCTCTCTCTCTCTCTCTCTCAATATTTATCGGTAAATTCTTCTTCTTATAGGAGGCAAAACCTCAGAAAACCTAACTAGTTGACACACCCCTGTAGTACACTTAATTCAGTAAAATTTTGCGTAAGGTGTACGTAAAGAATGCATATGGACTATATCGGATCACCCCTTCTGGTACCTCCCATACAAAATGACTTTGTTTGGAAAATTTATATTTCTCCCATAACTTCTATGCCGGCACCTGGGGGGATAATCATATTTGGTCAGTTAATTTATCTTGTAATAGGAAGCAAAGCATCAGCAACCCTAACTATTTGGTACACCGCTTTTGGTACCTCCCACATAAATATATGGGATATTTCCCCTTTTACATACGTATCATTTTTGTATGTACACTGAATTCAGACAAATTTTGCCAAGGTAAGCGACCATTGAACGTTGATTTACGAAAAAAAATCAGGCACATTGAGCTGCCCCTAATTGTACCTTCTGTCCAATAGGTAAAATTTTGTATGTTTTTGCTCTTAATTTAATTTAAAAATCTATAAATTTCATAACTCAAGACTTAAACAATATCTTGTATTTGGTGATGGTATTTATCAGTCAGTTTACCTGACTGAAATTTCTGTACTGGTTATATCTTTACTCTCTCTATCTCTTCCTTGATAGACCCTTTTTCTATTTCATCAGACTTTTTGTCTCTTCCTTCTTTTCCTCATATCGTTTCCTTACAGCACTGTTTAAGATCAATGTGTTGTAACCTTTAAATTGTACCTATTGGTACTTTCTGACATCGTCGCTTACTTTGTAAGCAAGAGCGCACCGATAGGAAGGCCTATGACACTTCTATGCTAAATTTAAGGAGGAATATAAGCGAAAGAATCATCACTGATTGCTACTAAATATATGTATTTTTACCACTGGGAAGTTGAGTTCTTCTTCTTTAATACATTACATTTTCTTGTTAAATGAGACGAAGATAAACGCCCAGCGGTAAGGAATCCATGACATCAGTATGGCATTGTAAGCAAGTGATCTAAGTACTCAGAACGTCAGGCGTGTGTAATGTAGAATATATCGTCCAATCATTATAACAGCGACTGAAATAACACCTACTGACATCTTCACTTACATCATAACCAAGCGTGTTATCAAGCTCATGTAAAACTCCGCTTATAACGTAATTGCAACTGAAATGGCACTTACTGACAACGTCACTTACTTTGTAAGCGAGAGCGCACCGATTAAACGGCCTACGACACTCTTATGCTAGATTTAATGAGGAATAAAAGCGTAATGGGTATTTTTACGGCTGGGAAATTTCTAAGCAACTTTTTTTTATTTTACTACTTTCTTTCCATAACATCTACCATGCGGCAAATGATGGATAAGTGTCTCTATATTTAGCATTAACCTTCAATACGTTTTTATTTTAAAATAATTCAACGTATTACTGACCGGCCGTGACATATTTCTGAAACAAGACCGTTTAAGAAAACACAATATTCACAGATAATCTATTTGATTTTAACAGCTAAATGTTTATCATGACGTCGAAAATATTTCGAATGAAACTCATTTAAAATTATCAACGCATTTTCCCATCGTAAATTTGGATTAAATCATGACGTCGAGCCCCTCCCTCCATGACACTTGAGAAATGTTGACAGCCTACGCAGTCGAGAGAATATTTGAAAATTATGTTGGACAAAGTAAATACTTTTAAGTGAAGAAAAACAAATATAGAAAGAAAAAAATGTAAAAAAAACGGATTAGGAAAAATAAATAACAAAAAATTGATATAAAAAGGGAGGGAAAGAAAATAAATTAAAAAAAAAATTATTTAAAAAAGGAGTGAGGGGATATGAATATAAAAAAAAAACATGATACAAAACTGGAGTGAAGGAAAATATATATAAAAAATTATTTTCAAAATGGAGTGAAGGATAATTAATATAAAAATGGAGTTAAGGAAAATGAATATAAAAAACTTATACATAAAAGAAGTGAAGGAAAATAAATATAAAAAAATTAATACAAAAATGGAATGAAGGAAAAAAATTAAAAAAATTGTATCGTATGTTGTTGTTGTATCGTATGTTGTTAACAAAAGTTGATATTACTGATTTTTTTCTCTGAAAATAACTTTCCTCATATATAAAATTATTATACTTTTAAAATCCCTAGAGAGTTCCATCGATGCTCCTAACATATGTTCTCTTACCTACAAACACAATTATATACAAAATACACAATGTCTATCACAAAATTTAAAACAAATAAAAAATAACAGTCGCAACTGAATATTTGCTTACACGCAGATATTTTATAAATAAAACAAATGACAGTTGTTACAACAAAATCAAATGACAACAACAACAAAAGCGTCAAAAGAGCTACAAAATTGAGAGTAAATAAAAACAATAACAAAAAAAAACCAAAAACAAACAAAAAAAAACACAATTTAAAAATGAAAAACATGATATGTTGCCAAAAAAGAAACATACAAATTCCCTCTCTCTCTCCCAAAACTGAATACAAAAATAAATGACAATTTACGCACAACAAAAAAATACACAAAACAGCGAACGCAGAAGAAGATTAAAAGCAACGTCAAAACTTTTAAATGATAAAACGAGTTACGTATTAGTTTTTTCTTTTCTCATGATGAAAACCTGCAAAACATTTACCACAGGTAGTAACACTAAAACTCCACATATAACCACTAATATTAACAAATACCTTCAAAACAAACCCCCCTGCGGGCATGCTAAAGAGTAAATAACAACAAAAAACGGTAAGCAAATACTTAAAGACGCTAAGAGAAATGCAGATGACGTCGCTAAAAATCAAAAACGAACCGGCAACATTTGCGGTTTAAATAAACCAGATATTGCTTATAAATAACAGAAAAAAACACGTTTTAAATACAATTCATTCTCAATGAATTAAGACTAAACAACAGACGAGGTAATGGGAGTATTTTTGACGATAGGTAGTGAATACTTTTGTTCCGACGTAAGTCTACTCTCCTTCCTGTTTTCTTAGTGGTGGCAAACTGATTGAGGTATTCAAAGGAAGAGATTGCCGATATTGAAAGTTCCCACATTGATAGGTAAGCAAATGAAATGTGATAGTAAAAAAATAAAATCTATATATTTGTAAAACACACAAATTGTTTCTACCAATGTCCCCTATAGACCTTCAAATCATCGAACCGAAGCGTCTCATACTGGATTCATTAGAAAGGCAATAATGCGAAGATGGTTATAGACCACTAAAACAATACATAAGTCGCATTCGGTCCATTCATAAAGTCAATTTTCGACTTATTCCATACCAAAATTTGGAAAATTTTTTATTAAATATTAATACAAAACTGAGATTGTGTTTACTTAAAGGTTATATCAAGTTGCAAGTTACATATGTTAACTAGATATATATTTAATCGCTCGTAAAAAATATATTTTTTCCAAAAAAAAATTCACAAATTACAAAAGTTTGATAGAATTTTAAAAAAATCCGTTAAAAAAATTGTTAAAAGGTCCAAAAAAAATTATTACTATTTTTTGCCACAACTTTAAAAATATTGAAATTACAAGTTCTAAATTCTAATTTTTTACTGAAATTTGTATTAATTATAGGTCCATATTTATTCCTGAATAAAACTGTCTGAAGCGCACATCGTATGCAAAACATGACAAAACAGATATGTACATAAAACTATGAGTGTAATTTTGGTCATTTGTGTGGAAGCAACCAGAAGGGGCAAGGCAAACGATTTGGTTTTCTGAGCGTTTTTCTGTTAAGATAAGATTACAAAGCTGGACAAACTTAAATGTCCTCCAGCTTTTCATTTAGAAGTTATTGGAGATATATTATGTTTACAAAAATATCTCATTTTGTATGGGAGGTACCATAAGGGGTAAGACTATTTTGCCCATTTACAATCCCATTACTTCAATTTGGAAAATATTAATACTGATAAATTTTCATAGAGATCTGTTAAGGTTAACTCGAGTTATCTTGTCCACTAGCCATCCAGACGGACATGGCTCAATTCATCAAACGAATTATGTCTTAAGTTACTTGAAGTCCAACACAACTTTTTTAACACGTGACACTTTTTCTCGCATCAAGAATACCAAAAATAAAAATTTAATGATCTGCAAATACTGGACTAAATTGGTTCATTTACTTGGGTGTAATAGTCTGATGACATTTCAAGACCCACTGGGTACTTTTAATGGGGGGTACTAAAAATTATGGTGTGAATCTGCTCAAACTATGTACAGTAAGAATAATAGTCAGAAAAATACGTTTTGAGGGACTTGAAATAGTTGCGGATGTATTAAACAACAATATAGGTGATCAGGTTACGGTCAGGGTGGGTTTTGATAATACTGTGGAATACTCTCGGGATCATTGTCCGGTGAGAACTTCCAAGTCAGGGTGATGATACTAGGCCAGTATAGTAACACCCCAAAGAGTTAGGTCGGAGTGGGCGTGGCAAAACTGAATTTTAGCCCTAGAGAGATACAATTTGGTACACAGATAGTACTCGGTATTTCAATACCAAATCTAAAGACGAAACTGTTATTTTCGGTCAGGGGGCGGAGGAGGCGTGGCAAAGTTATATTTTAGACCTATAGGGATACAATTTGATACACGGATAGACTCGGCACTACAACTACAAATTTGTAGATGAATTTTATATTTTCGTTCAGTGGGCGAAGGAGGCGTGGCAAAACCGTATTTTACGCTTAAAGAGATAAAATTTGATATATTGATAGGATTTGGCACTACAATTAAAAATTTGTAAACGAAATTTTTATTATCGGTCAGTTGGCGAAGGAGGCGTGGCAAAAGTGTATTTTACGCGTAGAGTGATATATTTGATATATTGATAGGATTTGGCACTACATTTACAAAATTTGCAGACGAAATTTTTAATTTTGCTCAGCGGGCGGAAAGGGCGTAACAAAACTTTTTTTAGAGGTAGAAATCTACAAATGGGATATATAGATAATACTCTGCACTACAGTTACAAATTTGTAGACGAAATTTTTATTTTCGATCAGTGGGCGAAAAAGGCGTGTATTTTAGTCCTGTATTTTAGTCCTAGAGAGATAAAATTAGGTACAAATATAGTACTCGGTATTGCAATTTCAAATCTGTAGAGCGTGGCAAACAATATTTTTAGTCCTGCAAATATACAAATTTGAAATATAGGTAGAACTCGGCACAACATTTACAATGTGTAAACGAAATTTTTATTATCAGTCAGTGGGCCGAGGGGGCGTGGCAAAACGGTATTTTGGGATAAAATTTGATACACAGAAATTTTTAATTTTTATTTAGAAACCAGTGGACAACACTTTTATTAGAGCTAGAGAGATACAATTTTGTACACAGATAGTATTCGCCAATTAAGGTTTAAATTTGCAGACAAATTTTTAATTTTCGATCAGCGGGCAAAGTGGCGTGACAAAACTTTATTCAAGTCCTAGAAAGATAAAGTATTAAATTAGGTACATATACAGATTGAACTCGGCACTACAAATTCAAATATGCAGACACAATTTTAATTTTCAATCTTTGGGCGGAGGGCACGTGGCAAAACTTTATTTCAGTCCTAGAAATATTAAATTTCATATATAGATTGATAAAATGTATATTAACGCTCCGACTCTGTCCACATTTTGGTTAAGCCGCGGCGTATCTGGCACACAGATAGTAATCGGCACTATAATTACAAATTTGAAGAAGAAAATTGCATCTTGGCTGCGCTTTGCGTTTAAAAATGGGGGGAAAGGGGGAAAAATCCACGACAAGATCCACAACTATCCCGGAGTCGCCTCTAAAGGCATATACTATATGATTGACCCGCACCAATTTTTTTATTCAAAAATTTTTCCCAAACATAGATACATGTCCCCTATCTTCACCCCTATGGGAGCCCACATACAAAAATCAAATTTTTATAAAATTTTCTACCACCGTTCTAACTGCCCAAAGGTGCTTCTAGTGGAGTTTAAAGTATGGCCGACACCTAATATTTTGGCAACCTTAACAGTTTTTCGGAACATATCTACCCTCTACCTTAAGTTGGTCCTCATAATTTTGTTTTTTTTATAATTTTTATAATTTTTTTCTAGGGGCGAGAAATGAAGAACCAACTCACTTTCATTATTAATTCACAACATTTCATCCGTACATGCTTAAGGATAATCTAATACTAAATGCACTTTAAACGACTAAAACAAAAAGGTCTTCACAAAATTATAATATCCCAAGTTTTCATTAATTAGGCTCGACTTCAGTGTTTTGTTCTTATCTTTTATTTTTTAATATTTCGCCTTTCACCGAAAAACATCATCAGGATTGAAAAAAATTTAGTGACAACACAATATTAAAATAGGTCATCTCTAAGTAACAGAAAACTTGTATTGAAGACTACCGCTTTATAAAAATAGTTGCTGCAGAGACCCTTAATAAAATATTTTACTTCAATAGTTTTTATTTGAGACTAGTCTTACTGGCCTACCTCTCTTCACTGGTTAACCATCGCACTTCAAGGGATACCCTTTACAATTTGCAGCATGTGTAGTAGTGTAGTGTAGTTGGTTTTTGCGCAGCCGTGAAAGCTTCACAGTTAATTCTGTAACCAAGTTAAAGTCCTTAAGAAATGATATTGCCAAAGAGAACTCATGTATAAAAAGAACCAATAGAATCTTTGTTTACACCACGTTACTGGTTAACAATATATTGTCCCTCTTCCCTTAACAAAGAATATAAAGAAATTCGCTAACTCAACGAAATGTAGCAAATTCTATGGCTGATTAATGATACAAAAAACACGACGTCAATTTATCACAAAAAAAAAACATCATTACATCTCAAAACAGTTTTAAGACAGAAGCCTATACACATTAGGAAGTTAAACGTTATCAAGCGTCTTTCTTCTTTTTACATACCTTCAATTTCCCCTCTTAATTGCAAATGTTATAAAAAGTTTAGAAATACATTTGCACTTCTATTTCATTTAGCTTAGATAAGCGATATGCATCATGATGATGGAAAAGTTTTCAATATGTGCAAGGTGACAATTTTATTGAAGTGTATAGATTAATGGGCCATAAAAACAACACTATGAGAGTCGTTAAGAGAGACACAGTAAAAAAAGAGAGAAAAAGAGACGATGGCAAATATGTAACTAAGTAGAGTTTTAAGTTGAGCACAGAAACACGTGTTTTATTATTCACATTTGTTAAAATTTATGAATCGTCCATTTGAAACCCCTTACTAATTGTGGGTTATTATAAATTATAGCTCATTTAAATGCATTTAACTCGTAAAAATTAAGATGTTTTTTCTAGCAGACACATTAAAAAACAAAATACACAATTTGACCTGGTTGAGTCATAATTCGGTCGGTTGGTCGCATTTGATATGTGTTGTGATATAAATTAAATGTGGGGTGTTTTGTTTTTTATATAATTATATTATATGAAAATAATTTTTTGTCTAAGCAATGTTTAAGATCTTAAGTAAAATTGGTATGAATAGTGTGACAACTTTCCCCCGTAAGGGTTAAAGATTGGGGTAGGTGTGTTCGGGCAAAATGTTATGAGGAACAATTTGTGGGGTCGGTCATACATTTTACCCCTTAATGAGGCACTATGTATGTGATAAGAGCTGCTAATTTCTTAAAAAAAAAATTACAAAAAATAACCAAAATTATATGGGGACCTTAGGGGTTGACGACAGAGGGCAGATAAGTTCTGAAAAACTGTTGGGGTTGCAAAAATATTAGGTGTCGGTCATAGATTTGACACCCCTAGGGGCACATTTAGGAGATTTGGAGCGATAGGAGAAACTTTAAGAAAAAGTGATTTTTGTATTGGAGCCTTCTTAGGGATTAAAGATAGGGGGTAGGTATGTTCGAGCAAAATGTTAGGAGGGAAAATTAGAATGGGTCGATCATACATTTTACCCCTCTAGAAGACAGTTATTCATTAAAAAAATTTAAAAAAATAACAAAAATTATACGGGGACGACCTTAAGTTATCGCGACAGTGGGCAGATGTGTTCTCAGAAACTGTTGGGGTTGCAAAAATATTGGGGGTCGGCCATACATTTGATTCCTCTTAAGGTATATTTTTGGACAGTTAGAGCAATGGGAGCAATTTTAATAAAAAAAAATTGATTTTTTTATGGGAGCTCCCTTAAAGGTTAAAGATAGGATGTATGTATGTTCGGGCACTCATAGGAGCGCCAGGAGCTTATGTCATAAAATAAAAATTACTAAAAATATAAGGAGACTACCTTAAGGGTTGGCGGGCAGATATGTTCTGAGAAACGGTTGGCGTTGCAAAAATATTAGTGGTCATTTGACTCCTTTAGTGACACATTTGGCACAGTGAGAGTGGTGGGAGCAAATTTTATAACATTTTGACTTTTGTATGGGAGCACCTTTTGGTGGTGAAGATTGAGGGAAACGTATGTATGTGAAAAATGTTAAGAGGGAAAAATAAGTGGGTCGATCATACATTTTGTATATTATGCACTAAAGGAGCGGGTTGAAGATAGATATGTTCAGTCATACATTAGAGCGATGGGAGCAAATATTGTAATAGTTTGATTTATGCATGGCAGTTTACTTAGGGGGTGAAGATAGGGGTAGGTATGTTTGGATAGGTTAGAGGAACAAATTATTTTGGATCGGGTATACATTTTACCCATTAAGGGGAGACTCCGGGGCAGTTGTGGGCCTTGTGTTGGATTTTTCCCCTTTTCCCACCATTTTTGACCATTATGCGTCGCCATTAGAAATAAAAGTGGGTCGGTCATACATGTTACCCCTCTAGAAGGTACCATAGGAGAGCCAGGAGCTGATTTCTTTAAAAAAAATTATAAAAAGTTTATAAAATTAACATTTAAAACCACCAACTCTCAATTTTTGGCTCATGCATTTTTTCCGTAACCTCACAAAAATATGGGGAGGGCCGTTTCGAAATCGAAAACTCGTGCACTATTCCAGCCCTACTGTGCAACGTTGTTTCGTGAGCCGATAGTGAGCCCTGATGGTCGGGCTAAACACCCGTTTTCAGGTCTTTTACTATTACTGAAAGCAAGAAAATGAAAAAGTAACAAACGGAACCCCACAAATGTTAAAGGCCCCCTCAAACGTTTTAAGGACCATGATTTAAGGATATGTACCTGTAACGTCCGGACTCCCTATAGAGAAGGTGTCACTATCCGACTGGTGAATGTGAAATACAAGACAGACATCACCGGCATCCAGAAGATGGGATGGACAGGACGGGGATGCTTACTTAAAACTTAATTTCCCTTTACACCCCATGAATGAGGTATGGGATAGCTTCTCGCGTTGTTGTGAATTAACACGCTTTCTATTTAAGATTCGCAACAAGCGGCACCCACTTGTTTATCGACGAATGAGACCGTCACTGTTTGAGAAGCTCTTACTAGACATGCCGATTGACTCGACACTGATACTGCGAAGTTGCTGTCGACAACATTCGAGGGGTGCCGACGATGAAAGATTTGATCTCCCGCATGGTAGTCGCGTGTTCTAAATATCATGCCACAGCCGTTCAATTCTATTAGAGATCGAATATCCACAATCAGCATGAAGACGAAAACTTTCGAAACCTTAACTAATCCTTATAAAAATGTATCTGTATTTATATTTTCCAAAATAAAGTAATGGGATTGTAAATGAGCTCCACCCCTTCTGATACCTCCCATACAAAATTATTCTTCCAAAAATTCCAAACGGCCAACTATAAGATATTGCAATTTAGTCAGTTTAATTCCCTTGTAATAACAATCAAATCTGATCAATAACAATGAAATCAACCTCAATATCTTGACAATTTCACTAAAGAAAGGATATGGACTATATTGGGTGACCCATTCTGGTAACTCCAATACAAAATTACCTGTTTTTGAAAATAAATATTTTCCATAACTTTCAAACGGACAACTGGAAAATATTTATTTGAATTTGGTCATTTTAGTAATCTTGTATTAGTAGACAAAACCTCTGAAACCCGAACCATTTGACACACCCCTTCTGGTACAACTCATACAAATGACCGATATTGCCTATAGTTTTATATACATTTTTTTTTTTTTTGTAAGGCACATACAATTATTCATATGAATATCGACGGCTTTCCACTCATTTCGAGGTGAGATTCTAATTGAGATCCCAACTGTGGTATCTTGGTGATTTCCCTACAATAATTGGTTGATAAAGTAAGCTCCTTTTTCAGATCGGACACTTAGTTTTAAAGATAACTGCTTTAAACGTTGTTCACACGAAAATCGAAGGCTTCCCGGCCTTAGCAAGGTTAAATCTGCAAATATGAATGTATGTGCAAATTAAGCCCTTTTTCGCGATTGGATCCTTAGTTTAGGAGATAACGACAATTGAAAGTTTTTTCATCCCACCTAGTTCAAGATTAGAGGAAAGAGTCATCTAGCAGCATTTCTGTAAAAATGCTCCTTTTTGAAAAACCGGTTAACCGAGTATTCGAAATATGAATTTTTGAAGAAACCGGCATACGGTTTCGAAGAAAAAAACCCTGTTTTCGGTTACGCTTTTGAACACTCTAGCTGCCCCACGTTTACAAATTTGTCAAATTGGAAAAATTTATATCTTTACAATAATTTTCGTAAACGAAATTACTCAAAACTTTGAAAATAGTTTACTTTCAATATTTTGTATTCATAGATGAAAACTAAGAAACCGGGAGGTTTTCTCCATCCATTAAAAATTATGATTTCTTTTGAAATTTTTGTGCGAATTAATTAGAGACTTATTCCTTAATTCTCGGTTGGTATGGTAAAATACCCTTTAGGTACCCTCCGCATACAAGATGACCATATGCCAAAAGGTATTAGATGGCACCTTTTACATTTGGGCTGTAACCATTTCTACAATTTTGTTATGTCTCGTGTGGCCATACGACCAAAAATCGTATCTCGAACCGTTAACTCTCCAATTTCATTAAAAAAATCGTTAATTTTAATAACTCGACAGTTGAACAATATTATACATAGAGTGAGGGTATTTATCAGTCAGTTCAGCAGACTGCAATTTATGTAGTGGTTTATATACAAACTTTTACGATTTTTGATTTGTTCACTACTTAACACATTTAATTTTTTCTTAAACAATTTTATTTTATAAATTTCGTATTATTTTCTATTAAATTCATTCCACTGACAAAAATTCACGCAAATTCGCTAAACGTTTATTTCAAAAACATTTCAACTATTTTGTTATTTCTTTATTGTAGACTTCATTCAGGTGGTGGTTGCTTTGCGGCATTTTTTTTTTTGTTATCTTTACTTTCTAGCACTTTTATCGTCGTGTCTTCATTACACTCACGTGGGGAGAAGATTTACACTCATATGAGAATGACAAATACACTTTTAGCTACTATTTCTGTTGTTGTTATTTGTGTATTTTTATCAATATGCCAAAATTCTTGACTTGACTTGACTTTTATTCTTGTCGTGGCATGTTACTTAATAGTAGGGTGGGGAGGGGGATGGCTTTTCGCTTGGCATTGCTATCACATATTCACCTTTAATTTCTTATTACTTGGTGGCTATTTTCACTTCTAAACACTTTTCCTCGGTCACCCTTTAACGATGACTTGAGAAATACCGTAAACCGTTGGAACCGCAACGCAGCGCAAAATAACGCGCAAAAGGTAATACCGAAATATCACAAAATTATATAGAGATTATCGAGTAGTTGTTGTTTTTGCTATTTTCGTATGCTGACGAAAAAAGAACGCGTTAAAAACTATATACGAACGCGCTAGACGGATGATAAACTTAGCGGCGACACTCGAGACGGACGCACAACAATCGACTAAAGTTGCTATTTTCGATAAAGAAAAAAACCCGTCGATGACAAAACAAAAATACCGCGGTTGCTCTTTTTTTTGTGCCGTAGTTCTTCTCCTTGTATTCTCTGAGAAAGACTTCTTATAAGATAAAAAAAGAAACTATTAAACTCTTGGCACTTTATGCTGTGTGTAGCATTAACCAACAGCAACAACAACAATTGGTTGATCTAATTGGAATCTTAAAAAGAAACGCTCTCTTATTAAGAGATTCTCCCGTTTACTTGGTTATTTGACTTTTTGACTTGGTGGCTTCTTGAGCAAATTGGCATAAGAACGCTAAAGACGGCGTGGCGAGTGTGTTTTGTATTTGTTGTGTTTGATGTTTGAAGTGCAACGAGGTACTAAACACTGTTTACCTGTGTTTGCATGATTGGCATGATTTTGTCGAGTAAAAACATGCCATGTGTCGGCCAACCAACCACATTGCAGTGGAGAGAGAGAGAGGGAGGCCGAGAGCTAAAGAGTTAAGATTGTAGTGATCACTTTGTGGGGCCCATAATATTTGTTGGTGGAGGGGGGTGTAAAATGCTACTCGTTGCAGTCGTTTCTCGACGGTACATAGAGAAACTCAACAAGTGTTTATTTGTTTGTTTTGTCTCTGGCAAAATGTGTGACGGAAATAGAGTTGCCACATGGGTATTGTTGCAGACAGATGATATAAGATATAAAATACATATATCGATAAAGAACACAAAAATATATAAAAATATAAAAATAAAAGAATAAAAAATATAAAAATAGAAAAATAGAAAAATAGAAAAATAGAAAAATAGAAAAATATAAAAATATAAATAAAAATATAAAAATATAAAAATATAAAAATATAAAAATATAAAAATATAAAAATATAAAAATATAAAAATATATAAAAATATAAAAATATATAAAAATATAAAAATATAAAAAAATATAAAAAAATAGAGAAATATAAAAATATAAAAATATAAAAATATAAAAATATAAATATATAAAAATATAAAAATGTAAAAATATAAAAATATAAAAATATAAAAATGTAAAAATATAAAAATATAAAAATATAAAAATATAAAAATACAAAAATATAAAAATATAAAAATATAAAAATATAAAAATATAAAAATATAAAAATATAAAAATATAAAAATATAAAAATATAAAAATATAAAAATATAAAAATATAAAAATATAAAAATATAAAAATATAAAAATATAAAAATATAAAAATATAAAAATATAAAAATATAAAAATATAAAAATATATAAAAATATATAAAAATATAAAAATATAAAAATATAAAAAATATAAAAATATATAAAAATATAAAAATATAAAAATATAAAAAATATAAAAAATATAAAAATATAAAAATAAAAAAATATATAAAAATAAAAATATAAAAATATAAAAATATAAAAATATAAAAATATAAAAATATAAAAATATAAAAATATAAAAATATAAAAATATAAAAATATAAAAATATAAAAATATAAAAATATAAAAATATAAAAATATAAAAATATAAAAATATAAAAATATAAAAATATAAAAATATAAAAATATAAAAATATAAAAATATAAAAATATAAAAATATAAAAATATAAAAATATAAAAATATAAAAATATAAAAATATAAAAATATAAAAATATAAAAATATAAAAATATAAAAATATAAAAATATAAAAATATAAAAATATAAAAATATAAAAATATAAAAATATAAAAATATAAAAATATAAAAATATAAAAATATAAAAATATAAAAATATAAAAATATAAAAATATAAAAATATAAAAATATAAAAATATAAAAATGGCCTATTTGTAGAAAATTTATATTTCAATCGTAAAAGTTAAACGGACAACAGGAGAATATTTAAATTTGGGCAATATAATTATCTTGTTATAGAAGACCAACCCTCAGAAAAAAAATTTGCAACCTCCCTTCTGGTACCACATGCACATAAATTTACTCAAATTTTGTTCAAGGTAAAGAGGAAATTTTTTAAAAATATAAGTTTACACCAACTGCTTCTGAAAGAATTGGATCCAAATTGGCCAAATTAAATTATTTTAATTACCATTAGTTGAAACCACTTTATTAAATTTCAACGGAAATCAAAGTTCCCTATATTAATAACACTATGTAAAGCTACATTTACACGATTGAAATTTTCTTCAAAATTGCTCTTCAAAATGCTTCAAACTTGTGTAAACAGCAAAATTTCTTCAAAATTTATTGAACAAAACTTTTGAAGATTTTATTGATGCCGTGTAAATAAGCATTAAAATCGCATCTGACAATATTGATAACTATAAATAATTTGACAGCATGTTCATTCTATTGCTTCAATACATATCATGTTCTTTTATATACATATGTTTGTTGCGGCAAGTGGCAATGTAATTAAATTTCTTAAAGAATACAATTAAAATTAGTTAATTAATATGAGTTGGCAAGTGTTACATATTCAATCACCACATATTTGTGGAGTAACATATCAATATTTTTAAAGTGATGGCATAATGAAAATTTGCACAACAAACAGAAAAAGTGG